>CM031240.1:1069181524-1069296050 GCA_018340775.1 Taxus wallichiana var. yunnanensis
CAGTATGCTTCGTTCGGTGCAATTGCTACTTCGCGATCAAAACGGCCCGAGTTAATCGGGCAAAAGTATGCGGCGGGCGCGAAATGCCGGATCGCGAGAGAAAAATTGACTAACTGCTGAGAGGGGCAGTACGGGGCGTTTGGGTCAAAATACACAACCGTGGTTAGTAGAAATCGATCGAGGCAATCCAAAACAAGTGGGCGAATTGGAACAAAAAGAGCCTGAGTAATGCAAGTTCGGCAAAAATCCTTCCCTAAAAACCTTTGTAACAAATACCAAATAGGACAAGGGGACGCATAGAATAGCAGCCGAGACGTCAAATCACGGCTTACGTATGCAAGGAGAAAGACAACGTTTGGTGGAAACTTCAAGCGCGGCCATAACTTTTGACTCGAAACTCAGGTTTGATAATTGGACTTTACGGAATGAAACACGGCGGTAGATATATTTAAATGAAGGAAACGTGTTCGGCTCCAGTCCAGTAAATGCTCTTTCCGTCAAATGACAGAAACGCACGCTGTGCCCAAAAAGAGCTGCCCGCACTCGAAGGCCATAACTTTTGCATTTCTCAACGAAATTGCACAAAATTGAGTACACATTGGAATCATGGTTCAGAGCCAGCGCGCATAGAAATAAATAAATTCCAGATTTTATCAAAATTGATCGAGATTTTTAAGAAAACGTGGCCGGATTCAGAACGGTGAGTGTTTTATTTGGTAGGAGGGTGCGATTAAGGGGCATGGTCATCATTCCTTCTCTCTTTGCCTTTTACACATGGGATCAGTATGGGAGCGTTTTGAAGTAATGTATACCCATTCACTCAATTTAATGCCTCTTCTTACGGTGGTTGAAGGACAGATTTGGGATTTCCATTTTCCCTTCTCTTCTCCCTTCTCATTTTTCTATAAATTGGAGTGTTGGGCTCATTGTAAAAGGGAGAGAGTTTTAGGGTAAGAAAGCTCTGTCCAAAATTGCTTTGGCTGAAGCTAATTAATATTAGCGGAGCCCTTGTAGTGGACTCCTTGCATTGTGATCGGGCCCTTTATCTTGTAATAGAATGAATTAATTGCATACCAGGAAGCAGAGAAATAAAATACAAGTTTGTGGATGTATCTTCCCCTGGTGTGTTTTAACTTGCATTCTTCGCCCTTTTATCTTTCTACAAGAATATCATGTCTTTATTATGTTCTGCATGAGGATTCATTAACATTGTGTATGCTTGAAATATTATTGTGAATGCATTTTGCTAGATTATGGTGAAGCTATCATCCACCTCTTCTAAAGTGTCTGCTTTGCCCTCTGTATTTCACACATTTGGAGACTACTCTCCGCCACTCATCACTTTCACAGTGTATCAGCACTGCTTTAGTGTAGGCTTTCATTTTATGCATTCTCTCTCCTGGTCCTTGGAAATTTAGATTAGAACAAGCTTAGCTTACCTGCATTTAGAGTAGATTGTGGCGAGGCGGTTTAGGAGCAGCAACCCGGCTTTCTACGGAGGTCTATCTCTAAGATGCTGAGTCCAGCATAATCTGGAGATAGTACCCATATTTATCCAATCACACGGGGATGCTTAGAAGTGATCAAACTAGAAATCAGATCAACATCCGAGTGGGAGTCTTGTGATTCGGTGATAACTTGGTAACTCATGGAAGAGAGAATCCCATAGGCGTGGATCTGTTTCATTTGAAGGTATATTCATGAAGCATGATTTTCTTTTGCTATTATATGAGTTTCTTCACGTGGTCACTAAGTGGGGCAAGCTCATGGCGAGGGTGAAAGGAAAGAGATATTTGGAGAATCGGAGGCCGCCATTCCCGGGCGCCTAACGCTTTGCCTACAAAATTCTATACACCACTATTTGGGTATTCTTGTTCTCATATTTTCTAAATCGATTTAGAAAGAGGGATTCGTGGCAGTATGCTTTTCTCAGCCCACCTAAAACGCCGGGTATTGAAAATTTTCACGAGGATCATAGAGCTTTTTCCAAATTGAATGTTGGGTATATATCGCATGAGAATTGGGTGTTCAAGATTTCATCGAGATATTGGATCGGGCATTGATAAAGGTGTCTTGTAAATTTAAGGTGTTGGTGATTATTTGTCATATTGATAATTTGTTCGAAGTTCAGGTAGGATTAGATCTTTGTTAACTCGTCCATTCACTTTTCTTCACATCCGAACATCCCGAGCATTTGGGATTTGAGGAGGAAGTGTGAATGGATTCACCTCTGAGGACTCTTGTAATGACACCCGGTGGGTGCTCCCATGGCAAGTTAAAGGAAAACTCAATGTGTGAGAGTTTTGCTCACACGCGATGTGATGCACTGTTTATGTTAAGGAGCTCATTACGGGGAGGCTGGCTACTGGGTAGGGTTTGCAAAGCACTAGCAGAGGTGCGCCCCCTTGGAACATACAAAATTCTTTTCTGTGTCTTTGAGCGATGGTTGGAATACATCGAAAAGTAGAAAGGTTGGATGAATAGTTCTTGATATTTGGTCTTGAGTACTGATCCGGACTCACTATTCTGGAAGGGTCTTAAATAGCGGGTGCTCGATGTTATTGGCATTGACATTGATTTAAGATAAGAGATAGACTCACTTTGAATCCATTATGAAAAGAGCACACTCTGGCTACAGATTTTGGCGAAGAGTGGTGCTAAACAACATTTTGTGGATGCACTGCTGCTTCACACTACAATAAAAATATGATCTATGTGAGGATACAATAATTGGTCTCCTCTTTGGGACATGATCAACTTTGCAGTAGGGATGGATACAACAGCCATAAGCTCGTGGAATGGGCCATGGTGAACTTGTTTACCGCGATCCTCAGACAAACAGAAAGCTCAAGAAGAGCTAAGGCGGGGTGATTGGTAAAGACAAAGTACTCAATGAGACCATTCATTTTTCTTTTCAGCGCCCAAGGACGCCGAACATCTTGCCGTGAGACGAGCTCAAACGCCATTCTGCATAGAGTTACTCCGGCGTGAAGCTTGCCGATCAAAAGCTCAATTTTTCATCCAAAGCAATGGAAGAGGCAGGAGGAGGAGGAAGTTGAATCTACGGAGAACATGATGGGAGATTTCCCTTTACGCTTTTTCTTCTTGTTTTAGCTTTTACGATTGTGATATGTTGGGTGAAAGGATGTGTGTGCCCTCTCCTCGAATGTTATGTTTCTCTTCTTGGAATGATAGACCTTAAATCTGTTTGTTTATGTATTAATTCTTCTCTGCGATTGAGTTGCAAGTTATTATGTTGATCAACTAGTATTTTTGATATTATGGAAGTAAGTTTACGATAACTATGAAGCTCCTCCCTAGCACCCAAGTTGTCTTTTGATGTTTTTTTAGCCCCTTCACAAGTCCCTTTGATAACCTTTTGGCATCGAGAAAGAAAGGTTGTAGGATTGTGTGAGCAATGCGTGGGCTAGCCAACTTAGAGTTTTGGTATTAAAGCGGTAGAATGAAAAGTTTTTGTGCAATGTGTTCTGCCGTCTCACGTGTTTAGACTCTTATATTGTCTTTCATCTTGTTTCTAGGCTTTTAAGGCCATCCTCAAGAAGTATCTTGACCATCCTTATCAACTTGAACCATAACTAGCTTTTCGGATCAGCTAAGCTCGAGGTTTCATTGTGCGAATCCAGTACCTCGTAGACACTAGAATAGTTTCGGTCTAATTCCCCTCTCAGAATTGTTGTTGATGGTGCTCTTCTATTTTCCTAACTTGCATTATTTCTCCTTGGCATTGTTAACGCTATTAATTAATATTGGTCGGTTTTTATGCACGTAATTACCGTAATAGTTTGTGATGGAAATTTCCTTAAATGTGATTAATCTTCGGGAAAAACTCAGCTTTCATTTGATAATCTTATGGATTCATAGCGGAAGTTTTTGTTTTGATAATGTCACTTAGAAATTATGTTTGTATCTATTTGTGTGACGGTTGTTTGTGTTACCAAGGGTTTAGTAAAATATGGTTGTTTTGGGATATGGGTAATTTATTTTAAATTAACCAAACATTAGTATTGTAGTGGAGGTTTTTAAATCTTTAGTGTTATAAAAATTTGTTGATGACATTATTGTATACTCTTGTTGGACGGAACCCCTTCTTCTCTCACGTGTTTCTACTAGCTTTGTAAGACTTTTACCCTTCTTGGATGATTGGAAAATCTTTGTAGTTAATGGTCAAAACTAATATACTTTGCTTTTGCCTCAAAACTTATGTTGTGTGTATACTTTATTTTATTTCAGTTTGAAACTCGATTATACATGGCTTTTTGTGTTAATTTTTGAAACCCCGTGGTTCCCCTTTCTTGGGCGATCAACTCTTGTTCTTTTAGAAATATATTATTTTAGTCTATGCGTTGGTACCTTTGATAAATTTCTAGATGGTTGGTCCATATATCAAATCTCAATCTTGTAATTATTATTTAATTACTTACTTGATGGGAATTCTGTTCTTTGCTAGTTTGTTTATTTTCTCCTTATAGGGCCAAGGGCCATTCTCATATGATTGTTACTTTCGTTGCTTTTGCTCCTAACTGAAGTACAAGGTCTTCTCCTTCTTTGATTGGCATGATGGAGATTTTATTATAACTTGATGTGTTGTTAGTGTTTTAGAGGTTTGACCCTTTTCTTGTAATAAAGTGCTTCTTTTCATGATATTGATAGATAACAGTGATGGTGGGTTTGTGTAGCCTTATCTTGCTCAGTTCTCGTGAACTGACTCTTGTAGAAAATTTGCTGCAGATGGATTTTGCGTGTAGATGAGGGATAGATTTGTAGACTTTTTCATCAACCTCAGTTGAGAAGTTCCTTTGCTTGAAACCTTTTTATGTTGTTCAACTGTTGTTAACGTCCAGTGGAAAGTTTAAAAGAGGATTAATGTCTTAGTATAATGTATTGTGGACTTTGTCATCTGAACTTTGGAAACCTTGTATTATTTGACCATCATTGAAATTATAAGAAAATTTGGTTATTATTGTTGAGTGACTTTGTTGGAGTATCGGTATTTTAAGAATTGATGTAATCTTGTTTTGTTCTTGTAAATGAGTGTTGCTTTACTGACCTTGCCTTGAGAATAAATTCGAGTTAAACCTTGATATGACTTAGTAATAAAGTGTCATAAGTAAACTAACATGGGATTGTTTAATACTTCGGAAGTTAAATTAAAAGTTGTATTCAAATAAAGTAACGTAGAGGTCACCAACTTGAGAGAAAGAAATTCTTTAAGTAATCAAGGGCAAGACTATCATTGCGAGTAAACTTTATAACATGATAACCCTAGCTCCTTTAGTGAACATTATTCCTTTTTGGTGAAATTTGTAAAATGACCCTAAGGTGAAATGAAGCTGTTAGTTGTTTGAAGATGATAAGATTTAATAAGCCGAGAAAACAAATTGGATACCTCACCATCTTTCTCACCGCCATTTGGAAAGTAAATTTTACTCCTTGTTAATACTTTTAGCGAAGCCTAAGTAAAGTTGTTGATAATTTCGGTTAAGAGCCCTAGCTTCAATTAAATATTAGCAATAACTAATGAGGCCCTAAAGATGTTTCATCTCGACCTTCTCCCTCTAACCCTTCTCAAGGCACCTTGTATCTCTTCTCTTAAGTGTGTTGAACTTAAGACCATGTTGTCTTGTGGGCAAGAAACGAATCTTAGTAGCGTTAGTGGTGAGGAGATGGCCTTGTGGAATTTAAATACTCCTTGTTCTTGATAAACGAATTAAGCAAATAAATGTCATAATAGAGAAGATTTAAAGATAATTACTCAGCGTCTCAGGAATAAACTTGGCTTAGCAAGTTGAATTATACTGAACATATCTTGAACCTCCTTGAAAACGTAAGCTAAGAATTGCAAGATGTCCTTTTAAAATAAATAACCCTCAAGAATATCTCATTGTGGTTGGCCCTAACTGTAAGTGTGTTTTGTGGTTGGACTTCTATGTTGTCATGTCTATAAGAAAAGTAAATTGTCCTTGAAAGTGTGCAAAGCGTTTCGTCTTTTGCCTTTATGGCCATCCTTGTATCAAGTTGTTCACAGTGTTAGTTGTATCCTTGGTGACGACATGTTGCGTCATGTTATGTGTCAAGCAAGTCAAAAAAATAATTATCTGTATTTCACTTTGTTGTTCGTGTGTGGATTTTGGGTCGTTACACTAATACGGTTTGTAATCAATCTTGAATGGCATGGATCCTATTCCGAGAGATCAAGTAAAACTTGTCTCAACACCGTAGATCCTAGGCTACATGGATTAATGAAAATATCTTATTAGCCAAAATTATGATTATACCGAGTGTTTGAGATTTATCCCTCAATATCTCGCTAAATTAAAAAGGCATTATTCTCAAATGTGGGTGAAAATATGACATCTTTGTGAGGTAAATCTCTTTCAAGTTAATATATAACTTGAGGTTCTTATTTCTCATCGTTTTGATCATTAGGATGTAAAGACAATCAATTCTCTTGGTGGGTTTTTTATTTTATCGGTTTTGATCAACTTTTTTTGTGAGTTAGTTTTTTGTATTCTTGGTTTTTATTTGGATCTGCTATAGAAACGAGTATGTAGCAGATTTTTTCAGCCCCTATGGTTCCTTGGTTCTTCCAATGTGGGTCTCGAGATAGTTGTTGCATGTTTCCACTATCCCCTATTGCATTTAGGTTTAGTGTAGCAATAGTTTTGATGCTCCTGTTGATTTGCGGTGGTTTACCCGTTTCACTATTTTTTCATTGTCTTTGCTAAGTGGCTTAAGATATTTTTTTCTTTACCTTGTTGCCTTTCACGACCTACAAGGGGGGGGGTCACTACTACAAGGAGGGGTGTTTTGAGACAATAATAGAGACAATAATTGACCAAATTGTCTCAAATAGAGACAATAAAAAAGTTGTGTATTGTCTCTATTATTGTCTCAAAGCGGGTGTCTCTAATATTGTCTCTAATTATTGTCTCTTTAGAGACAATATACATTGATACATATTTTGTCTCTCTAGAGACAATATCATTATTGTCTCCCTAGAGACAATAATGAATACTAATTTTGTGTCTCTCTAGAGACAATACTAATTTCAATTTATATTGTCTCTCTAGAGACAAACGAATTTAAAGAATGAAAAATATGAATTTCAAGAATAAATAATAACCATATTATATAGTGCAGTCAATGGCTACATATCGTCTATGATGTCAGAGTGGACTAGTAATTAATATTATAAATTAAGAACAATTTGATTTGAATCTTGTGCCCAACAAATGGGTCAAACATTTTATTAATATCAAATAAAATAAAATACAAAAGGGTGTCTAAATGTTGTTAACCCTTGAAATACAATGATAAAATACAATAGGGTGCCTATATGTCGTTAACCCTTGACATACAATATTCACACCACCTCTCCACCACCAGCTTCAAGCGATCCGTTTGCTTCCCTAGTGTTACTTTGATGTTCTTTTTCTTAACTTTTATTTTGAGGAACTGCCTCTCCGCCGACAGTTGTCATCTTCATGTTCTTTCCATATTCTTCAAAATACCTACAGGGACATTATACAAATTTAAATAAAGCACATTTTTGAGATAATTAAAGGAAGCAAGTGAATTCATAAGTGTTGCAACACTGCAAAATAATTTGAGAAAACTAGTTCATAGTTAAGGAATAAAATTGAGTTTTGAAACATCTCCTCAGTAACAAAGGGTGGAATTCTTGCAACAAATATTCATGTAATCTTCTTGGAAAAAGGTTTCCTTTCCCCCTACAAAAATCATGTTTAATATAAAAGAGCATATCGTATTTTGATATAAATTAAAGATAACAATTGTGAAACAAATTGTACAAAAGGGTGATAAAAAGTACTAATTAATCAGATATATTCTAGCCTAAAATGCCAGAGGTAAAAGTTAAACTTACATCAAAAGTTCTTCAAAAGCCACATCTATAAATGAAAGTTTAAAAAGAATAATAACATCTAGTTTGTTTTTGACACACCAATTTGAAATCAACTGCTCGTGATTGACATAGATAAATAGCAAATGGTGAAATAAACAAATTTAGAATTGGGAATTCAAAGAGTAGTGAATACCATCAAATTTTGCCAAGAATGAGCATGACATTTCTTTCAGCATTAAGTCAACAGGTAGCTTGAAGCATAACACCATAATACCAATTATCAATCCTTTGAATACACTGAACTAGTTATTTGCATAGCACCGTGATAGTTGACCACAGAATTTGGCTTATAAAGTCAATGAAACCTTGTTCTAAAGCCCACAAAGATGATTTCGTCAACATTTACTTGCTTAATGATAGTACTTGTTCCTCCAAGACAATTCTGGTGTAATCACAGTTGTTGTCATAACATGATCTGGTATGATAGATCTTTTTATTTGAAACAACAAACAATTTCTGATTTTAGCTTTCACCCCTTGTGCATTGCAAGTTGGCTCTCAGCCTTGGGGAAACATATCCAACCACTAGTCATGACCTCTAAAAATTATGAACTAATTTGTGCTAATGCAACCCAGAATAGACTTTTGCTTAATTACAAAGTCATCAGTTACATCTTACAAGCGATGAGAAACAATCTCAAGCCAAAAATCCAAGAGGGAATTCAACCAAAAATCTCAAGTATAAGAGTGTTAGCCATCAAAACTCGGGGCTAGTAAAAGTAAGGAAACACATTCTAATTTATGAATGTTCAATTTTTTTCTTGGAACCATATGACAATGGACTATTTGAGTGATATCTCAATCTTGAAGGATAATTCCACATGATAAGAGTGAATGAAGGATCATTGCATGAATTAGAAGTACCATCCTTTGTGATATTCTATTGCCAATGGATAAACTAGTTGAAATCTGTACTGTGACTATGCCTTGGGATGTGGGATCAAACTTTGATTTGCTTTTGGTATGAGTATAAGCACAAATGAAATATGTAGGAAGGATTAGATGAAGTGTATCTAAGCCTGGTTGAGACATATACAATGAAAGAAGTCTCTGTTATTTGAATTGAGAGTAAGGGTTTGAATTACCCTGTTTTTATGAGCATGTATAGACCCCTCCTTAACGGAAATCAAAATTATTTGTATTGCTAAACCTTACTGGTAGCTCAGGATCCTAGAGAAGGTTAAGACAACCCTGCATGTCAAGTAAGAAGCTTTGGAAACAAGGATCATGCATTTTATAGGCATTTTGAGGATCACGGGCCAGGTAAGTGCACAATTAGGGTTTGTAGAGTAGAGTGTGAAATCTCCCTATTTGGACATCTCCCTATTAATCCTTTTATGGAAGATCAGTTCATGATGAAAGTCAAGATGGGGGCGTGGTTAGATAATTGATGTTTCCCAACTCCTCGAACATGTATGAAGGTATTTTACAATAATTGAATGCATATTCAAATCAAATGTTCAAATGTTCAATATGTCATTATCCTTCTCCTAGTATAAGAAATAGAAGAAGCTTTCCATGCATATATGATTGTTTTAAAATATATATATATATATATATATATACATTTTCACTATGTATAAGAAATAGAAGAAGCTTTCCATGCATATATGATTGTTTTAAAATATATATATATAACAAATACATAGGTTATTGAGCTTATCTCGAGACATTAGACATCAAATTCAAGAAATTGGAATGAAATCATCCCTCTCGGGCTCCATGGAAACCCTTGGTCAAGGTTTGTAGAGAAATGTTTATATCTTATGAAATATGATGAACTTAATCACCAAATCTGGAACTAATCATATTTGTACTCCCCTCAAGCATTTAGAAAGGAAACCAAGGCCTTAGGGCTTCACACGAGTGAACTAGGCATGACAGTTCTAGGAGGAGTATGAAAAATACAGTATTTAGGCGTAAAAGGAGAAGAACTTAAGAGAGCTGGTAGTGATTGGTGAAGAGGCATTGCATGAAACTTCCTAGGCATTTAAATATCAATAATGGGTATCTAAATTTTTTCAAGTAACTAAGAAATTTCAAATTTTGTATTTTATAAGCAAAACTCGGTTTGAACTGTGGAAATTGTGCAAACCCAGTTTTAGGACAGCGTGCATAACTTTTTATGGAAGTATCATAAAGAGATAAAATTTGTACAATAAGAGAACCTTGGAAATACAAATCCAACGAGTTTATTATGAGGTCGATTGGGTATGTATAGAGAAAGTTATGACCAAATTATCGACCTGCACTTCCGAGACAACTCAAAAGAAAAACGTATTTGAGTAAGTAAAATCATCATAAAGTGAAAAATAATCAGCCAAAACATCTGAAAATTTGAGATAATTTTTTTCTGATAGAAAAGAACAAGTTTGCAAAAACTTGGGTCTCGATTTCATGTGGGGAGAAAGATATCAAAGACAGAATTTACCCAGGTTGTGTAAAATGTGACAGAGTAAGAAATGGTGTTTTTATTTTCTATTTAAATTTGATCTAAACGAGCCAAGCATTCAAACTGATATCTTTGCAATAAAGAATATAAATACAGTAAGCATGGAATTTAAAAGATATTTCTGCACTAGAGAAACAAACTGCAAGACATACCTGAAAGATTGGGTTTCAAATCCACTGTCAACTACACTGCATCCAAAGAATTGTCTTGACCTCTAAGCGGACATAGCCCTTTAGATCTAGTTGTTTCCGACACAAATATAGAATTAGTGGTAAAGTTACTATCAATGTCAAAACAGCCGAAAGCTTATTTCGGTAAAGTCGATCCACAAGAGTTTCTATGTCAATCATTACTCCATAGTTGTGTAAATATTGTTTCAAAGGAGCTATGTTACTCAACGGAGATTGTATTGATGAGGTAAAAACAACATTGCATTTGGGTTCTATGTGTGAAGATGAAAGTAAAGTAGAGGAAATGGTCGATGTGATATTAGGAAAAATTAAAGAAAAGGGTAAGTTTGTGCCAGGGGCAAAAAAAGGGGAAGGACCGCTCTCCACGAGGCAGCTTTGAATGGACATTCAAACGTCTCGCAACAAACTTCTAGAAATAAATCCCAAAATAATAAATAGCAAAGACATAAATGGCCAAAACCCCATATATGATGCGGTTGAAGGAAAACGAGAATGAGGAAGCTGTTTAGAATGTTTTTCGAAGAGAAGTAAAACTCCGAAATATGATTTTTTGGAAAAGTGAATACATTATGCATTCAACCTAACCTTTAATAAGCTAGCATAGGTAATTTTGTATCCTATATTTATGATATTTGGGATACAACTTAGTTTCAGTGTATTATGTTCAAGATACCTACATTGCAGCTAAGATGACCGCTATTGTGATTTCTCCGGAAAGACAAGGGGCATTCCCCTTCTAGATGTGTCCCCCTCCCATTTAGAAATTCAATGGCAACAACATAGTAAAGGATTAAGACGTTCTCTCCTAAGTTTTGCCCTTCAATACCACTAGTGACTCTTCTTCAGAACTCTCGTCACAAAAGAAACCGCCAAATACTTGTGAATTGTCATCCTTTGTTATAAGTGTAAACATGGAAATCATTTCATGGCTATTTGGCACTTTCAGAAATAAATAATTCCTTAATCCAGCAAGATGTAAACTTCAATCAATTCCTTTTCCCATGCAATTGTATTTTATTTCCAATATGTTGAATCTGCTATATATTTCATTCAATGAGTGTTGTATAAATTCTTTCATTCTTGAATAGCTTATTTACATTTCGGCATAGTTTTATGACCGTCCATGCAATATAGTGGCTTCCTTAAGTCATAAACACGTGTTATATATGAGTCGAGTAATCTCCCACGAGAGACCGAGAATGAATGACAATCCAACTCTCAATTTTCAACTAGATAAGTTTGACCTTATTACTATGACCTAGCATATAAAGCTAACAAACCCATATATTTCATTAAAGGAATTTAAGATCTATATGTTTAAAAACATCTGTTTTCTCTGGTCTATGAAACTTAAAGGAAAAATTATTATGCTATCAGTGTGGATTCTTAACAAACATTTGGATTGTAGTAATACTTGTTAGTGCACTCTGTTAGTGGTATTCAAACGGTCAAAGGGCACATTGTTGTTCTATTGATAAAAATCTTTAAACAAGTAAACTAAGAGGAAACAAAAGCTGATTTTCAATCAACTTTCAAAATTTGACAACAACAAAAATTTCAGTAAAAACTGAATCAGCAATTTGACAGCAGAAATCGGCAATCAGAGATTTGACAACAAGAAATATGGGGTGCCAAATACATAATATGTGTATTAAAGACTGGAGGTCAGAGCCGATATACAGGATGAGGAAAGGCAGTCAAAACCCCAATTTGTACCAGATAAATGCTGAATTAGAAATCATAAACTTGAAATCGGGAATTCGGAAGCAGAAATCTAAAATCAGAGATTTGACAGCAAGAAAATTGGGATGCCCAATACACAATAAGTGCATTAAACATTAACGAGCACGATAATATTGAGAATAAAATCAAGATACGATGTGATTCAGTAATTTAAAAACAAACAAAAATTTCAGAAATGGCAACGCTCATATGATTAGGCTATGATACTAACTCGATATGATTCTATTTCGAGATGGTCTTTATGTTAGAAAAGTATATTTATATAGGCTAAATATCTTCATGATGACATATAATTCTTCCAGTGTCCACCGCTTTCAAGATATTTCTATATACCCTTTTAGATTGTTTCAACTCGATTTTGTTTATTTATATCCAACCATTCCATAATTCCACCAACCCACTTGCACATGAATTTGACCAATGTAGAACACATAACTACAAAGGTAACACACTAATTATAATGGATTTCCTCATGATTTTTGTATTTTTTCTAAAATTCATATTTTTAGTATTATATTTTATTATTTCCTTTTCTTGTACAAATCTGAATTCTCAGATTTGGTACATATGCATTTTTAAATTACTAAGACATACCCATACAAAAATGTACATCATATGCACAACAAAATGCCGCTCTCAATGTTTTCATACCAATGTTGATGGCCTTGTACGAGTCCTTTTGAAACATTTTCAAGCCTTTCATGCCCCACCTTGACACGTGTTATGATTGACTGAATTTTTAGATGCACGCTTAACAAGAGACGTGGGTACCATTGCTCGGGAAAGGAACGGGTAAAAGGGCGTGGACGGGTGTTGGGAAAGGGATGGCATTTCAAATCGAGTACATGGGAACATGAATAAGGGTATGACTATAGTATATATATATATATATATATATATATATATATATATATATATATATAATCACCAGAAGTGTGGGTGCCGCCTGTGTGGCAATGACTCCCATCCCGATACCCGAGTTTCCTCATAATTATGATTTATTGTTATATTTTAATTCTTTCAATGCTTTTGCCTATCATTTCATTGTTTAATGTTTAGATATCACAATATGATTGAACCCCTTATCCTCCCCACCCCACAAAAAAATCATGAAAATGTATGTGCTTATTGGCTCAAAGAATCAATGATAAAAGTGAATATAAAAACAATCATATCTTCAGTGATCCCTAACCGATCACCCGAGCTTCCACCGCTTTGTTCAAGAGTTTGTCATCATAGAGTTGAGAGGCGATGAACTAAGTATCCTGACTACCCGGTTAGGCAGGTCTACATCTATTCTCTTCACACTTGAGAAAGGATATATGTTCCACCAATTCAAGGTAGCCAATTTTTTTTTTTAAAATATAAAGACAAGTTATGGAGAAAAGGATACCACCATGAGTCATGACCATTAATCAACCATCTATAGGAATTAACCTCGAAAGTAATGAAAGTGCTATTTATGTCCTAGTTCAAGGAAATTGACATGGAAATGCAAAATAAATTGCTTATGCACCATGAGCATATAATACTTCCAATTTTATACCAAATGAAAATCATCGCATACCGTCCAATGGCTCTAGCTTGTTCCGAAATGCGGATGAAACACATCCCTCACACTTCATGTCAACCATAAATTATGCACATCACAAATAGAAAATCAACTGCAAATCAAAATTCATCTATAAGAAGGAACCAATCAACAATAAAGAGTTGAGTAACATCATTTTTAGTATGGACCATAAAATGAAGATTCTCTCGCAAATGATTCTTAATCAATCTCAAGCACATAAGACTCGGCTATTTTGTGGAAAAAACCTCTAACACCGTAACAAGGGGTGAAACCTAGTACTAAAATCAATATAATCAAAACCCGTGATGAGCCTATAGTCATTGAGCATTTAAACAACCATGTCCTACCAAAGAAGCACAATTTCCAACTCCTTATGTGATATTCACTCGGATGTTTGCGCAGATAATAAGGACGGTAAGAAAAATGAATCATGGATGAGTACCACCTTGATGCAATTGGCGGGACACATTGTTCCAATCATTTTTTAGCTTGGGCTCTCAAGGGGAATTCATTTATGTGTGGAACTCAAAGTAGTTGTAAAAATTAACATAAGCTCTATAAATGGCAATCTATTGCCATCGACTCATTAGAATGCACTTTGGAAATTTTCAATCATGGAAAATGAGGAGTTTAGAAGAAATTTCAGATATTATGCCTTTGAGAAGGCCTTCACTACAAAAGAAAGGAATCAAATGCATATTCAAACTCATCTGGAAGATAGCCTGAGATCGAAATGTAACATGAAATACAAATTAGAACAAGGGGTGATGGGGTAATTATGATAACAAAATTAGCAAATTGTGATAAACAGTTCATCTCTAAACCCTCCGAATTTCCTCAAGATGCTAATATTCCACTATTTTGACACAAATTGACCAGAAATTCCCTTAAAACTCAAACTTGGCGTTTTCTTCCGGGAAAAGTGATTTTGACCACTAAATTTCATAAAATAAACAGAGTATTTGACAATTAGTCTATAAGGCGAGATAGTTAAATTTTTGTGCAAAATTTCCATCTACTTTTGTATTTAGGGCAGACAAAATGAGAGGTACAAGGTAGATCCTCCAACTATCTTTAACTATGTAAAGGAGCCCTCACCCATTTAAGCCAAAGGTCTATGGACCAAATAAAAATTAATCATACAAATCACATATCAATCATATTGGAATACCATATAGATTTTATGGTATTGTTTTTACTCGGATATAATTAGTCATACTTTGGAATACTTTGAATATTCCCTACTGTAGGAAAGAATATTTTGTAGCATGTTTCATTCCAATACAGATTATACAAACTCCTTGAACATATATAGCGACATATATCCTTCGATTACTCCCCAACATTGTTGTCCGCCCTCTATATTATCACGGGGTAATGTTACAATAAGTTCACAGCAGGCTTCACTATGAGCTCCGGCAGCTTGTTCATCGATGATGTGACCGAGAAAACTAAACCATTAGAAATAATTCAAAGCGTATCTATTCATTTATGTTAATTGAAAATAGTCCAAAGTAGAACTCATGTGGCAAAAACATTGATACTAGTCCTGAATAGTGCCCACATACAAATCACTTAAAAAAAAAAAAGATGAAAAAATATCAAATCGTAGAATGATGTTATATTCATATCTTCTAATAAACAACATCAAGAACGAGAAGGAAAAAGGACAAACTAACTTTCCGTAACCCGCAGAGAACATGAATGGAATAAATCTATATTTTTCCACCGAAAAATCCAGCTTGTGCTTTTAAGAAGGAAAGGTTCAAGATTTAATTGATCTGGATGCGCAGAGCTCCAATTTGAAATGGGAAAATTTTGCTTCTCATACGAATGTTAATAGAATTCCTCATCGTTATCATAAAATCAAAATTCTTCCCACCATCTTAGGACCCAAGTGAGCCCAACGTACTCCAGAGAACACTAGAAATGTAAGACAAATCCGTCTTTCAAGACGGGAGAGGCCGAATTCCAAAACTTTTGCATTCAATTTTTCATCGAGGAGAATATTGGTGGATTTGATGTCCGTAATGCCCCACCGGCCATGGGCTTTCTTTTCTCGCGACCTTCCCTGGCGTGAGGGAGAAGCTGTTCTGAAGTGGGATGTTGTTGTTCGTCCTTTTGGCAAGTGGTGTGTGGTTGGCGCTCCACCAACTATCTTGATTGTTCAACATACCAACTGTCACCAACCTACCATAATTTATAACCCTGTCACCTCATTTTGACCTGCTCCTTCTTGGCGTGTTCTAATGCTGCAACAGATGAATTGCATTGGCGTGTTCTGGATAGTGGATTCATTGATGGTGAAATGAAGGTCTACCGCCCTGATGTTGCGTGGGTGGGTGTGGGTCTCAAAATCGTGTTGTACAGGTAGTTTCAGTGGAGCGTAGAACCGAAATTCTCCTAGGAAAGTGCCGTGAGGAAGTGCTTGGCTTTATGCAGCAGCTACAGGGTAGAGAAGTAAACTTATCCCAGAAAATCAGTGGCCCCAGAGAGAGCTAAGTGCGACAGCTGCTGCAGGGCGATCCCAAGGAACCCTTGGTGCTGAACCTAATGTTTTGTTGCACGCGACCAAAGTCATGATCAGTGGTTGCAAAATCTTGCACTGTAGTAGAAGGACAAGACAAAGTTTATTTGAGTTGTCTTGCCTTTCATTTTGGAAATTCGCTTCGTCTAGGTGGTGAATTTAACAAGGAAGAAGCTCGATAAAATCTTGAGGCGGGTAATGCTTCGCGCCTCTTCTCGCTCACCCATTTTCTGATTGGGTTTCTTGTTTGCTTATGGGTATCCTCTAATTCGAGATTGGGGATCCACAAAGAATCGCCCGCAATAAGATAAATAGCCTGTGCAGCAACAGCATGCTACTGATTAGGTAGAAGCCTTCATGAGCACCTTCAAAGCAAAAAGTGTGCTATCCAACTAGGTTGTTTTCTATTCAGTATCAACTGCATCCTCAAATTCAGGATTCTCCTTCAAGTGATTGCAGGCATGAATCAGATTGCATATTGCAAGCGTGGCATAAATCTGCTCTGGGGAACCGTAAAAGATGGAACTTGACACCCAAAAGGAACACATGGAACATGTTGACTGGCCCAAAAGAGTCCTTCGGGAGTGCTACGAGTTCGAGGTTTGTACCATGATGGAATGGAAGGTGCAGCAGATGACTCTCGAAATCACTCACACATTCACGAGTTGAATGAGAGCAAAGATAGATATAAGTGCACCAAAATCCCTAGTTTCTCTCGCCTTTTCGAAGCCTGGACTTGGAGATGAGGCAGAAGCAAAGCCAGAAAATTCATTGGACAAAGATGAAATGATGATATCAAGTCTCTGTGGCACAAGCATGGTGGAGAAACACTCTATTATATTAAGTTCAAAAGATCCTTCTAGCAGATGTTGACTGCCACACTGCAACCAAGTTTATCTCCAAGATTATATTGCTAGAGAAATTGTTGTGGGTAATGCAATCCAGCTCTCTCATCTTAAACAATGACAATGTTCTTATGGAGATTATTGGTGCTGCTAAGTGAAGCAAGCTGTAAGCAATGGGCTGCACATTTGCACTATAACAAGGTGCATCATATGAAACTTGCAGCGATAAGAAGGAATCAGACTTTTATTTTTTTTTCACTTTCGAAAAAGTATTCTTTTCTGAGTGTTAAGAGGACTGGACTATGCTGTTTACTTCATCAAATCTGATGTATGGTATGCATCTCTGGGATGAAAAGCAAGAAGAAGAGTAGGTGGAGATTGGGAAAAGCAGGAGAGTACTACTTGAAGGAAATGGAAAGCTACTTGGGCAGAAAGCAAGAAATGTGAGAAAGAGACTGTAGTAAATCCAATGCTAGGAGACTACGAGGAGAGCATCTCTTGATATTTCTTTTCTCCAACTTTGTCATTCTGTATGGTATTTTCTCTGGATTAATTGGATTGTCTTGTGGCCAAGGGCATCATGCTTTTATTCATCACAAACTTTTTCATGAGGAGTACTTGGTTGATAATGACCTTGAGGATCTCATAGGACTGGGCCAAGCGAGGGAAGATGGAGGACAATCTCCTCGAGTTGTTTCAAGAAGTACATGCTACGAGGCGGTGTGAGGTGGATTTGTGAAAGGACTCAACTGTTAAAGTTTCTACCCCATCTATCTATCCAGCTTATCACATTTGGTCCTTTTGACATCGCAGCAGCAAAGACTCACATCCTTGTCTCATGCTATTGTTTTATGCTGGCCTGTGTGGAGTCTCGTCAGACGACTTGTCAACCGGAGAAATAGGCAAGATATATCCACACCTTTCTACCTGCTATTATATTTATAATTATTGTGAAATCGAACCAATTTTTCCTTGCATTGATTTGTCAGTTAGATGTCATGATGGGAGATTTCCTTTCTCGCATGTTTCTTCTTATTTTAGCTTTAATCGCCGATAGATGTGGGTCTAAACGATGCGTGTGCCCTCTCTCCAATGTTATGTTTCTCTTACTTGATTGATAGACCTTCGTCTATTTGTTTATGTATTAATTATTCTCTCGCGATTGAGTTGCAAGTTATTATGTTGATCAACTAGTATTTTCGATGTTATGGAAGTAAGTTACGATAACTATGAAGCTCCTACCAAGCACCGAAGTTGTCTTTTGACATTTTTTTGTTAGCCCTTCGCAAGTTCCTTGATAACCTTTTGGCATCGAAAGGAAGGTTGTAGGATTAGTGTGATCAATTCTTGGGCCAGCCACTTTGAGTTTTGGAATTAAAACCGGTTGAATGAAAAGGTTATGTGCATTCGTCTTCTCGTCTCACGTGTTTAGAATTTTAAGGCCATCCTCAAGAAGTACCTTGACCATCCTCGCAACTTCAACCATAACTAGCCTTACGGATCAACTAAGCTCGAGGTTCTTTGTGTGAATCGGTACCTCGCTGACACTTTGGAATAGTTTTGGTCTAATCCCCTCTCGTAATTATTGCTTGATGGCACTCTTCTATTTTTCCTAACTTGCATTATTTTCTCCCTCGTAATGTTAATGCTATTAACTAATATTGGTTTGTTTTTATGCACATAATTACCTTAATATTTTGTGATGGAAATTTCCTTAAATGTGATTAATATTCGGAAAACTCAGCTTTCATTTGTTAGTCTTATGGATTCATAGCGGAAGGTTTTGTTTTGATAATGTCACTTAGAATATGGTTGGTATTGATCGTGATTGTGACGGTTGACTGTGTTACCAAGGGTTGCCTAAAAAATACGCTTGTTTCGAGAAATGGATAATTTATTTTAAATTAATCAAACATTAGAATTGTTGTGGAACTTTGCAAACCTTTAGTGTTATAAAATTATTGATGACATTATTGTATACTCTTGTTGACTGGAACCCCCCTTCTTCTCTCGCGTGTTTGCTACTAGCCTCGTGAGACTTTGACCCTTCTGGATGATTGGTAGATCTCTTTGTAGTTAATGGTCAAAACTATTATACTATTCCTTCGCTTTGAAACTTATGTTGTGTGTATACTCTAATTGATTTCCAGGTTTGAAACCCATTTATACATGACCTTTTGTGTTAAAATTTTGGAGCCCGTGTTTCCCTTTTTGGGCCGATCAACTTTTGTATTTTTAGAAATATATTATTTTAGCCTATGCTTTGGTATCCTTGATAAAATTATAGATGGTTGGTCTATTTATATCAAATCTCAATCTTGTAAATTTTGTTTAATTACTTACTTGATGGGAATTCTGTTTTTGCTAGATTGTTTGTTTTCTCCTTATAGGGCCAAGGGCCATTCTCTTACGATTGCTATACTTCGTTGTTATTACTCCTAACTGAAGTACAAGGTCTTCTCCTTCTTTGATTGGCATGATGAAGACTTTATTTTAACTTGATGTGTTAATAGTGTTTAGAGGTTTGAACCAATTCTTGTAATAAAGTGCTTCCTTTTCATGATATTGTTAGATAATAGTAATGGTGGTTTTGTGTAGCCTTATCTTACTGGTTCTCGTGAACCGACTCTTGTAGAAAATTTGCTGTAGATGGATTTTGCGTGTAGATGAGGGATATATTTGTAGACTTTTGTCATCAACCTCAGTTGAGAAGATCCTTTGCTCGAAACCTTTTTATGTTGTTCAACTTTTGTTAACGTCTAGTGGAAAGTTTAAAAGAGGATTAATGTCTTAGTATAAAGTATTGTGGACTTTGTCATCTGAACTTTGGAAACCTTGTATTGTTTGACCATCATTGAAATTATAAGAAAATTTGGTTATTGTGGTTGAGTGACTTGTGGAGTATCAGTATTTTAAGAAATGATGTAATCTTGTTTTGTTCTCGTAAATGAGTGTTGCTTCAACCTTGCCTTGAGAATAAATTTTGAGTTAAACCTTGATATGACTTAGTAATAAAGTGTCATAAGTAAACTAACATGGGATTGTTTAATACTTCTGGAAGTTAAATTAAAAGTTGCATTCAAATAAAGTAACGTAGGGGTCACCAACTTGAGAGCAAGAAATTCTCTAAGTAAACAAGGGCAAGACTATCATTGCAAGTAAACTTTATATCATGATAACCCTAGCTCCTCTAGTGAACATTATTTCCTTTTATGGTGAAATTTGTAAAATGACCCTAAGGTGAAATGAATTGTTAGTTGTTTGAAGATGATAAGATTTAATAAGCCGTAGAAAACAAATCGAGACCTCACCATCTTTCTCACCGCCATTTGGAAAGTAAATTTTTACTTCTTGTTAATACTTTTAAGCGAAGCCTAAGTAAAGTTGTTGTTAATCACGGTTAAGAGCCCTAGCTTCAATTTAATACTGGCAATAACTAATGAGGTCCTAAAAATGTTTCATCTCGACCTTCTCCCTCTAACCCTTTTTCAAGGCACCTTGTATCTCTTCTCTTAAGTGTGTTGAACTTAAAACCATGTTGTCTTGTGAGCAAGAACGAATCTTAGTAGCGTTAGTGGTGAGCAGATGGCCTTGTGGAATTTAAATACTCCTTTTTTCTTAATAAACGAATTAAGTAAATAAATGTCATAATAGAGAAGATTTAAAGATAATTACTCAATGTCAAAGGAATAATCTTGGCTTGGCAAGTTGAATTATACGGATCATATCTTGAGCCTCCTTGGAAAATGTAAGCTAAGAATTGCAAGATATCTTATTAAAATAAATAACCCTCAAGAATAACCCTTTGTGGTTGGCCCTAATCGTAAGTGTTTTCGGTGAATGGACTTCTATGTTTTCTTGTCAAAAAAATTATCCTGTATTTCACTATGTTGTTCGTGTATGTGATTTCTGGGTAGTTACATTTGGTATAAGAGCGTAGGTTCATGCTCTCAAACCTATGGGCTAGATTGGTGTTATATGATGATGTTAGATGGTGGTGGTGGTGTTACATGATGATACCGCATGATTATGATGATGTTGCATGATGGTGGTAGATATTGGAAGAGTAATGTGCTTTAAACGTGATGTGATTATTGTCGTAATTGTGATATTGTGAACGCACGTGATGTGTATGTCACCTTGTATGTGTTTGTCATCATGATTGATATGTTGGGGATGGGAGTATTCTCTCCTTCTTGTGGATTCTAGGAAGAGTTCACTTGTGAATTACCGTTCGTGATGTGTGAAAAGAATTATAAAGTGGATGAGATAGTGTTAGAGCATTGTGGCATATATTGTGGCATGTAGGTGTATCAATGTGTTGTATGACTAGTTTGATGTTAAAAGAAATGAGTTGTATCATGATGTTTTTACCATGTTTTGAAGAAATGTGTGTACCACCTTGTTATGTAGCAATGGATGTTATGTTGTGATGCACTATGTTCATCGTATGTATGATGTGTGTAATATGTAATGCTTCATGTTGTGAATTAGGGTCATACGGTGAGTGTATGAACCCTATCGTATGGTGCTTGCACTTTGGGTGCAGAATGTGGTAAAGTGATGTGTTACACTCAGTGAATGTATGATCGTGATCTACCCTGTATATGTACCATATGTAAGACGTTATGGTAGTTATGTGTGTGTCACCGTTATGTTAGTGATGTTGTTGTATGTTATGTTGTGAACCTTACGCTAACCGACCCTGAGGGTAATCGGTAGAAGTGTATGTTGAGAGTGAGGAATGGTGTACCATGGGTCAATAACTCAATTCAAAACTCGGTTTAGTAGATAACATGTGATTCTTTCCTCTCTCCCTATGTGGTTTCATGTATGCAACCTAAGTGCAAATATGACTATGTTTAGCCTTGTCAAGTGGTGGCGGGATGATTCGATGGAGGTGATGACAGGTTGTATTATTGATATGTATTTTATGAGCTGAGGCTCGATGTTCGAAGTCTTGCAAGAACTCGTTGAGTACCTCGTGGCTAGATAAGGCCACATAGTTATCGTAATGTGACATTATTATAAGTTGATTTTATTCATAAATTGAGCTTTTTACCTTATTTTGTAAGGACCAGCAGCTTTTCTTGATTGCCATGCTTTACAATTTTGGGCATTTCCTTGGTTTGTGGCACTAACATGGGGATTTTGATACTAACTATGGCTATTTGGCCATTTATTTAGCTTGATTTGGGGTCTTCTTTTAAATTTGGAATTTTACCACCTTGCCCAAGGCTTGTACTTTGCCACTTGGCACTTTGGATTGGATTGTTGTGTTGGTTCTATTGTCGTGATGTGTGGAATAGGGTCATAGGATGCACCATGGATTGGTTGGACCTATGGACCCGCTTCGTTGTATGGGGGTACGCCCCAAGGAGTACATATAACTAGCGGGTTGTTGAACCACGCGTTATTATGTCACTTGGGTTAGGAGTGTTCGAACTCTATGTGTCTTGGACCATAGGGTCAACCGGCCTCCTTGAGGGAGGCATAAGAGTTTGAGGGAGGCATAAGAGCTGAGGGAGGCATAAGAGACTTGAGGGAGGCATAAGAGTTTGAGGGAGGCATAAGAGTTTGAGGGAGGCATAAGAGCTTGAGGGAGGCATAAGAGACTTGAGGGAGGCATAAGAGTTTGAGGGAGGCATAAGAGTTTGAGGGAGGCATAAGAGTTTGTGTGTATGGTTGATGTTTCAGGATATACGTTGAGTTATTGTGATGTTTTGGTAGTGGTATTTTGATGTATGTGTTACTCATGTTCAGATGGATTTGTGTTGTGATGTTGTGGTTATGTCATTGATTCCCTTGTGGACACTATGTACCTGTAGCATGGTTTGGTGTTATGTGAATTTTTTTCATTGATGCAAATTGAGGAAATGTCTGGTGGATTGTGTTACTATTTTGGTTAATTATTTTGGTATGTTAGTCATTGATGTGTGTCGAGTACTATGTTATGTGGATGTGCCTATTCCATTCCATATTTGAGTAACCTTTATGTGGTGTAATTCAATCTTGAAGTATATACTTGTGTGCTTGTGAATCTCAGAGGGTCTTGTGAACCCGATAGGGTGTTGTGTTAGCGATTCATGTTGGGCACCCACAATAAGGAATAAACCAAAACTCTTCAATGATGAAATTTTAAAAGCAATTAAACTAAGAATAATGCTAATGGAAAGAGACTAATGAAATGATGAACAAGAAAGAACTGCCAATCTTCACAGAACATTGAAAGTTAAAAATTCTACCAAATGTTCCTAAGGCTACCTTGTGACCGTGCTTTAATCAACTAAAATTTTAAACCATAGAGTGTACTTTCTCCTGTACCTGTCCTTGGTTGTGAACCATTTCTTTTCCGTTGTGTTATGTCGCATCGAGGACGATGCTTTCTTAAGGGGAGGAGAATGTAATGCCCCACTGGGCATGGGCTTCCTTTCGTGACTCCGCCCGGCGTGAGGGAGAAGTTGTTCCATGGGATGTTGTTGTTACGTCCTTTGGCAAGTGGTGTGTGGTTGGGCACCTCCACCAACTATCTTCATTGTTCAACATACCAACTTGTCACCAACCTACCATAATTTATAACCCTGTCACCTCATTTTGACCTGCTCCTTCTTGGCGTGTTCTAATGCTGCAACTGATGAATTGCATTGGTGTGTTCTGGACAGTGGATTCATTGATGGTGAAATGAAGGTCTACCGCCTTGATGTTGCGTGGGTGGGTGTTGGTCTCAAAATCGTCTTTGTATAGGTAGTTTTCGGTGGAGCGTAGAACCGAAATTCTCCTAAGAAAGTGCCGGGAGGAAGTGCTTGGCTTTATGCGCAGAGCTACAGGGTAGAGAAGTAAACTTATCCCAGAAAATAAGTGGCCCCAGAGAGAGCTAAGTGCGATAGCTGCTAGAGGGCGATCCCAAGGAACCGTTGGTGCTGAACCTAATGTTCTGGTTGCACGCGACCAAAGTCGTGATCAGTGGTTGCAAAATCTTGCAGCTGTAGTAGAAGGACGAGATAAAGTTTATTTGAGCTGTCTTGCCTTTTCATTTTGGAAAGTCGCTTCTGTCCAGGTGGTGAATTTAACAAGGAAGAAGCTCGATCAAATCTTGAGGCTGGGTAATGCTTCTGCGCCTCTTCTCGGTTCACCCATTTTCTACAGTTGGGTTTCTTGTTTGCTTCTGGGTATCCTCTGATTCGAGATTGGGGATCCACAAAGAATCGCCGCAACAAGAAATAGCGTGCAATAGGCATGCTAAGCTGATTAGGTAGAAGCCTTCGTGAGCACCTCCAACAGGCAGGTTGTCCAACTAGGTTGTTTTCTGTTCAGTATCAACTGCATCCTCAAATTCGGGATTCTCCTTCAAGTGATTGCAGGGCATGAATCAGATTGCATATTGCAAGCAGGGCATAAATCTGCTTTGGAACCAGAAAAGATGGAACTTGACACCCAAAAGGAACACATGGAACATGTTGACTCTATCCAAAAGAGTCCTTTGGGAGTGCTACAGAGTTCTGAGGTTTTGTACCATGATGGAATGGAAGGTGCAGCAGATGACTCTGAAACCACACACACTGTTCACGAGTTGAATGAGAGCAGCATAGATATAAGTGCACCAAAATCCCTAGATTCCTCTGCGTGTTTTCAGAAGCCTGGACTTGGAGATGAGGCAGAAGCAAAGCCATAAAATTCATTGGACAAAGATGAAATGATGATATCGAGTCTCTGTGGCACAAACATGGTGGAGAAACACTCTATTATATTAAGTTCAAAAGAGCCTTCTAGTAGATGTTGACTGCCACACTGCAACCAAGTTTATCTCCAAGATTATATTCTTAGAAATTGTTGTGGGTAATGCAATCCAGCTCTCTCATCTTAAACAATGACAATGTTCTTATGGAGATTATGGTGTTGCTAAGTGAAGCAAGTCAGTAAGCAATGAGCTGCACATTTGCACTATAACAAGGTGCATCATATGAAACTTGCAATGATAAGAAGGAATCGAGACTTTATTTTTTTTTTTCACTTTCGAAAAAGTATTCTTTTCTGAGTGTTAAGAGGACTGGACTATGCTGTTTACTTCATCAAATCTGATGTATGGTATGCATCTCTGGGATGAAAAGAAAGAAGAAGAGTAGGTGGAGATTGGGAAAAGTAGGAGAGTACTGCTTGAAGGAAATGGAAAGCTACTTGGGCAGAACAGGAAATGTGAGAAAGAGCCTGCAGTAAATCCAATGCTAGGAGACTACGAGGAGAGCATCTCTTGATATTTCTTTTCTCCAACTTTGTCATTCTGTATGGTCTTTTCTCTGGATTAATTGGGTTGTCTTGTGGCCAAGGGCATCGTGCTTTTATTCATCATAGAATTTTTCAAGGAGTACTTGGTTGATAACAGCCTTGATGATCTCATAGGACTGCTGAAGCGAGGGAAGATGGAACACAATATCCTTGAGTTGTTTCAAAGGTGCGAAGCGTGCTACGAGGTGGTGTGAGGTGGATTTGTGAAAGGACTCAAGCTGTTAAAGTTTACGCCCCATCTGTCTATCCAGTTATCACATTTGGTCCTTTGACATCGCCAGCAGCAGTACTCACATCCTTGTCTCATGCTATTGTTTTATGCTGGCCCATGTGGAGTCTGTACGACCTGTTGAAGCTGGAGAAGCAGAAAGATATTTCTACACCTTTCTACTTCTATTATATTTATAATTATTGTGAAATCGAACCAATTTTTCCTTGCATTGATTTGTCAGTTGGATGTCATGATGGGAGATTTCCCTTTTCTACTTGTTTCTTTTTATTTTAGCTTTTATCGTTGATAGTATGTGGGTCGAAAGGATGTGTGTGCCCTCTCCTCTGAATTTTATGTTTCTCTTACTCGATCGATAGACCTTCATCATTTGTTTATGTATTAATTATTCTCTGTGATTGAGTTGCAAGTTATTATGTTGATCAACTAGTATTTTCGATATTATAGAAGTAAGTTACGATAACTATGAAGCTCCTACCTAGCACCCAAGTTGTCTTTTGATGTGTTTTTTTGTTAGCCCTTCGCAAGTTCCTTGGATAACCTTTGGGCATCGAGAAAGGAAGTTGTAGAGATTAGTGTGATCAATGCTTGGGCTAGCTTGACCTTTGAGTTTGGTATTAAACCGGTCGAATGAAAAGGTTGTGTGCATTGTGTCTTCCGTCTCACGTGTTTAGAATTTTAAGGCCATCCTCAAGAAGTACCTTGACCATCCCTGGCAACTTGAACCATAACTAGCCTTACGGATCAACTAAGCTCGAGGTTCTTTGTGCGAATCTGGTACCTCGTTGACACTGGAATAGTTTTGGTCTAATCCCCCTCTCAGAATTATTGTTGATGGCGCTCTTCTGTTTTTCCTAACTTGCATTATTTTCTCCCTTGTAATGTTAACGCTATTAACTAATATTGGTCGGTTTTTATGCACATAATTACCTTAATATTTTGTGATGGAAATTTCCTTAAATGTGATTAATCTTCGGGAAAAACTCAGCTTTCATTTGTTAGTCTTATGGATTCATAGCGGAAGGTTTTGTTTTGATAATGTCACTTAGAATATGGTTGACTGTTGACTGTGACGGTTGACTGTGTTACCAAGGGTTGCCTTAAAATACGGTTGTTTCGGGAAATGGATAATTTATTTTAAATTAATCAAACATTAGAATTGTTGTGGAAGTTTGCAAACCTTTAGTGTTATAAAATTGTTGATGACATTATTGTATACTCTTGTTGGACGGAACCCCCCTTCTTCTCTCGCGTGTTTGCCACTAGCCTGTGAGACTTTGACCCTTCCTGGATGATTGGTAGATCTCTTTGTAGTTAATGGTCAAAACTAGTATACTATGCCTTCGCTTCGAAACTTATGTTGTGTGTATACTCTAATTGATTTCTAGTTTGAAACCCATTTATACATGACCTTTTGTGTTAAAATTTTGGAACCCATGTTTCCTCTTTCTTGGGCCGATCAACTTTTGTATTTTTAGAAATATATTATTTTAGCCTATGCGTTGGTATCCTTGATAAAATTCTAGATGGTTGGTCTATTTATATCAAATCTCAATCTTGTAAATTTTGTTTAATCACTTACTTGATGGGAATTTGTTTTTGCTAGATTGTTTGTTTTCTCCTTATAGGGCCAAGGGCCATTCTCTTACGATTGCTATACTTTCGTTGTTATTACTCCTAATCGAAGTACAAGGTTTCTCCTTCTTTGATTGGCATGATGAAGACTTTATTTTAACTTGATGTGTTAATAGTGTTTAGAAGTTTGAACCAATTCTTGTAATAAAGTTCTTCCTTTTCGTGATATTGTTAGATAATAGTAATGGTGGTTTTGTGTAGCCTTATCTTGCTTTCGGTTCTCGTGAACCGAATCTTGTAGAAAATTTGCTGCGAGATGGATTTTGCGTGTAGGTGAGGGATAGATTTGTAGACTTTTGTCATCAACCTCGGTTGAGAAGATCCTTTGCTCGAAACCTTTTTATGTTGTTCAACTTTTTGTTAACGTCTAGTGGAAAGTTTAAAAGAGGATTAATGTCTTAGTATAAAGTATTGTGGACTTTTTCATCCGAACTTTGGAAACCTTGTATTGTTTTACCATCATTGAAATTATAAGAAAATTTGGTTCTTGTGGTATAGTGACTTACTGAGTATCGGTATTTTAAGAAATGATGTAATCTTGTTTTGTTCTCGTAAATGAGTGTTGCTTCAACCTTGCCTTGAGAATAAATTTTGAGTTAAACCTTGATATGGCTTAGTAATAAAGTGTCATAAGTAAACTAACATGGGATTGTTTAATACTTTTGGAAGTTAAATTAAAAGTTGCATTCAAATAAAGTAACGTAAGGGTCACCAACTTGAGAGCAAGAAATTCTCTAAGTAAACAAGGGCAAGACTATCATTGCAAGTAAACTTTATATCATGATAACCCTAGCTCCTCTAGTGAACATTATTTCCTTTTATGGTGAAATTTGTAAAATGACCCTAAGGTGAAATGAACTGTTAGTTGTTTGAAGATGATAAGATTTAATAAGCCAGAGAAAACAAATTGGAGACCTCACCATCTTTCTCACCGCCATTTGGAAAGTAAATTTTTACTTCTTGTTAATACTTTTAGCGAAGCCTAAGTAAAGTTGTTGTTAATTCTGGTTAAGAGCCCTAGCTTCAATTTAATACTGGCAATAACTAATGAGGTCCTAAAAATGTTTCATCTCGACCTTCTCCTCTAACCCTTTTCAAGGCACTCTTGTATCTCTCTCTCTTAAGTGTGTTGAACTTAAAACCATGTTGTCTTGTGAGCAAGAACGAATCTTAGTAGCGTTAGTGGTGAGAAGATGGCCTTGTGGAATTTAAATACTCCTTTTTCTTGATAAACGAATTAAGTAAATAAATGTCATAATAGAGAAGATTTAAAGATAATTACTCAATGTCAAAGGAATAATCTTGGCTTGGCAAGTTGAATTATACGGATCATATCTTGAGCCTCCTTGGAAAACGTAAGCTAAGAATTGCAAGATATCTTATTAAAATAAATAACCCTCAAGAATAACTCTTTGTGGTTGGCCCTAACTGTAAGTGTGTTCTGTGAATGGACTTCTATGTTGTCTTGTCAAAAAAAAATTATCCTGTATTTCACTGTGTTGTTCGTGTGTGTGATTTCGGTGAAGTTACAATGTCTGTGATAAATCGGGGGAAGCTCGCAATGAGTAAAGGTAGGGTAAGGCTTTACCATCTAAAATGCAATGTTGAGATGATTTTTCCAATCGAGAAAGGGACCTTGATGAAGGTGTTCGTATAAGGTACCATTGGGGATATATTAAGTAGACCATGAGGAGTTCCTCTGCATCCACGGCACCCCAAAAATCTCACCCCTCGCAACATAATTCTTACCTTTTTTAAGAACTATATTTTTCTCGCCAAAGCCCCCAAATCTCAATACTCGATCCCCTGTAAATCCGTTTGTTTCCTTTTGGATATCTTTGACGTTGAAGAGTTTGGAAGGCTTTCCCCTGTTGTTGAATGATATCATTTCTACCACCATCCATCGTCTAATCTCGGCTTGAATATTCAGCTCGCAACCATTTTCTCTCGTAGAACACCACCGCCACTATTTCTACTATCAATACTATGCATGATCCTTAAAAAATCCCTAGAATTTCAATGCCCAAATGTTTAGTTAACACATTCAAACAATGTATAAAAAAAAGGAATTATTTAATCAATCAAGGAGTATTGATGGAGGAGCTTAAGATTTAACTACACGTGGACCAAGGTAGAGGACGTAACCGCCACACCTCCATCTACTGAGACATACCAACAACTTCCTTGAGCGGCCGCTACGCTCTCGATGTGATTAGGGTTAGGGATACATTTCAGAGGAGAGATATTGAAACGTCAAAATATTTGGTCAGTACGTGTGTTTTTGAAAAAGAAAATAAATCGTTAAAAAATATTAAATTAAAAAGAGAGAAGTTTGAGACAAAAGTATAATTTTGAGACATAAAATCGTTGTTGCAGCTCACATCACCCCTGGATGCAGATCAGGCTTCTAGGGTGATCACTCTAGCATCCAGTGTAATTGCACAACATGGAAACCTCTCTCCAAGTGTGGGACTTGTGAAACTAAGAGAGGAATCTCCAGATTAGAGGCTGGTTCCTCAAACTCCTCTGATTTAGATCTATATTTTCACAACTACAGAGGTTCAGATCCTAATCCTACTCTAAATTGCAAGGAGACAGGGATAGAAATGCAAAAATGAAACTAACTAAAGGTGGTGATGCACCAAAAGGAGTGGTGAATATTTTTGTCAAGCAAATAGACACAAACTAGAGATTGCAACATAAAACATACACAGGCTGATAAGATATAATTTAGGATCTGAAATGAAGCAAATAATACAAACAGAGGACTGAAACTCATTCACAAAGCTTGCATTATTATTTCCAATGTCAAAACACTGCATTACAACCTCACAGAGGTAAAAGCTCACATGATGATTTGAAGAGGTCTCGATTCTTTCCTACCATCACTTGCTGGAGGTGAAAGAAGAAGATTGCTATCTCAAAAAACGTTCCCCCTTTGGAAAATGAGCCAAATTTGGCTTTTACATTGCATGGGTCGAGCCCAGGAGACAGAAACGTAGAAAAACGTGAGAGCCCATTCCTCCTTGATTGCAGATGCATTAAAACGGCATGGGGGACCTTACAAACCCATACCCTGTCATTTTTACCGAATTGCAGGAGAATGCGACCCATTCTGCGTTAAATTTGGTCATTTGAAATGTCACTTCTGGTCATGAACACGCGTCAGAGCCGTTTCTTAACTTTCTCTCCAAACTACACCAAATTTCAAGATTAACCCAAGAATAATGTAGAGAATTTCATAAGCTTTTCGTTGATATAAAGAACGGGAAAATCCGAGCTTTGGATCGAAAGATGTGGTGATCGAAGATTTAGGGCACAAAATAGGCAAAATTGGATTTTAAAATTTTTTTCCGTGCTCGCCACTGGATGACACATGTCAAGGGCTAATTCGATGCGTAATTATCTCTCCTTCCCTATCCCATGGGTTTCCTTAAAAAATTTTCACTTTTTTGTGATTTTGGAACATTTTCCACTTTTTCCCCAGCGTCCCCGCCACTGGGACACGTGTCATGCTTTGATTGGTAGACATGGGTGCGGGAAGACCTTTGCTTTAGCTTTTCGGCCAAAAATTTTGCCAAATTCTTCAAAGTTTCCCGAGCTCCACGCTTCCCTGCTCTATTGGACACGCGTACTCTTTTTATTGGCTCGGGCTGACCCTTCAAACCTCGCCCTTTGAACTTTTGGACGTTTCCCCCTTGTGACACGTGTCGCGATGGGATCTCATCCTGGGCCTACCGATTTTCACGCCCTTTGCGTCTTTTCAGCCCGTGATGTCCCAAACCTATGCTGGGACAAAAACTTCCAATCCGCCCGATTCGGGCTTCCCTGTCCCTCTTTCGGCCGATGACACGTGGCGTAATTTGATTGGCTCTCAACTCCTTCGGCTCCACGCCCGCCGCGTACTTTTGTTCCAATTGTCCCAAGTCTTCATGCCCTGGGACAAATTCTTCCGAACCGCCCGAAATGGGCTTCCTTGTCCCTCTTTGGTCTCGCTTCACCTTTTCACGTCCTTCGCGTCTTTTCGGCCCAGATGTCCCAACCTTATCTGTGCAACAGTTAGTCGATTTTCTTTTCTCCTTCACCCAACCGGCTCTTCACGTCTGTCGTCCCAATCGTCCCGGTGCTCGTGGCTCGCCTGCGCCTTTCGCCGATTCGCGCCCGACGTCCCAAATATCCCGATCATTGCAGAGGACTAGGACTTAGCCAATTTTCATGATTTTTTCTGGCCCAAGCTTGTTTTTTGCAACTTTTTCACCTTTTCTCAGAACTTGCTCCTTTCTACCTGGACAAGAGAGTTAGAAAAAATCTGAGGGGACCCTAGAAACATGATTTTTTCCCTTGAATCAATCTATTTTCCGGGACTTGAGAATTTAGTGCATGTTATCAAAAATTACCCTAGGGGTGGAGTTTTGATAACAATTTGGTGACTCAGCGGGGTTACCTGCCTGCTAGGTAGAAGATACCAGTTTCCTGAAGCAATCCATTGGGCATGGAGTCATCAGATATTATGTTTAGAACCCCAACTGACTTGGAATGTGTAAGGAGGAAGATGGAATGTCACCTGATGGAAGTAAGGACTGCAAAACATCTCCATGGACAGCAAGTTGTGCCAAAGCACTTAGGGAAAACAAAACTAACCTATAGCAAAACAATGTGCACAAGCACTTGGAGGAATGAAAATCTAATATAATATTTACAAGGTAGTGAATTTCCCTCTAGAAGCAACACTTGAGATAGATTCCATTGACTGGAATCTGCAGTTCTTCACCATCCAATGAGGCCAATTGGAAAGCATTGTTGTTCTTGCACTTCGTGACCATGTATGGGCCACTCCAGATGGCATAAAATTTCAAATGCCTTCCCGGTTTTGCTCTATCCACATCCCATTTCAACACTAGATCTCCAACCGAAAAGATCTATCCTTTTCATTCCTATCAAAAGTCTTCTTGATCAAAGCTTGACCCTTTTCCATTGCTTGGGATGCCTAATTTATGATCTCTTGCAGCTCCATCAACTCTACATACCTCACCTCCATGGGCTCAAACTCAAGCAACACCAAATGCTTCATGAGTTCCAATGTTGGCAACTCAAGTGACATGGGCAAGATTGCCTCTCTTCCGTAGACAAGTTTGAATGGAGAGTTACCTGTGGATCTTTTGGGATTTATCCTATCAGCCCATAAGGCTGATTTCAGTTTGGTATGCCAAGACCTCTAATTCTCATGAAGAGTCCTCCTAATGATCCTCAACAATTTCTTGTTTGTAGACTCACTGGCCATTACCTTGAGGGTAATAGTTTGATGAAGTGCTTAGGTAGATAATGTTCTTGACAGCCCACTCAGTCACCTTAGATCCAATGAATTCCAATGCATTATCAGAGATTATTGTAGCAGGTACACCAAATCTGGTTGTTATCCCTCATAAAAGTCTAAGATGCTAAACTCATTTGCCTCTTTGAGTGCTCGCTTCTATCCATTTGGTGAAGTAGTATATGGTCTGTCAAAATCCATTTGTGCCCTTGGCTTGAATTGGGATTAATGACTCCAATGAAGTCCAAACCCCATTGCATGAATGGCTGGTCAACTGAGATTGGATGCAATGGAAGGGCAGCAAGTCTCTCTTTTCCTGTGAAGAATGCACAATTCTTACACCTCTTGATCCATGCATAGCATTCACTAAAGATTTTAGACCAATAATAACCAGCCTTCATGATTTTTAGAGCTATCACTCTGGTGCAAAATGGCCACCAGCTGGTCCACCATGGAACTCTTCCAACATCCTTTGAATCTGATTTGTGCTAATGCACCTCAACAGCACTCCATTTACATCTTTCTTGAACAAAACTCCATCAACAATGGCATATGGGACAGCCTGCAATCTGAAGTGTCTCCTTTGGGTCTTGTTCATCTCCGGAGGGCATAGGCCTATGCCTAGGAAGTGTATAATGCCTTGGGTCCAGCAAGGAGTGGGGGCAACATTATCTTCTTCTCAATTGCCACTTGGCTTATGGCTGTCCCTGGACTGTCAAACAGCCTCTTCTTCATTGCATACTTCTTTTTGCTTCCCAAAACCAAGCTGCTCACATAATCCTTTCCCCTCTTACCAGCTTGGTAATCTTGATTTCAATGTCATACTCCATGACATGGGTGATCCAACTTGCCCTTTTCTCATTCAAATCCTTGTTGAGGAGGAAGTCCTTAACCTTGACATGTGAGACCAAAGAATCGGACCTTGTTGTTTGAGACTAAATGCTTGAATTTATTCAAGCTTCGACATGCAAGTACATGCTTCTCAATAAAAGAGTACCTCACCTCGTAGTCATCTAGGCTCTAGCTGAAGAAAGCAATTGGCTACTCATCATTATTCTTGTTCTCGCTGTACCAAAATGGCAGAAATAGTGTCATTACCTCCAAATTCATAGAGGATGAAATCCTTGGAGAAGTCCTGGGTTGATGAGAGTTGGTGCTTGAGTGACGGCTTCTTTTTGCTTCAAAACTCTCTTGCCTTCGCTGTCCACTTGAAAGCCATGCTCTTCTTTAACATTTTGGTGATGGGCTTGGCAAGGGCTGCAAAATTTGGGACAAACCCTCGAACAAAGTTTATCCTTCCCAAGAAACTCGAAGGGCTTTCTTGTGTCTTGGAAATGGTAGTGCTCTTATGGCTTCAACCCTCTCTTGATCAATTGCTAATCCTTCTTGGAGACAATATGGCCAAGGAGCTTGCCTTCATGTGCAAGAAAGATGCACTTCTTAGGATTTAAAGACACTCCAAATCTCTCGCACCTCATGAAGTCTTGCCTCAAATGAGAATGGTGGTCTCGCTGCATTTTTGGAAAAAATAGTGATATCATCAAGGTAAATCAACACCACATTGTTAATCAAACCTTTGAATGCCATGTCCATTGCCCTTTGGAAGGTAGCACCAGCGTTGGACAGCCCAAATGGCATTTTCCTATATGCAAAAGTTCCCCATTTGGTTGTGAAGGTTGTCTTGAACTGGTCCTCTTCCTTCACCATAATCTGATTGTAGCCTGAGTAGCCATCAAGCAATGAGAACCTTTCTGAACCAGCTACAACTTGCAATATTTTCTCCATGGAAGGGAGTGGGTAATGGTCCTTGAGAGAGGCTCTATTCAAGTCTCTAAAGTCAACACACGGTCCTGATCTCTCCACTTTTCTTTCTGACTGGAACTAAGTTGGCAACCCAACTAGAATGCTTGATTGGGAATATAATCCTTGACTCAATCAGCTTGTCCAATTCTTTCCTCATGAGAGGCTCCATGTGTGGATTGACTGGTCTTTGTTTCTCGCCCTGACAGGCTTAGTATTTGATCCAATTCGATGGTATTTGAGCTAAGTTGGGATTGAAACCTTTCAAGTCTTCATAGCTCAAGCGAACACGTCGGGAACTCTTGACACGTTGTATGAACTCATACCTCTCTTGTTCGGTTGTCATCCTTCCAATTGGCAATGGTTTTTCTCTTCTACCAAGATGGATATCGAATCCTCTCTCTTGACCGAATGTTTGCTTTCTCCTTTCTAAACTGATCATTGGGGTTAAAAATGGACTCCAAAGTGATAAGTCCTTGGGCAGCTTGTTAGTTCTCACTGCACCACTTGGTCACCATATTGTTGTTCCAATTTTTCTTGATTCTTGGTGAGAACTCAGCTTCTTCTTGCAAGAAATGGATGATTTGTTGGTCATTTTCAAACACTTGCCAACTAACATTGTTATCTGGCACTAAAGGCCTCACAATCACGTGGATGTTTGGCTGTACCTTGTCTTGTTGAATGCTTTCCACAATGTCAAAGGCTGCCCCTATCGCCGCAAGCCTGCTGCAAGCAAGACTTGATTCTCCTTCCTAGGAATGGATTTGATGCCAAAACCCTCAAAATCTTCCAATAGGTCCCACACCCTGTTCTTGTAGCACTGAGAAGATCATTCTTGGCAAGCATGTTTCCCTTGACCCGATTTACAATCAATTCACTGTCACCAAAGACTTGCAAGTTATTTATTCCTCTCTTTATTGCCCAATGCATCCTTGCACCAAGGCTTCATATTCAAAGCAGCGTTATTGGAGCATGTAAACTGAAATCTAAAAGCTGAATAGTACTTTACTCCTCGAGGTGAAACAATCATAGCTCCACCTCCTGCACCTTGCCTAATCCTTGATCCATCAAAAAATAGCTGCCATACCTCATTGTCATCTTTGTGGTTTGGCTTGGTGATGCTAGGAATAGGCTGATTTTCTTTGTGTATGCAATAGACCCCTAGCTCAAATTCTTCCACTTCTTGATAAGGATCAAATGCATGTACCTTGCTTGCCCATTCATCAAGAGTTAGATCTAGGATGCTTCCAACCTTAGTGTTAGCCTCATCGGTGCTTGGGTGATCTTCTTGATCAAATGCTGAGCAATTGGCATTAATCTGACTTGGAGTGTAAGGCTCGTATGGAAGTTTGCAATAGGTTCGACTGATTGTAGCCTTAGTTCCATACCTCATTCTGAACAACATGTGTGACCAATCAGCAGACAAATATCCCCCAATCTTGGCTGTGAAGTCCCTTGACAAGCAAAGGGCAAAGAGTGGTGGAAGGTCTATGACTGATACATCTTGTAAAACAACAACATTTGGACATGCATGCAAGGTAAGACTCAAGTTTCTAATCACTCCAACTGTTGCTACTGCTGTCCCATCCAGCTGCACTACCCCTTTGGATATGGTTTCATACTGGAGCCCTAGTTGATCAGCTATTTGTTTAGGCATTACCGAGCTACTTGCCCGGAGTCTATCATGCAATTGTGCACTAGCTGATTTCCAATGATCAATGAAACATAGAAAGGAGGGGGCTTCAACATTTTACCTTGTTGTCCTCCATGATTTCCCTCAGGCTGGGCAGCATTTGTAAGCACTTTGTCTTGCATCTGAACTTGCTGATTCGAAGTTGGCCAGTCCTTCATGGCAGCTTGCAGCAGATCTCTTTGGCCTGGAATGGATAGGGATTCCCACATTGATATATTGACGTTTGTCTTCTTCATCTGATCAATGATACTGAATGGAGATGAAGTATCCTCTGCTTATCCCTTGGTTTGCACATTCACTCCTTGCATGTGGGCAGCAACAACTAGTATTTGAGTTGGCCTAGGGGTTGTTCTTGGCTGCCCTTGTGCATTTACAACCGGATTTTGTTTGCCAACCACTTGTGGAGCCATAGAAGGTTGTGGATTGGTTGGGGCTAATGGCTGTTCTTCACCCAAATTCCTCCTTTTTGACCTTGTGTTGGCTGCAACACCTTGAGAAACTGCCTGGTTCATGCCACAAAAATCTTCGCTGCTAGCGCCGGTTTAACAATGTGGTGTCATTTGGGGCTGATTGCTGTTGGAATGTTTCTTGTTGTTGGTTGTTTCCTTGACTACCCTCACCCACCACACCTAAAAGTAGTTGTCACCATTAGTGCTTGATTTAAAGTACCATTGAAGAACATGGATTGGTTATGAGGCTCATTGCATGGAAAACACCAATCATACTCCGAGCAATGTTGTTTGTGTTGGCACCAATGCCTTAGAGGCAGAGATATGGCATTTGGATTATAGGGCTGAAATGGTCTATTGGCAGGAGGCCTTGTTTGATTTATATTTGCAGCTGGGTTAGGTGGTCTTTGTGGTTGGTATGGCTGCCTATTAGGCTAAGCTTGGGGTTGATAAGAAGGTCTAAAACCTTGGGCTTGCTGCCTTTTGAGAGTAACCAGCTCATTGCCTAGGTTTTGCAATTGCTTCATGACTTCTTGAAGCTCATTTGGGGCACTTGGAGATGAAGTGGAAGCTTCATTTGAACTCTGATTTCTAGGAGTGGGAGAAGGAGCCAAACTAGGTGCTTGATTGGTGTTTGGGTTCTCTAAACTTGGAAACAATGGCATGGGAGGTCTAGGGGCAAGTTTGCTAGCTTGGATCAAACAATTTTCAGCCCTAATGGCAATGCTATAAGCCATAGGGATAGTTATGCCTCCCATGGACTGAATTAACATAGAAATATCAGAATTTAGAGCTTTGAGATAGTAGAGAAAATCACCTTCTACTGTTGGCCTGACTGCCACTGGAATTCTCTCCCAAGTCTTTTGAAATCTGAAGTTGAAATCGGTCAGCTGCTCATTGGGAGCTCTCTTGATGGTTGTCAGCTGCTCCAAAAGAGACAAGTTGTCTCCCTTTTCTCCAAATTGCTCATGAAGTGCTATACACAACTGATTCCAATTTGTGATAGAACCAGCTCCAAGGCTCCTAAACCATTGCAATGCTTTACCCTTGAATGAAGACGCCAAGACTTGATGACCACTTGCATCTCATTGATTTCATGGATCGCACAAAGGTTAGAAATATCTTTAACATGATCACCGGAGTAGTCCGATTTTCTCCGGTGAAGTAGGGAATGTTCTTCAGGCTGCAATAGGAACTGGATGTTGTGCATTGAGGGCAAGTGGGTTGTTGCCTGTGAAGTTGACGTAGGGGTTGTTTTGTGCCATTCTAATTGGTCTTAAAACCCTTGTTGACTGAATGAAAGGCCTACCAGGTGGAGGAGTTGAGAGAGTTCTGTTTGGTGGAGATGGAGAACTTTGAGTCCTTCTTCCTCTTTGCCTTCTTCTTGGAGATAATTGCAGGTATTCAAACAACACTTCTTCTTCTCCAACTCTTGACCTTGTGGTGATTCTTCTCATGAGTTTTCAGGCCTGCACTGCTGAAACCAGTTGATTCTTCCCCTTGGAGTCGCCAGATATGCAAATAATAGCTCTTTTCAAGCAAGAAAATTACAGTAGATGCACATCAACTTTGCTGCAATAAAAATGAGACCTCTAGTGTCCCACCGGGCATGCCAAAACTGTTGTTGCAGCTCACAAAGACCCCCGGATGCAGAAGCTTCTAGGTGATCACTCTAGCATCCAGTGTGATTGCACAACATGGAAACCTCTCTCCAAGTGTGGGACTTGTGAAACTGAGAGAGGAATCTCCAAATTAGAGGCTGGTTCCTCAAACTCCTCTGATTTAGATCTATATTTGCACAACTACAGAGGTTCAAATCCTAATCCTACTCTAAATTGCAAGGAGACATGGATAGAAATACAAAAATGAAACTAACTAAAGTGGTGATGCACCAAAAGGAGTGGTGAATATTTTTTCAAGCAAATAGACACAAACCAGAGATTGCAACATAAAACATACACAAAGTGATAAGATATAATTTAAGATCGAAATGAAGCAAATAATAGAAACAGAGGATCGAAACTCATTCACAAGGCTTGCATTATTATTTCCAATGTCAAAACAACGCATTACAACCTTAGAGAGGTAAAACTCATATGAGATTTGAAAAGGTCTGATTCTTTCCTACCATCACTTGGCTTGGAGGTGAAAGAAGAAGATTGCTATCTCAAAAATGTTCCCCCTTTGGAAAATGAGCCAAATCGGCTTTTACATTGCATGGGTCGAGCCCGGGAGACAAAACATACAAAAACATGAAAGCCCATTCCTCCTGATTGAGATGATCAAAATGTCATGGGGGACCTTACAAACCCATACCCTGTCATTTTTGATCGAATTGGCAGGAGAATGCGACCATTCGTGCGTTAAATTTGGTCATTGAAATGTCACTTCTGGCCATGAACACGCGTCAGATCTGTTTCTTAACTTTCTCTCTCCAGACTACACCAAAATTCAAGGTTAACCCTGGAATCATGTAGAGAATTTCTAAGCTTTCCGTTGATATAAAGAACGTGCAAATCCGAGCTCTGGATCGAAAGATATAGTGATCTGAAGATTTAGGGCACAAAACAGGCAAAATTGGATTTTAAAATTTTTCCCACGCTCTGCCACCTGGATGACATGTGTCAAGCACTAATTGGATGCGTAATTCTCTCTCCTTCCCTATCCCGTGGGTTTTCCTTGAAATTTTTGCACTTTTTGTGATTTTGGAACATTTTCCACTTTTTTCCCGCGTCCCCGCCACTTGGGACACGTGGCATGCTTTGATTGGTTGATAGGGGTGTGGGGAAGACCTTTGCTTTTAGCTTTTTGGCCAAAACTTTTGCCAAATTCTTCAAAGTTTCCCCGAGCTCCATGCTTCCCTGCTCCATTGGACACGTGTCCTCTTTTTTATTAGCTCGGTGACCCTTCAAACCTCCCCCTTTGAAATTTTGGACGTTTTCCCTTGTGACACGTGTCATGCGCGATTCGCCCACGGTCGCGCCGGCTTTTCGCGCCCTTCACGTCTTTTGGCTCGGATATCCCAAACTGCTGGGACAAAAACATCCGATCCGCTGATTTGGGCTTCCTTATCCCTCTTTTTCGGCCGATGAAGCGTGGCGTAATTTGATTGGCTCTCGGCTCCTTCGGCTCTCCGCGCGCCCGCGTAGATTTTTGTTCCCACTGTCCCAAAGGTTGTGCAGGATAGATTCTTCCAACTACCCGAAATGGGCTTCCTTGTCCCTCTTTGCATCCACTTCACCTTTTCGCGTCCTTCACGTCTTTTCGGCCCAGATGTCCCAACCTTATCTGTGCAACAGTTAGTAGATTTTCTTTTCTCCTTCGGCCGAATCCGGCTCTCGCGTCCCCGCACGCCCCAATGTCCCTAGTGCTCTGTGGCCCGCAGCGCCTTTCGGCCGATTCGTGCCCCGATGTCCCAAATGTCTCGACTGTTGTGAGGACTAGGACTTATCCAATTTTCATGATTTTTCTGGCCCAAGCTTGGTTTTGCAACTTTTTCACCTTTTCTCAGAACTTTCTCTTTTCTACCTGGACAGGAGAGTTAGAAAAAATCTGAGGGGACCCTAGAAACATGATTTTTTGCCCTGAATCAATCTATTTGCCTGGGACTTGAGAATTTAATGCATGTTATCAAAATTTACCCTGGGGGGTGAATTTTGGATAACAAGTACAACTTATGTCTCAAAATTTTGTCTCAAAACACCCCCCCTCTAGTAGTGATAATTACAAAACATGTCCTCACCCACGTAGTTTGGTGAAGAACAATATTGATAAATGAGCAGCAATATAAACATGAATTGGATTATTAAACTATAGTGAGAGTACCTTCTCCAATATAGGAGCTTCAGCCAAACTGGTGGCCATGAAATATTCCCCCCAAAGTATCCCAAGTTCCACAAAAAATAGTATGTGAGTACATCAAATGAAATACAAATGCAGTCCAAGAAAGGAAACATGATATTTCAAAACAACAAGTTTGGCAGAGATAGGTAAGCACTATTAAAACCTACTATAGTAACTCCGCTAGTGTCATGCAAATTGATCCATTAAAAAATATATAAATTTCAGCCTTCTAAATAGGAATTAACCACAACAAACAAGTTAGGATACATATATAAAATAAATAGATAAGCTAGGATACTTCAGAAACTAGTAATGAAGCAAATTACTTCTTTGGTCTGCTACCATTTTTATGCAACTGCATTAATAAAGTGGTTCTTAACATTTTTCAAAATGAACTATAGAAAAAATTAAACAAGTGAATGTGGAGCGGGCAATGCAAACTTCTAGTCCCTTATTGCTAGTAGCAGTTGAATTCTTTACTCCTAAAAGATAGCTGATCAGAATTTTTAGATGGAGATTCTATGTTTTGTAGTTCCACGGCAAAATAGGTTTCACGTGGCCACCCACACAGTAGATATAACAGCAGTAGACACCTCCATACCTATTGATGTATCCCAACACGTTTCATATGGGCATGATATGGATGTTTTTCAAGGGGCAAAATGCTCTCATTTTAAACCTCATCCATTGGGCTATGGTTCTGGTTACTGGAAACCTCTCGGATGTCATTGATGTATCTGTTTATGGCCCTTTTGGCACCCAAACTGAAGGGACAAAATACCCGCTCATTTTAAGCCTCATCCATTGGGCTATGGTATGGGTTACTGGAAACCTCTCAGACGTCCAAAAAAAGGAATTAAAAATTTAATCAAAATATTTATATTAAAATCTGATTTTGGAAAGGAAAATATTTAAATAGCAAAAGGTAAGAAAGTAGAGAGGTAGAGTAATCTGTGCATATTTCCAATGCAATGTGGCATTTAGACACATTGAGTCGATTCAATGAAGGGAACCACTTTGATATTTAAACAACGTAGGCCCAACTCAATAGGAAATGGTGCTAATTAATAACAGGTTGCAAAATATAAAATCATGGAACAGAAAAAGCCCAAACCCTCACCCAATATTTATACAACATTCACACAATGACACCACAATAAAAAAAGCTCCAACTAATGCCAATACCAGACAGAAAAGATACCCAATTGAAAGCAAAACCACAAAAGCCCAAATTACTTTGATTCCAATACCAAACATTTGATGTTAACAAAAAGGTTTCATCTCTGTTTTAGGAATCACAGTGATTGCAGCTGGAAAATCCAGTAATGTCCCTTTCCCTTTTCGTACCCTTAGCTCAATGTGCCTCACTACAAATAGTCTCCCAGAATATGGATCGTACCCTGCACTCCTGGGCAAGTAGCCAATGAAAAGATCTTTTTAAAATCAATTAAATATTGATTCTGTATAATACACGCTTTCTCCCTTTTAATAAAAAGGTGGGTTTAAAAACATAAAATTATGAGCTTTACAAATTATTTTCCAGTGAACCCACAAGCTTGCCCACTTTAAACAATTGGTGAGTTTTAATACATTTATTTTAATCCCCATGTTTAAATGAGATCTAAATAAAATCTACAAACAAATGTAACAGATTAACTTGATATCAACTTAAAAGTGGTCTTGAGGCATATGTTTTGGGTGGTTTTTCAAGGGTAACAAATGGCAACTTAGTGGGGAGGCTTGCTTGCAAGACTGAGAACACAGAATCTCTGGTTGAAATAGTGTTTTGGAGTATAAATACCCTTGATTCTACCATCCAACAATGTCAATCTCAAAGGAACAGAATTCACATTAAGCAACATCAGCATCAAAACATGACTTAAATTACCTTTGTGGCCTTTTTTTATAGAGTATTTCGGCATAAGCTTGATATTTTCTGGACTCCAAGACTTTCTCTGAACCCGCAGATCTGCTGAATTCTTTAACTCCGAGGATAGCCTATAAAGAAAAACATGGTATTCAATCTTTTCCATGCTCATTATCACCCACTAATAGAAATGAAACCGACAAGGGACGCTTGGTAGCATCCTGTCACACAGATTGCTTTGAAGAGTACTTGCTCGAATGAAATGGCTCCCTGAAACACTATCACAACATGTGTCATCTCCCTGACAATTCTGAAGAGAAAAAAGCTTTAAAAGCCCCAAGGAATAGCCTTCACGTACCTCAAGACAACGTGCTATGAAAACCAAGCAGGTGCATCCATCTTTCTTGTGATCACATCTGACAGTATGTTTTGAGTATATCAAGCATGTTTGTCCGAATAATGTGATCAATCGCTTCTATGTGGACTCTAATGCAATTCTGGTGTCTCTTCCTTTAAAAATTAAAAATATTCGCATTGCTGCTTAATCTGAACATATGTTCTTTAGTATTTGATCTAGATTTGTAAAAGTATCACATGGCCTCCAATTAGCTCCTTTGTCCTCCTTGTAACCTTTACTTTCCAATGTAACATATGATTTGTTCTTTACCCACACTATTTAAGAACAGTTTCTGCTGTCTTCAGAGCAATGCCATTCCTTTGCACATCACAAGAACTGGTTTTTCCAATATAGGCATCAAGTTCTTACAGCATTTTGGCTGATTATTTTTGCATCTTGGATTCCATTACCTCTTTGTACCATAGGAAACCAGGTTGGTTTGTAGAAGAGAGCAACCTTACCCACAAATTCTAGTGGTTTTGACCCGGTTTCAAGTCTCCCACATTTAAAATTGGAATTTAAGCATGTGTGGCATTCACAGAACCAACAGTGAAACCAGTGTATCCTACCACAGCTCCATGAATGGCATGTTGGGAAAATAGAGCATAATAAACATTGTCTGGTGAATTGCTTGGAATTCCATGGACCATGTAATTTGGATTAATGTACTTCAAGTTCAGTACTTCTTTATTCTCTATAAAAAAATAACCTTTTGAGTTTGTGGGAGATCCTTAAACCAACATTAAGGAGTAATTGGTTTCCGAAGCATTCTCTTTATCCTTATTCTGGATAGATTACACAAGGTCATGTCCAACACCTACAAGAATTATTAGAGTATGCCCATTATTGTGAATGCAATTCCTAGCAAATTCTTAAAGTCCTGTCTTTAACGACTCCAAAAATTCACACACGAACAACACAGTAAAAGACAGGATTTTTTTTTTTTGACTTGCTTCGACACATAACACGACACAACATGTCATCACAAAGTTACAACCAACTCTAGGAACCACTTGTTACGGGGATGACCACAAGGTCAGCACGGAAATGTTCACACCCAAAAGGATAATACACTTTTCTTTTTTTTGACAAGACAACATAGAAGTCCAACCACATGACACTCTCACAGCTAGGGCAAACCACAATGAGATATTCTTGAGGGTTATTTATTTTAAAAAGACATCTTGCAATCCTTAGCTTACGTTTTCAAGGAGGCTCAAGATATGATTCATACAATTCATCTTACCAAGCTAAGTTTATTCTTTTTACACTGAGTAATCATCTTTAAATCTTCTCTATTATGACATTTATTTTCTTAATTCGTTTATTTAGAGAAAGGGGTAATTTAATTCCACAAGGCCATCTATTTACACTTACGCTACTAGAACTTGTTCATGCCCATATGACAACATGGGTTTGTGTTCAACATACTTAAGAGAAGAAAGACAAGGCACCTTGGAAAAAAGTTAGAGGGAGAAGGTTGAGTTGAAATCATCTTCAAGGCCTCATTAGCTATCAAGATATAATTGAAACTTGAAAACTTAACGAGAAATATTGAAGATTTTACTTAGGGTTTACTAAATGAGTTTTATAAAAAAAAACAACTTACCTTCCAATAGTTGAGAGATAGATCGCATGGTTTCTAAATTGTTTTCTCCGCTTATTAAATCTTATTATCTTCCGTAACTAACCATATATTTCCTTTAAGTTCGTTTAAGAATTTCACCATGAAAGGGATAGTGTTCACTAGTGTAGCTAGGAATATCAAGTTATATAATGTTACTTAACAAAGGATAGTTTCATCTTTGATCACTTATGGAATTACATGCTCTCAAGTTAGTCACCTCTACGCTAATCTATTTGCAATATAAATTTTAGTTTAACTTCTATAAGTATTAAACAACCCATTTTATTTTACTTATAACACACTATTACTAAGTCTTAGAAAGATTTAACTCAACATTTAATCATAGGGATAAAGTTTAGCATTATTCATTTACGAAAACAAAATAAGGTTACATCAACTCTTAGAATACCGATAATCCATTAAGGTCACTCAACAAGTGGTAATCCAACTTTCTTATATTTTCCAAGATAGATAGACAATTCAAGGTTCCAAAGTCAAGACGACATAATCCACGATACAATATACTAAGACATTGATCCTCTTCTAAATTTTCCACTAGATGTTATCAATAGTTGAACAATATAAAAAGGATTCATGCAAAAGAACTTCTCAACTGAGGTTGATGTAAAAATCTACAAGTCTATCCCTCATCTACTCGCAAAATCCATCTGCAACAAATTTTTCCACAAGAGTCAGTTCGCGAGAACTGAGCAAGATAAGGCTACACAAAACCACCATAACTATTATCTAACAATACCACAAAAGGAAGCACTTTATTACAAGAATTGGGTCAAACCTCTAAACACTATCAACACATCAAGTTATAATAAAGTCTCCATCATGCCAATCAAAGAAGGAGAAGACCTTGTACTTCAGTTAGGAGTAAAAGCAATGAAAGTATAGCAATCGTATGAGAATGGCCCTTGGCCCTATAAGTAGAAATAAACAACTGAAAAAACAGATTCCCATCAAGTAAGTAATTAAATAATAATTACAAGATTGAGATTTGATATAAAGACCAACCATCTAGAAATTTATCAAAGGTACCAAACGCATAGGCTAAAATAATATATTTATAAAAGAACAAGAGTTGATCGGCCCAAGAAAAGGGGAACCACGGGTTTCAAAGAAATAACACAAAAAGCCATGTATAATTGAGTTTCAAACCGGAAATCAAATAGAGTATACACATGACATAAGTTTCGAAGCGAAGGAAAAGTATACTAGTTTTGACCATTAACTCCAAGAGATTTTCCAATCATTCAAGAAGGGCCAATGTCTTACAGGTTAGTAGAAAACACGCGAGAGAAGAAGGGAGTTCCATCAAACAAGAGTATACAATAATGTCATCAACAAATTTTATAACACTAAAGATTTGTAAACCTCCACAACAATTCTAATGTTTGGTTAATTTAAAATAAATTACCCATTTCCCAAAACAACCATATTTTAAGGCAACCTTGGTAACACAAATAACCGTCACACATAGATACAAACATAATTTCTAAGTGACATTATCAAAACAAAATCTTCCGCTATGAATCCATAAGACTATCAAATGAAAGATGAGTTTTTTTTTCCCGAAGATTGATCACATTTAAGGAAATTTCCATCACAAAATTATAAGGTAATTACGTGCATAAAAACCGACCAATATTAATTAATAGCGTTAACATTACAAAGGAGAAATAATGCAAGTTAGGAAAAATAGAAGAGCGCCATCAACAATAATTCTGAGAGGGGGATTAGACCAAAAATATTCTAGTGTCAATGAGGTATTGGATTCGCACAATGAAACCTCGAGCTTAGTTGATCCGAAAAGCTAGTTATGGTTCAAGTTGATAGGGATGGTCAAGGTACTTCTTGAGGATGGCCTTAAAAGCCTAGAAACAAGATGAAAGATAATATAAGAGTCTAAACATGCGAGACGGAAAACACATTGCACACAAACCTTTTCATTCTAAAAGTTTTAATACCGAAACTCTAAGCTGGCTAGCCCAAGCATTGATCACACTAATCCTACAACCTTTCTTTCTCGATGCCAAAAGGTTATCAAAGGGACTTGAGAAGGAGTTAACAAAAAACGTCAAAAGACAAACTTGGGTGCTAGGGAGGAGCTTCATAGTTATCGTAAACTTACTTCCATGATATCGAAAATACTAGTTTGATCAACATAATAACTTGCAACTCAATCGCAGAGAAGAATAAATACATAAACAAATAGACGAAGGTCTATCACTCGAGCAAGAGAAACATAACACCAGAGGAGAGGGCACACGCATCCTTTCGACCAACATACTGACAACGATAAAAGCTAAAACAAGAAGAAAACAAGCAGAAAGGGGAGATCTCCCATCATGACATCCAACTGACAAATCAATGCAAGGAAAAAGTGGTTCGATTTCGCAATAATTTTAAATATAATAACAGTAGAAAAGTGTAGAAATATCTTGCCTTTTTCTCCAGATTCAAAAGGTTTCATGGACACCGCCCGGACCAGCAACAACAATCCTCAGGTCGAATCTCCCCTTTTTATAGGCTGGGCACTCAAGCTCCATTCTCGTCTATGCTTAGCCTGGGCAGAGAGCTCCATTTTATAAGAAACGTCGAACGGAAAGAACGGTGGTCTCAGGTGCTGTCAAGACTACGGTATGCACAATATGGTTTTAATGAAAAATGTCCAGCACATACTTGAAAGAAGGGGAAAAGGACAGACTGCACAACCCTCTAAACAATCTTCCAACCTTCGTTAAAGATGGGGCACCAGAGAAGGGCAGAGACATCGAAAAAGCACAAGGAACAAGGATAATAGAAATTTGAAGAAGAATACGCCTCCAAAAATGTATGCAAGGAGAGAGAGAATCCACGCAGCGTGCAAAACGTGACAAAATGCCACAAATCAATGGGGGGGGTCTCAATAGAGAATCTTTGTAAATAAATTTCATCAGGTCTCCTGGTAACACTCTCACTGTCACATAGTCGATTTTGATAAAAATATCTTGAAGGAGAAACCTGAATTTGAGGATGCATTTGATACTGAACAGATAACAACATAGTTGGACAACCTGCTTGTTGGAAGCGCTCAAAAGGCTTCTACTATACTGCAACATGCCTGGGGTGTCTATATTCACAAAGCGCGGGGAATACGAAGCGACAGAGGGAGAAGAAGAGCCTGCGACTGGAACAGTGAACGTCCTTCCCGCGTTTTGATCCCACGCGCTCCTGAAGGGAGAGTTATACATGGTCGAATCCTCTCTTTAACCCAATAAACCCACAGAATAGAATAGACTGTAAGCTGAAACCCACAATGTTCTGCTATCTTTCCTGCTGCCTGGTTAATTGCTGTTGTGGGCCGCTGCATGTGGATCCCTGACAAGAACACACCTCGCAGCACTCAATGAAAGTGGAGGTAACATGCCTGCTTCACTAGCTTGAAGCTCCAACTATCCATCATGTCAAACCATTATTGCGCCCATACGCATTCAACAAATGTAATCAAAAAGAGATCCATGTAAGGTAGAAGCATAATGGCCATTACGGTCTGCAGGGTAGGTGGTTGGGAGGAGACTAATGTCATCCACTTGCAACAAGACCTGCGAATGGACCTGGTCGGCCAAGGTGGCAGTGGAGGGTAGGTGCAAGCAAATTAAAAGATTTAAAAACTGCGCAGTCCTCACCACGACCTATTAATTCAATGGTAGAGGTTAAAATATTTTTGCTTTTCCAATGAATTCTTAGCATTTAGAAATTAGTTGGCCTAAAGTTTGTGATTTCAAGACCATTATAAGATAGGACTTGAAAATCAATTGGAAACATGAAAATTAAAGAAGTTCGATGTTGCATCAATTCTAGAAAATTGTAATGTGTATGTTACTTCAATTCTGAATTCAAGAAGAATCAATTAGAATAAATCAATGAATGTATTTAGAGGAAGCTACTAAGTGTCTTACAGAATAGCATTTGAATTTTTATACATATTCTAATAATCAAGATTTTTAATGATTTCAAATAAATTTATAAATGATGGGAACTGACTAAGTGTCTTGCAAAATAGATATTGAAAAAAATTCCATATTTATGATAATCTAGATTTTTAATGAGATTCTTTAAATATATTTGAAATCACACTTCCTCCCCATCGCCAGGCGCCCCCATGAGCCCCTCCTTCAGCAAAGATACGGGATAACAAAATCTCTACTAACTAAGGTAAGCTCACAAAGCATACGAAAGAAGATATATTAATACAAATGCAAAAGGAGTTACAAGATTACCTGAACAGTTCCCATAAGCTAAAAAGGTATACGAATTTTTGTATGATTACTATTCAACCCGAGAAGATTAAATCGCAAACAGACGAGCAAGCTAGAGGAAGTAAGAATCGAATTGCCCATTACTCACAATGATTAAAACAACATGTGAACAGGCCTAAGCAACCAAGGGGATAAACTAGATGTTAACATTCGAAGGTGAACACGAAGAAAAGACCGACCATGGGGACAAGACATCAAAATTACACATAGCCATTCGACGCTCCACAAGAGGGTCATTGTGACAAGAACTAGGGTAAACACCGAATGGGGCATTACAGTCTTCTCCTTCAAGATTGAAAGGCTATTCAGGAATTAGACAACAGTCCACATCCTGGTTGGCTTATGAGGCATGAGATAGGAGTAAATGAAAAGCTCCACCCACTATGTCTTGAAGCTCCATACTGTTCATGATTCTCATCTTTTGGAATTGAACTACTTGTTTTCACTTTTGCACTTCCTACCTGGTGTGATAATGCACCATAAACATCTCTCAATAATGAGTTGAAAGATAGTTTTCTGAGTTGTCGACTGTAGTGCTTTTTCTGAGAGTCATGTTAAAGAATATCTATTGAAAGAAATGAATCACATACCTATGGTCTAGAAAAAAAAATCAAACTTTTCCGACACTTGATCATAGCTCTCCTGTGTGTAATCCACCACCAGATCTGCCCCCAGGGTTTTAAAAAAATCTAATTTTCCCGTGATTGTAGTGGAAATGATCCTAGAAGCTTCGAAGACATGCTTTGCTAGTAGAATGGAGAGGGTTCCATCCCTGCCGGCTCCTCCCACAATAAACACGATCTGCCCTTTCTGGAAATCGACGTTGTTGAACGATGGGAGACCAGTTAACAGAGCGAGAAACAAAATGGCAGTGACAGAGCACATGATCGATCCTACACTTGCCCCTGCAACGACCCTTGGTAGAAGCCGATTCTCTATTAAGGTTTTCACAACACCGACATGAAATGCCCTGTATTCGACGACCTTCCAAAAGGCAACGACAGGTGAATGCCTTAAAGATGGGAGGCACTGTTCACGGTTCTCAGGTGCCCAATGGTCTCGCAAGCCCTGATAATCACTCCTTGCCATTGATTGCAACAGTGCAGATAAACCTAGCGGATATGCGTATCGGCATGACGAGAATGTGTGGATTTGACTGCCACATAAGGAAAGTTTTTCCCATTTTCCAATATCCTTTAATCTTGTCCATACCCTCTTCCAAATCCCCATTTTGTACACGCTGGAAGAACGGCAGTGGGAAAGTAGGTTGAGTAGCATCTACAGTCACAGTAGGAAATAGATGGTTAAAACGCCACTAGCTCTCTGATTGCCACTGCCAAATCAACACCGCGGATCACTACAACCTGTTCCGCAAATTTTCTAATCATCCATGCAAATCAAAATCATCACTATCTTGGTCTTTATTTTAACCTCGGCAGCGAAACCAAAACTATGGTTAATGGCGACCAAAAATGAAGAACAAACACGAGAGAAAACAACCAGACATAATATAGCACTCAACAAACCCATTCTTTCGTGATCTGCTGTGAGGAGAGGGAAAACAAAAGCATCGACGGAAAAACAAAAACCTTTGTGCACGATTAACAATGCGAAAATATTATTTATGTAATGCCCCGTATATATATAGATTTTCTTTTTTCTTCTTTTTTTCTTTTTTAAAAAAGAACCTAAATTTAAATTAATCCCCCGTATATCTAGCCATGGCCTTGGACTCGTTAGAGGAAGAGATGTTAGGAGGAGGCACAAATTTTGAGGGAACTATTTTGCTGCAATGATGGAGGATTGTTGTTAATGTGAAAATTAATGTTTCCACCACCGATTTGGCCTTCCACGTTTGATTTTTTGTGTCTTGTTTGACGTGATGGAGATGTGGACTCCTATTGATTATAGTTTGTTCATTGTTGGTTGGAGGTGGGTGGAAGTGATGGCCACCTACCATTTCTCCTTTATTGTTTCACCAACATGCTTTGACCTGTTCCTTGGTCCTTCACACGCAATTTTAGTGCTACCCATTATGCTTCTACCTTGTGTGAGGGAGATGGGAGTCGGTGGAGGCCTATTTTTCTTCACCTGGATCTCTTTTTGATTCTTTTGTTGAATGCATATACACGCAGTAATGGTTTGACATGATGGCTAGATGGAGCTTCAAGCTAGTGAAGTAGGCATGTTACCTCCACTTTCATTGAGTGCTGCGAGGTGTGTTCTTGTCGTGGATCCAGTGCGGCCTGCAACAACAATTAGCAGCGGCAGGAAAGATAGCGAGAACATTTTGGGTTTCAAACTTTACACCCATTCTTTTCTATGGGTTTATTGGGTTAAAGAGAGGATTCGACCTGTTTAACTCTCCCTTCAGGAGCACGTGGGATCAAACGTGGGAAGGACGTTCATCTGCCCGATCGCAGCTCTTCTTCTCCCTTTGTCGCTCGCTTTCCCGCGATTTGTGAATATAGACACCTCATGGCATGTCACGGATCCTCCTCATCGGATGGACGGTACCGTTGCAACCGCCAAAATGATCAACTTTCGAGAGGGTATTCTGCATTGAGAAGACTAAATCCCGGAGATTCTCAAGATTTTGCGAGGGTCAAGTCGAGTATGGAAGAAATGCGGCGGCAGGCATGTTGCAGTATAGTAGAAGCCTTTGTGAGCACTTCCAGCAAGCAGGTTGTCCAACTATGTTGTTATCTCTGTGATGTTGAGAGTGTTACGGGAGACTGATGAAGTTTATTGCAAAGATTCTCTATTGAGACCTTACTTGTTTTACGATGTAACTCATGGAAGAGAATCTCATAGGTGTGGATCTGTTTCATATCGAGAATATTTGTGAAGCACATTTGGCTTTACGTTTATGAACTTGCTTTGGAAAACATGGTCTTTGATCTGTTTTGCTTCGACTCTTGTGTTTTTTTTTGTTTGAAATACTCCTCTTCTTACCCTACACGCATGGATGGATGCCCGCACTGCTCCAAAGATGTCATTTCGAGCTGGTTGCATGGGCAGAGAGACCATAGAAATCCTTTTTCACAAGGTGTTTTTCTTGACCGCCGGCCCTGCAAGGAGGGAAGTATGTTTGGGTGCTTTGTATTATTTCCCTCTGCTCATTTTTGTTCCTGTTTCCTGCAACGAACCCTCTTCCTTTCATTATCTTCTCCTCTGTGACTTGGGCGATGGATGCCTCTTCTCCTCCCACGTTTCCAGCTTCCACTGGCTTCCTCTACAGTCTGGCATGTTTTGTTGGGTGTGGGATTTCGGGAGGGCATCCAAAGCAATGGAAGAGGTAGGAGGGTGTCCAAAGCAATGGAAGAGGAAGGAAGGTGATGTTGAATCTAGAGAAAAAGGCAAGATATTTCTACACTTTTCTACTGTTACTATATTTAAAATTATTGTGAAATCGAACCACCTTTTCCTTGCATTGATTTGTCAGTTGGATGTCATGATGGGAGATCTCCCCTTTCTGCTTGTTTTCTTCTTGTTTTAGCTTTTTATCGTTGTTAGTATGTTGGTTGAAAGGATGCGTGTGCCCTCTCCTCTAGGTGTTATGTTTCTCTTGCTCAAGTGATAGACCTTCGTCTGTTTGTTTATGTATTTATTCTTCTTTGCGATTGAGTTGCAAGTTATTATGTTGATCAAACTAGTATTTTCGATATCATGGAAGTAAGTTTACGACAACTATGAAGCTCCTCCCTAGCACCCAAGTTTATCTTTTGACATTTTTTGTTAGCTCCTTCTCAAGTCTCTTTGATAACCTTTTGGCATCGAGAAAGAAAGGTTGTAGGATTAGTGTGATCAATTCTTGGGCTAGCCAACTTAGAGTTTCGGTATTAAAACTTTTAGAATGAAAAGGTTTTGTATGCAATGTGTTTTCCATCTCGCGTGTTTATACTCTTATATTATATTTCATCTTGTTTCTAGGCTTTTAAGGCCATCCTCAAGAAGTACCTTGACCATCCCTATCAACTTGAACCATAACTAGCTTTTCGGATCAACTAAGCTCGAGGTTTCATTGTGCGAATCCAGACTCGTTGACACTAGAATAGTTTTGGTCTAATCCTCTCTGAATTATTGTTGATGGCGCTCTTCTATTTTACCTAACTTGCATTATTTCTCCTTTGTAATGTTAACGCTATTAATTAATATTGGTCGGTTTTTATGCACGTAATTACCTTAATATTTTGTGATGGAAATTAACTTAAATGTGATTAATTTTTGGGAAAAAAAAACTCATCTTTCATTTGATAGTCTTATGGATTCATAGCGGAAGGTTTTGTTTTGATAATGTCACTTAGAAATTATGTTTGTATCTATGTGTGACGGTTGACTGTGTTACCAAGGGTTGCCTTAAAATATTGTTGTTTTGGGAAATAGGTAATTTATTTTAAATTAACCAAACATTAGAATTGTTGTGGAGGTTTGCAAATCTTTAGTGTTATAAAATTTGTTGATGACATTATTGTATACTCTTGTTTGACGGAACTCCCTTCTTATCTCGTGTGATTGCTACTAGTCTGTAAGGCATTAGCCCTTCTTGAATGATTGGAAAATATATTGGAGTTAATGGTCAAAACTAGTATACTTTTCCTTCGCTTCGAAACTTATGTTGTGTGTATACTCTATTTGATTTCCGGTTTGAAACTCTATTATACATGGCTTTTTGTGTTATTTTTTTGAAACCCGTGGTTCCCCTTTCTTGGGCTGATCAACTCTTGTTCTTTTAGAAATATATTATTTTAGCCTATTTGTTTGGTACCTTTGATAAATTTCTAGATGGTTGGTCTATATATCAAATCTCAATCTTGTAATTATTATTTAATTATTTACTTGATGGGAATTCTATTTTTGCTAGATTGTTTATTTCTCCTTATAGGGCCAAGTGCCATTCTCATATGATTGCTATACTTTCATTGCTTTTACTCCTAAGCTGAAGTACAAGGTCTTCTCCTTCTTTGATTGGCATTATGGAGACTTTATTATAACATGATGTGTTGATAGTGTTTAGATGTTTGACCCAATTCTTGTAATAAAGTGATTCCTTTTTGTGGTATTGTTAGATAATAGTTATGGTGGTTTTGTGTAGCCTTATCTTGCTCAGTTCTCGCGAACTGACTCTTGTGGAAAATTTGTTGCAGATGGATTTTTACGAGTAGATGAGGGATAGACTTGTAGATTTTTACATCAACCTCAGTTGAGAAGTTCTTTTGCATGAATCCTTTTTATATTGTTCAACTATTGATAACATCTAGTGGAAAATTTAGAAGAGGATCAATGTCTTAGTATATTGTATCGTGGATTATGTCGTCTTAACCTTGGAACCTTGAATTGTCTGTCTATCTTGGAAAATATAAGAAAATTTGTTTACCGCTTGTTGAGTGACCTTAATGGATTATCGGTATTCTAAGAGTTGATGTAACCTTATTTCGTTTTCGTAAATGAATAATGCTAAACTTTACCCCTACGATTAAATGTTGAGTTAAATCTTTCTAAGACTTAGTAATAGTGTGTTATAAGTAAAATAAAATGGGTTGTTTAATACTTATAGAAGTTAAACTAAAATTTATATTGCAAATAAATTAGTGTAGAGGTGACCAACTTGAGAGCATGTAATTCCATAAGTGATCAAAGATGAAACTATCCTTTGTTAAGTAACATTATATAACTTGATATCCCTAGCTACACTAGTGAACACTATCCCTTTCATGGTGAAATTCTTAAACAAACTTAAGGGAAATATATGGTTAGTTCTGGAAGATAATAAGATTTAATAAGCAGGAGAAAACAATTTAGAAACCACGAAATCTATCTCTCAGCCATTGGAAGGTAAATTGTTTTATTTTTATAGAACTCATTTAGTAAAGCCTAAGTAAAATCTTTGATAATTCTGGTTAAGTTTTCAAGTTTCAATTATATCTTGGTAATAGCTAATGAGGTCTTAAAGATTATTTCAACTCAACCTTCTCCCTCTAACCTTTTTCCAAGGTGCTTGGTAATTTTTATCTTAAGTATGTTGAAAGCGAATCCATATTGTAATAAGGGTATGAGAAAGTTCTAGTAGCGTAAGAGTAAATATATGGCCTTGTGGAATTAAAATTACCCCTTTCTCTAAATAAACGAATTAAGCAAATAAATGTCATAATAGAGAAGATTTAAAGATAATTACTCAGTGTCAAAGGAATAAACTTAGCTTGGCAAGTTGAATTGTACGAATCATATCTTGAGCCTCCTTGAAAACGTAAGCTAAGAATTGCAAGATGTCTTTTTAAAATAAATAACCCTCAAGAATATCTCATTGTGGTTGGCCCTAACTGTAAGTGTGTTCTATGGTTGGACTTCTATGTTGTCATGTCAAAAGAAAAAGTGTATTATCCTTTTGGGTGTGAACGTTTCGTTCGACCTTGTGGTCATCCCCGTAACAAGTGGTTCCTAGAGTTGGTTGTAACTTTGTGACGACATGTTGTGTCGTGTTATGTGTGGAAGCAAGTCAAAAAAAAAATTATCCTGTCTTTTACTGTGTTGTTCGTGTGTGAATTTTTTTGGGTTGTTACACTTGGTATCAGAGCATAGGTTCATGCTCTTGAACCTCTGGGCCAGCTTGGAGTGGTGGTGGTGTTACATGATGATACTGCATGATGATGATGATGTTGCATGATGGTGGTAGATATTGGAAGAGTAATGTGCTTTAAGCGTGATGTGATCCATGTCGTAATTGTGATATTGTGAACGCACATGATGTGTATGTCACCTTGTGCGTGTTTGTGATCATGTTGATATGTTGGGGATGGGAGTATTCTCTCTCCTTCTTGTGGATTCTATGAAGAGTTCACGTGTGAATTATTGTTTGTGATGTGTGAAAAGAATTATAATGTGGATGATGTAGTGTTGGAGCATTGTGGCATATTGTGGTATGTAGGTGTATCAATGTGTTGTATGACTAGATTGATGTTAAAAGAAATAAGTTATATCATGATGTTTTATCATGTTTTGATGAGATGTGTGTATCACCTTGCTATGTAGCAATGGATGTTATGTTGTGGTGTTACTATGTTCATCATAAGTATGATGTGTGTAATATGTAATGCTTCATGTTGTGATTTAGGGTCATACGGTGAGTGTATGAACCCTATCGTATGGTGATTGCACTTTGGGTGCAGAATGTGGTAAAGTGGTGTGTTACACTCGGTGAATGTATGATTGTGATCTACCTTGTATATGTACCACCATTGTGTTAGTGATGTAGTTACATGTTATGTTGTGAACCTTACGCTAACCGACCCTGAGGGAAATCGGTAGAAGTGTATGTTGAGAGTGAGGAATGGTGTACCATGGGTCAATAACTCGAGCCAAAATTTGGTTTAGTAGATAACAACCTGTGATTCTTTCCTCTCTCCCTATGTGGTTGTATGTATGCAACCTAAGTGTAACTATGACTATGTTTAGCCTTGTCGAAGTGGTGGTGGGATGATTCAGATAGAGGTGATGACAGTTGTATTATTGATATGTATTTTACGAGTTGAGGCTCGATGTTCCAAGTGCTAGCAACTCATTGAGTACCCCTTGGAGGCCAGATAAGGCCACACAGCTTATCGTGATAATGTGACATTATTATAATTTGATTTTATTCGTAAATTGAGCTTTTTACTTTATTTTGTAAGGACCAGCAACTTTTCTTGATTGCCATGCTTTACAATTTTGGGCATTTCCTTGGTTTTGGTACTAACATGTGGATTTTGACACTAACTATGGCTATTTGGCCATTTATTTTGCTTGGTTTTGGATCTTCTTTTAAATTTTAAGATTTTACCGCCTTGCCCAAGGCTTGTACTTTGCCACTTGGCACTTAGATTGGATTGTTATGCTGGTTCTATTGTCATGATGTGTGGAATAGGGTCATGGGATGCACCATGAAATGGTTGGACCTATGGAACCACTTCGTTGTATGGGGGTACGCCCCAAGGAGTTACAGATAACTAGCGGGTTGTTGAACCATGCGTTATTATGTCACTTGGGTTAGGAGTGTTCGAACTCTATGTGTCTTAGGCCATAGGGTCAACCGGCCTCCTTGAGGGAGGCATAAGAGTTTGAGGGAGGCATAAGAGACTTGAGGGAGGCATAAGAGTTTGAGGGAGGCTTATGATATTTGTCTGTATGGTTGATGTTTCAGGATATATGTTGAGTTATTGTGATGTTTTGGTAGTGGTATTTTGATGTATGTGTTACTCATGTCAGATGGATATGTGTTGTGATGTTGTGGTTATGTCATTGATGCCCTTGTGGACCCTATGTACATGTAGTTTTTATGAGTCATGGAAAATCCTCATACGTGGAATTGAGGAAATGTCTAGTGGATTGTAGTACTCTTTTGTTTGAGTATTTGGTATGTCAGTCATTGATGTGTGACGTGTACTATGTTATGTGGACTGTGCCTAATCCATTCCGTATTTGAGTAACCTTTTGTGGTGTAATACAGTCATGAAGAATATACTTGTGTGCTTGTGAATCTGTAGTGTCCTTTTGAACCTGATAGGGTGTTGTGTTAGCAGTTCATGTTGGGCACCCACAATAAGGAAAAAACCAAAACTCTTCAATGATGAAATTTTAAAAGAAATTAAACTAAGAATAATGCTAATGGAAAGGAACTAATGAAATAAATAAGAGGGAACTACCAATCTTTACGTAACCTTGAAAGTTAAAATTTCTACCAAATGTTCCTAAGGCTGCCTGTGTGGCCGTGCTTTAATCAACTAAAATATTTTAACCATAGAGTATACTTTCATCTTCTTTATTCATTGTTCCTTACCGCATCTCATTCCTTAAATGTTATGTCACATCGAGGATGATGCTTTCTTAAGGGGAGGAGAATGTAATGCCCCGTATATATATAGATTTTCTTTTTTCTTTTTTTTTTTTAAAAAAAAAAAGAACCTAAATTTAAATTAATCCCCGTATATCTAGCCATGGCCTTGGATTCGTTGGAGGAAGAGATGTTAGGAGGAGGCACAAATTTTGAGGGGACTATTTTGCTGCAATGATGGAGGATTGTTGTTAATGTGAAATTTAATGTTTCCACCACCGATTTGGCCTTCCACGTTTGATATTTTTGTGTCTTGTTTGACGTGATGGAGATGTGGACTCCTATTGATTATAGTTTGTTCGTTGTTGGTTGGAGGTGGGTGGAAGTGATGGCCACCTGCCATTTCTCCTTTATTGTTTCACCAACATGCTTTGACTTGTTGTTCCCTGGTCCTTCACACGCAATTTTAGGCACTTGGCCATTATGCTTCTACCTTGCATGAGGGAGATTGGAGTCGGTTGAGGCCTATTTTTCTTCACTGGATCTCTTTTTGATTCTTTTGTTCAATGCGTATGGGCGCAGTAATGGTTTGACATGATGGCTAGATGGAGCTTCAAGCTAGTGAAGCAGGCGTGTTACCTCCACTTTCATTGAGTGCTGCGAGGTGTGTTCTTGTCAGGGATCCACAATAAAGGGCCCTGCAAAGCAATTAGTTAGGCAGCAGGAAAGATAACAGAAAATTGTGGGTTTCACTTACAGTCTATTCTTTTCTATGGGTTTATTGGGTTAAAGAGAGGATTCGACCTGTTTAACTCTCCCTTCAGGAGCGCGTGGGATCGAAACGCGGGAAGGACGTTCAGCTGTTCCAGTCACAGGCTCTTCTTCTCCCTCTGTCGCTTCGTTTTCCCACGCTTTGTGAATGTAGACACCCCATGGCATGTCACGGCTCCTCCTCATCGGATGGACGGTTATTCATCAGAACAGCAGCCAAAATACAAATCATCTTTCGAAGGTATTCCATTCGGAAGACTAAATCCTGGAGAGTCTCAAGATTTTGCGAGGGTTAAGTCGAGTATGGAAGAAATGCGGCAGCAGGCATGTTATTCAAAGATAATAGAAGCCTTTTTGAGCACTTCTAACAAGTAGGTTGTCCAACTATGTTGTTATCCTGCTCACTATCAAATGCAACCTCAAATTTGGGATTCTCCTTCAAGATATTTTTTTATCAAAATCGATTATGTGACAGTGAGAGTGTTACTGGGAGACCTGATGAAGTTTATTACAAAGATTCTCTATTGATACCTTACTTGTTTTACGATGTAACTCATGGAAGAGAATCTCATAGACGTGGATTTGTTTCATATCGAATATTCGTGAAGCACATTTTGCTTTACGTTTATGAACTTGCCTGGAAAACGTGGCGAATATTTTGCTTCAGACTCTTGTGTTTTTTTTTGTTGGAAATCCTCCTCTTCTTACCCTATGCGCATGGATGGATGCCCGCACTGCTCCGATGGGTCATTTCGACTGGTTGCATGGGCAGAGAGGCCATAGAAATCCTTTCTTTCGAGGCATTTTGTTGAGACCTGGGACTTTTGTTGGAAGAAGGGAAGTATGTTTGGGTGTTGTATTATTTCCCTCTACTCGGCTTTTGTTCTTGTTTCCGTAACGAACCCTCTTCCTTTCATTATCTTCTCCTCTGTGACTTGGGTGATGGATGCCTTTTCTCCTCCCACGTTCCACCTTACACTAGCTTCATCTACGCTGATGGCATGTTTTGTTGGGTGTGGGATTTTGGGAGGGCGCCCAAAGCAATGGAAGAGGCAGAAGGCGATGTTGAATCTGGAGAAAAAGGCAAGATATTTCTACACTTTTCTACTGTTACTATATTTAAAATTATTGTGAAATCGAACCACCTTTTCCTTGCATTGATTTTTCAGTTGGATGTCACGATGGGAGATCTCCCCTTTCTGCTTGTTTTCTTCTTGTTTTAGCTTTTATCGTTGTCAGTATGTTGGTCGAAAGGATGTGTGTGCCCTCTCCTCTAGGTGTTATGTTTCTCTTGCTCGAGTGATAGACCTTCGTCTATTTGTTTATGTATTTATTCTTCTCTGCGATTGAGTTGCAAGTTATTATGTTGATCAAACTAGTATTTTCAATATCATGGAAGTAAGTTTATGACAACTATGAAGCTCCTCCCTAGCACCCAAGTTTGTCTTTGAAGTTTTTTGTTAGCTCCTTCTCAAGTCCCTTTGATAACCTTTTGGCATCGAGAAAGAAAGGTTGTAGGATTAGTGTGATCAATGCTTGGGCTAGCCAGCTTAGAGTTTCGGTATTAAAACTTTTAGAATGAAAAGGTTTGTGTGCAATGTGTTTTCCGTCTCGTGTGTTTAGACTCTTATATTATATTTCATCTTGTTTCTAGGCTTTTAAGGCCATCCTCAAGAAGTACCTTGACCATCCCTATCAACTTGAACCATAACTAACTTTTCGGATCAACTAATCTCGAGGTTTCAATGTGCGAATCCGAAGTACCTCGCGTTGACACTAGAATAGTTTTGGTCTAATCCCCTCTCAGAATTATTGTTGATGGCGCTCTTCGATTTTACCTAACTTGCATTATTTCTCCTTTGTAATGTTAATGCTATTAATTAATATTGGTCGGTTTTTATGCACGTAATTACCTTAATATTTTGTGATGGAAATTTCCTTAAATGTGATTAATTTTGGGAAAAAAACTCATCTTTCATTTGATAGTCTTATGGATTCATAGCAGAAGGTTTTGTTTTGATAATGTCACTTAGAAATTATGTTTGTATCTATGTGTGACGGTTGACTGTGTTACCAAGGGTTGCCTTAAAATATTGTTGTTTTGGGAAATAGGTAATTTATTTTAAATTAACCAAACATTAGAATTGTTGTGGAGGTTTGCAAATCTTTAGTGTTATAAAATTTGTTGATGACATTTTTGTATACTCTTGTTTGACGGAACTCCCTTCTTCTCTCGTGTGTTTGCTACTAGCCTGTAAGGCATTGGCCCTTCTTGAATGATTGGAAAATATCTTGGAGTTAATGGTCAAAACTAGTATACTTTGCCTTCGCTTCGAAACTTATGTTGTGTGTATACTCTATTTGATTTCCGGTTTGAAACTCTATTATACATGGCTTTTTGTGTTATTTTTTGAAACCCGTGGTTCCCCTTTCTTGGGCCGATCAACTCTTGTTCTTTTAGAAATATATTATTTTAGCCTATTTGTTTGGTACCTTTGATAAATTTCTAGATGGTTGGTCTATATATCAAATCTCAATCTTGTATTTATTATTTAATGATTTACTTGATGGGAATTCATTTTTGCTAGATTGTTTATTTCTCCTTATAGAGCCAAGGGCCATTCTCATACGATTGCTATACTTTTGTTGCTTTTACTCCTAACTGAAGTACAAGGTCTTCTCCTTCTTTGATTGGCATGATGGAGACTTTATTATAACTTGATGTGTTGATAGTGTTTAGAGGTTTGACCCAATTCTTGTAATAAAGTGCTTCCTTTTTGTGGTATTGTTAGATAATAGTTATGGTGGTTTTGTGTAGCCTTATCTTGCTCGGTTCGCGAGGCTGACTCTTGTGGAAAAATTTGTTGCAGATGGATTTTTGCGAGTAGATGAGGGATAGACTTGTATATTTTTACATCAACCTCAGTTGAGAAGTTCTTTTGCATGAATCCTTTTTATATTGTTCAACTATTGATAACATCTAGTGGAAAATTTAGAAGAGGATCAATGTCTTAGTATATTGTATCGTGGATTATGTCGTCTTAACTTGGAACCTTGAATTGTCTGTCTATCTTGGAAAATATAAGAAAATTTGTTTACCGCTTGTTGAGAAAAAAATTTCTCCTTGTTGAGTGACCTTAATGGATTATCGGTATTCTAAGAGTTGATGTAACCTTATTTCGTTTTCGTAAATGAATAATGCTAAACTTTACCCCTACGATTAAATGTTGAGTTAAATCTTTCTAAGACTTAGTAATAGTGTGTTATAAGTAAAATAAAATGGGTTGTTTAATACTTATAGAAGTTAAACTAAAATTTATATTGCAAATAAATTAGTGTAGAGGTGACCAACTTGAGAGCATGTAATTCCATAAGTGATCAAAGATGAAACTATCCTTTGTTAAGTAACATTATATAACTTGATATCCCTAGCTACACTAGTGAACACTATCCCTTTCATGGTGAAATTCTTAAATGAACTTAAGGGAAATCTATGGTTAGTTCTGGAAGATAATAAGATTTAATAAGCAGGAGAAAACAATTTAGAAACCACGCAATCTATCTCTCAGCCATTGGAAGGTAAATTGTTTTATTTTTATAAAACTCATTTAGTAAAGCCTAAGTAAAATCTTTAATAATTCTGGTTAAGTTTTCAAGTTTCAATTATATCTTGGTAATAGCTAATGAGGTCTTAAAGATGATTTCAACTCAACCTTCTCCCTCTAACCTTTTTCCAAGGTGCTTGGTAATTTTTCTCTTAAGTATGTTGAAAGTGAATCCATATTGTAATAAGGGTATGAGCAAGTTCTAGTAGCGTAAGTGTAAATAGATGGCCTTGTGGAATTAAATTACCCCTTTCTCTAAATAAACGAATTAAGCAAATAAATGTCATAATAGAGAAGATTTAAAGATAATTACTCAGTGTCAAAAGAATAAACTTAGCTTGGTAAGATGAATTGTATGAATCATATCTTGAGCCTCCTTGAAAACATAAGCTAAGAATTGCAAGATGTCTTTTTAAAATAAATAACCCTCAAGAATATCTCATTGTGGTTGGCCCTAACTGTAAGTGTGTTCTGTGGTTGGACTTCTATGTTGTCATGTCAAAAAGAAAAAGTGTATTATCCTTTTGGGTGTGAACGTTTCCGTGCTGACCTTGTGGTCATCCCCGTAACAAGTGGTTCCTAGAGTTGGTTGTAACTTTGTGATGACATGTTGTGTCATGTTATGTGTGGAAGCAAGTCAAAAAAATTTATCCTGTCTTTTACTGTGTTGTTCGTGTGTGAATTTTTGGGTTGTTACACTTGGTATCAGAGCATAGGTTCATGCTCTCGAACCTCTGGGCCAGCTTGGAGTGGTGGTGGTGTTACATGATGATACTGCATGATGATGATGATGTTGCATGATGGTGGTAGATATTGGAAGAGTAATGTGCTTTAAGCATGATGTGATCCATGTCGTAATTGTGATATTGTGAACGCACATGATGTGTATGTCACCTTGTGTGTGTTTGTGATCATGTTGATATGTTGGGGATGGGAGTATTCTCTCTCCTTCTTATGGATTCTATGAAGAGTTCACGTGTGAATTACTGTTTGTGATGTGTGAAAAGAATTATAATGTGGATGACGTAGTGTTGGAGCATTGTGGCATATTGTGGTATGTAGGTGTATCAATGTGTTGTATGACTAGATTGATGTTAAAAGAAATAAGTTATATCATGATGTTTTATCATGTTTTGATGAGATGTGTGTATCACCTTGCTATGTAGCAATGGATGTTATGTTGTGGTGTTACTATGTTCATCATAAGTATGATGTGTGTAATATGTAATGCTTCATGTTGTGATTTAGGGTCATAGGGTGAGTGATGAACCCTATCGTATGGTGATTACACTTTGGGTGCAAAATGTGGTAAAGTGGTGTGTTACACCCGGTGAATGTATGATTGTGATATACCTTGTATATGTACCACCATTGTGTTAGTGATGTAGTTGCATGTTATGTTGTGAACCTTACGCTAACCCCCGAGGGAAATCACTAGAAGTGTATGTTGAGAGTGAGGAATGGTGTACCATGGGTCAATAACTCGAGCCAAAATTCGGTTTAGTAGATAACAAACTTTGTGATTCTTTCCTCTCCCTATGTGGTTGTATGTATGCAACCTAAGTGCAACTATGACTATGTTTAGCCTTGTCAAGTGGTGGCGGGATGATTCGAGATAGAGGTGATGACATTTGTATTATTGATATGTATTTTGAGTTAAGGCTCGATGTTCTGAGTGCTAGCAACTCGTTGAGTACCCTTGGTGGCTAGATAAGGCCACATAGTTATCGTAATGTGACATTATTATAAGTTGATTTTATTCAGTAAATTGATCTTTTTACTTTATTTTGTAAGGACCAGCAGCTTTTCTTGATTGCCATGCTTTTCAATTTTGGGCATTTCCTTGGTTTTGGTACTAACATGTGGATTTTGACACTAACTATGGCTATTTGGCCATTTATTTTGCTTGGTTTTGGATCTTCTTTTAAATTTTAAGATTTTACCGCCTTGCCCAAGGCTTGTAATTTGCCACTTGGCACTTAGATTGGATTGTTATGCTGGTTCTATTGTCGTGATGTGTGGAATAGGGTCATGGGATGCACCATGAAATGGTTGGACCTATGGAACCGCTTCGTTGTATGGGGGTACGCCCCAAAGAGTTACAAATAACTAGCGAGGTTGTTGAACCATGCGTTATTATGTCACTTGGGTTAGGAGTGTTCGAACTCTATGTGTCTTAGGCCGTAGGGTCAACCGGCCTCCGAGGGAGGCATAAGAGTTTGAGGGAGGCATAAGAGACTTGAGGGAGGCATAAGAGTTTGAGGGAGGTATAAGAGTTTGAGGGAGGCTTATGATATTTGTCTCTGTATGGTTGATGTTTCTGGATATATGTTGAGTTATTGTGGTGTTTTTGTAGTAGTATTTTGATGTACGTGTTACTCATGTTAGATGGATATGTGATGTGATGTTGTGGTTATGTCATTGATGCCCTTGTGGACCTTATATACATGTAGTTTTTATGAGTCATGGAAAATCCTCATACGTGGAATTGAGGAAATGTCTAGTGGATTGTAGTACTCTTTTGTTTGAGTATTTGGTATGTCCGTCATTGATGTGTGATGTGTACCATGTTATGTGGACTGTGCCTAATCCATTCCATATTTGAGTAACCTTTTGTGGTGTAATACAATCATGAAGAATATACTTGTGTGCTTGTGAATCCGTAGTGTCCTTTTGAACCTGATAGGGTGTTGTGTTAGCAGTTCATGTTGGGCACCCACAATAAGGAATAAACCAAAACTCTTCAATGATGAAATTTTAAAAGAAATTAAACTAAGAATAATGCTAATGGAAAGGAACTAATGAAATAATAAATAAGAGGGAACTGCCAATCTTCATAGAACCTTGAAAGTTAAAATTTCTACCAAATGTTCCTAAGGCTACCCCGTGGTCGTGCTTTAATCAACTAAAATATTTTAACCATAGAGTATACTTTCATCTTCTTTATTCATTGTTCCTTACCGCCTCTCATTCCTTAAATGTTATGTCGCATCTAGGACGATGCTTTCTTAAGGGGAGGAGAATGTAATGCCTCGTATATATATATAGATTTTCTTTTTTCTTTTTTCTTTTAAAAAAAAAAAAAGAACCTAAATTTAAATTAATCCCCCGTATATCTAGCCATGGCCTTGGATTCATTGGAGGAAGATATGTTAGGAGAAGGAAAAAATTTTGAGGAAAATATTTTGTCGCAATGATGGAGGATTGTTGTTAATGTGAAAATTAATGTTTCAACACCGATTTGGCCTTCCACGTTTGATCTTTTTGTGTCTTGTTTGACGTGATGGAGATGTGGACTCCTATTGATTATAGTTTGTTCGTTGTTGGTTGGAGGTGGGTGGAAGTGATGACCACCTACCATTTCTCCTTTATTGTTTCACCAACATGCTTTGACTGTTCAATGGTCCTTCACACACAATTTTAGTGCTGGCCATTATGCTTCTACGTTGCGTGAGGGAGATGGGAGTCGGTGGAGGCTATTTTTCTTCATCTCGGATCTCTTTTTGATTCTTTTTGTTGAATGCGTATGGGCGCAGAGAATGGTTTGACATGATGGCTAGATGGAGCTTCAAGCTAGTGAAGCGGTGTGATACCTCCACTTTCATTGAGTCTTTGCGAGGTGTGTTCTTGTTAGGGATCCACAAAGGCCCACAACAAAGCAATTAGCCAGTAGCAGGAAAGATAGCATAACATTGTGGGTTTCAGATTACCATGACCTATTCTTTTCTCGTGGGTTTATTGGGTTAAAGAGAGGATTCGACCATGTTTAACTCTCCCTTCGGGAGTGTGTGGGATCGAAATGCGGGAAGGAAGTTCACTGTTCCAGTCGAGCTCTTCTTCTCCCTCTGTCGCTTCGTTTTCCCCATGCTTTGTGAATATAGACACCCCATGGCATGTCACGGCTCCTCCTCATCGGATGGATGGTACCGCTGCATTGCCGTCAAAATACTGATCGGCTTTTTAGAGGGTATTCCATTCGGAAGACTAAATTCTAGAGAGTCTCAAGATTTTGAGAGGGTTAAGTCGAGTATGGAAGAAATGCGGCGGCAGGCATGTTGCAGTATAGTAGAAGCCTTTGTGAGTGCTTCCAACAAACAAAGTTGTCCAACTATGTTGTTATCATTCGAAGATCGAATGCATCCTCAAATTCGGGATTCTCCTTTAAGATATTTTTTATCAAAATCGACTATGTGACAGTGAGAGTGTTACCAGGGGAGACGATGAAGTTTATTACAAAGATTATCTATTGAGACATTCTTGTTTTACGATGTAACTCATGGAAGAGAATCTCATAGGCGTGGATTTGTTTCATATCAGAATATTCGTGAAGCACATTTTGCTTTACGTTTATGAACATGCTTTGAAAACGTGGCGAGACTATTTTGCTTTGGATCTTGTGTTATTTTTTTGAAATCCTCCTCTTCTTACCCTACGCGCATGGATGGATGCCCACACCTGTTCCAGACAGTCATTTCGACCTTGTTGCATGGGCAGAGAGGCCATAGAAATCCTTTCTGTCAAGGCGTTTTCTTTTTGCTCGGCCCTTGGAAGGAGGGAAGTATGTTTGGGTCTTTGTATTATTTCCTCTGCTCAGTTTTGTTCCTGTTTCCTGCAACGAACCCTCTTCCTTTCATTATCTTCTCCTCTATGACTTGGGTGATGGATGCCTCTTCTCCTCCCACGTTCCAGCTTCCACTGGCTTCCTCTACAGTCTGGCATGTTTTGTTGGGTGTGGGATTTCGGGAGGGCGTCCAAAGCAATGGAAGAGGCAGGAGGGCGATGTTGAATCTGGAGAAAAAGGAAAGATATTTCTACACTTTTCTACTGTTACTATATTTAAAATTATTGTGAAATTGAACCATCTTTTCCTTGCATTGATTTGTCAGTTGGATGTCATGATGGGAGGTCTCCCCTTTCTGCTTGTTTTCTTCTTGTTTTAGCTTTTATCGTTGTCAGTATGTTGCTCGAAAGGATGCGTGTGCCCTCTCCTCTAGGTGTTATGTTTCTCTTTCTCAAGTGATAGAACTTCGTCTATTTGTTTATGTATTTATTCTTCTTTGCAATTGAGTTGCAAGTTATTATGTTGATCAAACTAGTATTTTCGATATCATGGAAGTAAGTTTACAAAAACTATGAAGCTCCTCCCTAGCACACAAGTTTGTCTTTTGACATTTTTTTGTTAGCTCCTTCTCAAGTATCTTTGATAACCTTTTGGCATTGAGAAAGAAAGGTTGTAGGATTAGTGTGATCATTCAATGCTTGGGCTAGCTTGACTTAGAGTTTGGTATTAAAATTTTTGAATGAAAAGGTTTGTGTGCAATGTGTTTTCCGTCTCACGTGTTTAGACTCTTATATTATCTTTCATCTTGTTTCTAGGATTTTAAGGCCATCCTCAAGAAGTACCTTGACCATCCCTATCAACTTGAACCATAACTAGCTTTTCGGATCAACTAAGCTCGAGGTTTCATTGTGTGAATCCAATACCTCGTTGACACTAGAATAGTTTTGGTCTAATCCCCCTCTAAGAATTATTGTTGATGGCGCTCTTCTATTTTTCCTAACTTGCATTATTTCTCCTTTGTAATGTTAACGCTATTAATTAATATTGGTCAGTTTTTATGCACGTAATTACCTTAATATTTTGTGATGGAAATTTCCTTAAATGTGATTAATCTTCGGGAAAAAAAAACTCATCTTTCATTTGATAGTCTTATGGATTCATAGCGGAAGGTTTTGTTTTGATAATGTCACTTAGAAATTATGTTTGTATCTATGTGTGATGGTTGATTGTGTTACCAAGGGTTGCCTTAAAATATTGTTGTTTTGGGAAATAGGTAATTTATTTTAAATTAACCAAACATTAGAATTGTTGTGGAGGTTTGCAAATCTTTAGTGTTATAAAATTTGTTGATGACATTATTGTATACTCTTGTTTGACGGAACTCCCTTCTTCTCTCGCGTGTTTCACATTACTGCTTTGTAAGGCATTAGCCCTTCTTGAATGATTGGAGAATATCTTGGAGTTAATGGTCAAAACTAGTATACTTTTCCTTCGCTTCAAACTTATGTGTGTGTATACTCTATTTGATTTCGGTTTGAAACTCTATTATACATGGCTTTTTGTGTTATTTTTTTGAAACCCGTGGTTCCCCTTTCTTGGGCTGATCAACTCTTGTTCTTTTAGAAATATATTATTTTAGCCTATTTGTTTGGTACCTTTGATAAATTTCTAGATGGTTGGTCTATATATCAAATCTCAATCTTGTAATTATTATTTAATTATTTACTTGATGGGAATTCTGTTTTTGCTAGATTGTTTATTTCTCCTTATAGGGCCAAGGGCCATTCTCATACGATTGCTATACTTTCGTTGCTTTTACTCCTAACTGAAGTACAAGGTCTTCTCCTTCTTTGATTGGCATGATGGAGACTTTATTATAACTTGATGTGTTGATAGTGTTTAGAGGTTTGACCCAATTCTTGTAATAAAGTGCTTCCTTTTGTGGTATTGTTAGATAATAGTTATGGTGGTTTTGTGTAGCCTTATCTTGCTCAGTTCTCGCGAACTGACTCTTGTGGAAAATTTGTTGCAGATGGATTTTTGCGAGTAGATGAGGGATAGACTTGTATATTTTTACATCAACCTCAGTTGAGAAGTTCTTTTGCATGAATCCTTTTTATATTGTTCAACTATTGATAACATCTAGTGGAAAATTTAGAAGAGGATCAATGTCGTAGTATATTGTATCGTGGATTATGTCGTCTAACCTTGGAACCTTGAATTGTCTGTCTATCTTGGAAAATATAAGAAAATTTGTTTACCGCTTGTTGAGTGACATTAATGGATTATCGGTATTCTAAGAGTTGATGTAACCTTATTTCGTTTTTGTAAATGAATAATGCTAAACGCTAATTACCCCTACAATTAAATGTTGAGTTAAATTTTTCTAAGACTTAGTAATAGTGTGTTATAAGTAAAATAAAATGGGTTGTTTAATAATTATAGAAGTTAAACTAAAATTTATATTGCAACTAAATTAGTGTAGAGGTGACCAACTTGAGAGCATGTAATTCCATAAGTGATCAAAGATGAAACTATCCTTTGTTAAGTAACATTATATAACTTGATATCCCTAGCTACACTAGTGAACACTATCCCTTTCTGGTGAAATTATTAAACGAACTTAAGGGAAATATATGGTTAGTCTTGGAAGATAATAAGATTTAATAAGCAGGAGAAAACAATTTATAAACCATGCAATCTATCTCTACCATTGGAAGGTAAATTGTTTTATTTTTATAAAACTCATTTAGTAAAGCCTAAGTAAAATCTTTAATAATTCTCGGTTAATTTTTCAAGTTTCAATTATATCTTGGTAATAGCTAATGAGTTCTTAAAGATGATTTCAACTCAACCTTCTCCCTCTAACCTTTTCCAAGGTGCTTGGTAATTTTCTCTTAAGTATGTTGAAAGCGAATCCATCATTGTAATAAGGCTATGAGGAAGTTATAGTAGCGTAAGAGTAAATAGATGGCCTTGTGGAATTAAAATTACCCCTTTCTCTAAATAATTGAATTAAGCAAATAAATGTCATAATAGAGAAGATTTAAAGATAATTACTCAGTGTCAAAGGAATAAACTTAGCTTGGCAAGTTGAATTATACGAATCATATCTTGAGCCTCCTTGAAAACGTAAGCTAAGAATTGCAAGATGTCTTTTTAAAATAAATAACCCTCAAGAATATCTCATTGTGGTTGGCCCTAACTATAAGTGTGTTCTGTGGTTGGACTTCTATGTTGTCATGTCGAAAGAAAAATGTATTATCCTTTTGGGTGTGAACGTTTCCGTGCTGACCTTGTGGTCATCACCGTAACAAGTGGTTCCCAGAGTTGGTTTTAACTTTGTGACGACATGTTGTGTCGTGTTATGTGTGGAAGCAAGTAAAAAAAAGAATTATCCTGTCTTTCACTGTGTTGTTCGTGTGTGAATTTTTGGGTCGTTACTAATTTATTAATTTTTAAAAATAGAAAAAATGGGAAAATTTGAGACAAAACTTAAAATTTGAGACAAAACTTTAATATTGTCTCTAAGTTTTGTCTCAAAATGACCCCCTATGTAGTAGTGCGTAGGGCTAAACCATGTGGGAACCCAAGTTGACGTAGTAAATTTAGTTGTTTTTACAGAGTTGTAGGAATGACAGTGTTTTGGATACGGGGGTTCTTCATGGGACAATCACACTGTCCCACAAATGCAACAAACAGAGCTCCAACCTAATTAATCTACTTTTACAAGCATACTCCGAACTTGTGCAAAAACAAGAGCCTTGGAACACGGCGTGGAAAGCAGTTGTGGATCAATGCACATGTATTTCCAGTCTAGAGCATCCTTTCTTGACGACTCATGGTCGTTCTATTCTTAGTGGGTGCATACAGTCATTTGGAGAATATGGTGCTTATGTGAGTGCGTCGAGTCCTGACTAGTCTCCTCATCACATTAACATTTCTATAAGGAGGGAATTGGTAATGACTGGAGAACGATTAGTTCATGTTCCCTTCCTTGTGGTGGAAATGATAGGAGAAGAGTAGCTACCTATGGAACTTGGGTTGGTGGAGATTTTACTTGTTGTGATCATTCACCATCGGGAACTCGTCGAGTAAGAAAAAGAAGGAGTATCACACAAAAAATCAGTGATGATATTGTCAGAGTTGTCTAAGAAATGAAAGAAGAAATGAAGCAAGAACAATTTGTAAACATTGAAGTTATCTAGTCCTATGCTAACATTTTCATGGGGTTTTAGGAAAGAGATTTATAGAAATGAAACTATACTAGGGATGGTGATGCACCAAATAAAGGGTGTCTTCAGACTCAGGAAGGGTTAATTTGAAGAGGGTGTGTGCACCACAGGTCAACTTCACCTACTGCAACTTAGAGAGGGTACATGATACCACAAACTAAGAGACACGCGTTCCCTTTGTTAAACTTTATCAGACCGAGAAATATACCAGTTTCCCAGTGAAGAAGGATGAACTCAAGAAGGGTGACAGACACCACAACTCAACCGCATGCAATACTTCACCACTCGATAAAAGCACGTAACTCCAAGAACTCGCAATAGAAACTTAAACTTGCACAAAGTGTACCTGCAAGTATGAGAAAGGCACAAAGAAGCATAGAAGGATGAAAGGACCGAGATTAGTCACAAAACACACACTTTTATTGCTTCAATAACATGCACAATGCATCATACATTCAGAAGAGGCAATAGTTGCCATTACAGTCTTGAAGAGGAGGCTTGAAAGTTCTCTCAACACACAAGAACAACTTGCAGAAGAGAGAGGATTCTTGAAAAGTATACACTTGCCTGAGATATCTAACTGTCCAACTTGTCTGAACTGTTGGAACCCTTTGAAATGAGCTTCCAACTTACATTTATAGAAGAATATGTGAGAAAGAAGAGGAAAGGTCATAATTACATTCCTAAATTGAAGGCCCATGATGTATTTATTGCAGTTAGTTGAACCACCTGAGAAGGTTCCATCATGGGTCATTAATTGCCTGATGACCTAGTCTTCTTAATTAATTAAAAGAATATTTAAATATTTAATAATAATAATAAATATTATTATTAAAATATTTAAATAAAAATATTAATTTAATTGAAAATATGGTGGGACCCCGCTTGACCGGGTTTGTACCGAGGAGGAGGGATCATGAAGAAAAGGCCAAAAATGAGTCCAACTCGGTGGTTCGCTACCGAGCCAACTAACCAAGTTGAATTCGAGTTCTTCCACGCCGCACCTAGCTCCAACTATGAACCGAGCTGCTTTGCCTACACGCATCAAACAATCTCCCCACGTCGATATTCACAAAACAAACTTTACGCCGAGCTCCATGTGCCGAGTTAGCCCACGACACTTCCAAAGGACATTGAGCTCACCTAAACACCTTTGAGCTAAACCTAACCATGCCGAGTTGGGTCACCCATGACTCCCAAAGAACGTGTCAAGTTACTTTACACCACACCGACTGATGCTAACTCGGCTCACTCCGCAAGCTCTTTGTCGTGTCCTCCCTGTCGATCTATAACTCAACTGAGCTTCTCTTATGAGTTGATGTTCTCTTTTTTAAACCCCGCCACCTTTATCATGAGCTCGGCCTATGAACTGTTCTTAGGGCCTAACTAAATTCCATACTCTGACGCCAAGTCGAGCTCATTCACACTGAGTGATCTCATTTGTATTGAAAGACGGACTTCACTTTTAACGTATAGATTCATCACAGAGCCACCCTTTTTTGTATCACTTCACATGGAGTCAACCTACTCAGCATCACCATACTGCTGAGCTTCCATCACATCTAGTTTTCCACCGACGAGCTCCCAGATTGAGATCTACACCATAACTACGTCAATCTTGTTTGTATCATCACTGATCTACGAGCTCCTTAATGAGCTTTCTCTTTTCCTCCATAATCGAGTCGACTCGATGATTTATTCTCTCTGTGAGTTTCCTTCCCATGACCGAGCTCACCCAAAGTTTCATTACTGTTCTACCGCATGACAAGCTATGGTTATGGTTCACTCAAATTCTTCTCACAGACTGAATTCCTTGTATCACGCCCTATGATACAACACTGAGCTCCCATACTGAATGTGCTCATTTACTCCTTTACAATGTCTGACTTACAAATTATGTTTTTGCGCCATACGGTTTTCTCAAACAGACCATTTACAAGTGACAAGGATGTAGCATGCAAAATGGCCGACCAGGTATTTCAGAGTTGACCTTCACATTCAATTCATTTCTAGGAGAAAACAATGCTGAGCAATATGAATCATTTCACTCTGCACGTAATAAACCTTCATCTCCTGGTTCATGGAAATTCTATGAAGCCTTGAATGACGTGACTCCAATCCATTGTATACAGCAGTGAATATTTGTTTCCTACGCAACAATCGCTTGTTTAAACTTCGAAAGAAAGGCTTTCTGTACGCACATGCCTGCTACCTGCGTGCGTGGTTGATCTTGTCTCGCGACCACCGAATGCTCTCGAGCTCAGAATCGAGTTGGGAGAAGTATGGCAAAGGCGAAACTGATCAGTGGGACATCCATTTCATGTGCATGCTGGCAAAAGGTGAATGATCGGGAGGAGGACACTCTATGTTGCTTCGTGAGGAACAATATCAATGCTTCGTGAGGAAACCCGTGTCTTCTGTAAGCTGCGATTATGGTATTCCATGAGAAGGCGTCTCTTTCTTGTGAAAGCATATTCCTGGAAATGCAGGTCTGCAATAGTTGAAGATATGTAGATGGGTTTACAGGGACGTTATGCGTGGTAAGCAGAATGTGTGGAGCTTTGAGCGTAGAACCGTGTCATACTCGATTTTGGCCAGGCTAGACCACCACGTCCAATCCTATTAAACACTTCAACTACCTCATTCCCACGTTCTCCGACTTACCTTCCGTGTGACTCGCACAACGTGCTCCGATCCTGTTTACACGGCCCGTGCGGAATTCTGATCATGGTTTGCCATCTTAATATTTCCCATTTGGCAGTGTTTTCCTGAATCTCCCCTACGCGGAGTGAACAGCTTGGAATGCCATCTTAATATTTCCCATTTGGCATACCAGCTCCGAATCCCCGCATAACGGCTTGGCCACATCAATCCACGGGCCCCGGCCTCAGCTTTGCCACGCAAACTTGGAAATTTGACCCGATTTCTCCACTTCACGGAATCTTTTCAATGGCTTGACATCACGTCATTTCCCTTGGCAATGCTCGCCTTATTTCCCACGTCCGGATTGGAGTGCGGGGTTTCGTTATCATTTGGCCATATTTTGTTTTGGACAGATGGCCACCGATCTCCACTTTTCCACCAGCGCGCGGGATCTTCATGAATCTTCTCCTGCCGAGTTTTCCTTCAACAGATTTGAGGATAACATTAAACTCTCAGTGCAAACATTTCAGCTGTAGCTTGTAAGGTGTGATAATTTCAACATAATCCTTTATGCCTGCCAACTTAGTGACTTGTTGAAGATGCTCATATAATTGCAAAGAAAATTATGCCTCATGAATATTCTGATATGAAACAGTTACACCTCTATGAGATCCGCTTCCATGAATTACATCGTAAAACCAGTAAGGTCTCGATAGAGAATCTTTGTAATAAATTTCATCAAGTCTCCCGGTAACACTCTCACTGTCACTTAATCGATTTTCATAAAAATATCTTGAAGGAAAATCCCAAATTTGAGGATGCATTCGATGCTGAATAGATAAACACATAGTTGGACAACCTGCTTGTTGGAAGCGCTCAAAAGGCTTCTATTAAACTGCAACACACCTGCGCATCGAATGCTCGGCCGCGGAAGGTCTGAACAATGCCAGCAAAAATATATATACTGTATTCACTAATACCCTAGCCCGGCATTCTTGCTACCGCCTGCATCGATCTCTACCGAGATCCTTATAGAGTTCCCTTCATTCGTCAATTTTCAACGAGCTATATTTTGCATTAACAAGACCTCGTCGAACTCTTACAACTGAGAGTCTCCACTGAGATGATTTCGAGATGATTATCAATTTGACACCGGGTTCTTTATCAACTCGACCCTGAACTCTCCACTGAGTTGAGATCAACTGGGTGCCTTTCGATGCTAGGTGATCTCTTCATATGTAATTTAGGAATTATTTTTAATTATTGCATCTCGTTAATAACCGAAGGTGGGTTCCTGGGACTATTATTTCATTTTGAACGTGATAGGACCCCGTTGTCCAATCTTGCCATGTGTGCAAAATTGGATAACATTTTTGGCGACCTCTGGGATGATTGCCTGCTAAGCATGATTCCAGTAGCCTTAAGTCATCCATTGGGCATGGAGTCTATGTTGGAATCTGAAAGTAGTATGATTTTCTTTGACACATCCCAAAATCTCCTTGAACATTGCCGATATCCTAGACCTCCCTGGAATGCTAAGCATGAAGTATACTGAATCTATTGAATGCTTGACATCCATGGAACATTGCAAAATTTTGAATGAAGTAGATTTTGAAACTCTTATGGAAACCTTGAACCTTCTTCTCCTTGACACCTTCCAATGATGAAACAATGTGCAGAACAACACAAAACACAACAACAAGGAAAGAAAAAACAACAACACACAACAATGTGCATAAGCACTTGGAGGAAAACACCTAATTTAACTATACAGGGGGTGGAACGCTTCTCAAAAACAAGCTTTGAGATGTATCCCATTCACATGAATGGGCAGTTCTTCTCCATTGAGCCTAGATAGATGAAATGAATTTTCCTCTTTGCAACTTGTGATGATGTATGGCCCACTCCAGAGAGCATCAAACTTGGCATGCCTGCCTGGTTTGGCCCTGTCTTCATCCCATTTGAGAACTAAATCTCCCTCTTGAAAATGCCTGTCAGACGCCTTCTTGTCAAAAGATTTCTTAACTTGAGCCTGATGCTGCTCCAAAGTTTTCATAGCCTTGTCTCGTACTTCCTCTAACTCCATGAGTTCAGCAAACCTTACTGTCAGAGGATCACTCTCTATAACTTCAAGTTGATGAGCTAACTCCAAAGAAGGTAACTCCAATGAGAGTGGGAGTTTTGCCTCTCTTCCATATACAAGAATGAAAGGAGAATTTCCGATGGCCCTTTTAGGTGTGATCCGATCTGCCCATAAGGCAGTCTTAAGTTGTGTATGCCAAGTCCTCTTGTTAGTCTCCATTGTGCGCTTAATAATCCTTATGAGGTTTTTGTTGCTAGACTCAGCCAATCCATTTCCTTGAGGATAGTAATTGGATGAAGTTTTGAGGTATACCCCATTTTTAACAGCCCATTCACTCAATTTCATACCAAGAAAAGCCAGCACATTGTCTGAAATGACTGTAAATGGAACACCGAACCTCGTCATTATACCCTCCAAAAAATCTAGAACTACCTTTTCATTGCTCTCTTTTAATGCTACCGCCTCTATCCATCGAGTAAAATAGTCTATTGCGGTAAGGACCCACTTATGTCCATCACTGGATGGAGGATTAATCATTCTCCGATGAAGTCCAACCCCAATTGAACAAAGGGTTGATCCACTTGAATTGGATGCAATGGAAGAGCTGCCAGCTTCTGCTTACCTGTGAAAAAGGCACATTCCTTACATTTCCTTACCCAGAGATGGGCATCCTTGAATAAATCCGCCAATAGTAGCCAGCTCGCATGATCTTGGTAGCTGTTGTTCGTGCAGAATAATGTCCTCCAGATAGGCCATTATGAAACTCTTCTAGTATCTTACTGACCTTTCTGGTCCTATGCACCGAAGGAGGACGCCATTCAAATATTTTCGAAAGAGAACACTATCTACCAAAACATATGGGATAGATTGAAGATGGAAAGTTTGTCTTTGGTTTTTATCCATGTTTGTCGGGTATGCTCCTGAGAAGATGAAATTCTTCATTTTGGATAACCAATCAGCTTGATCAACATCCTCATCAGTATTTAGGAGTGTCACGTCCTCATTACTTTTTGATTCCATGTCTGCATGCAAGTTGCTGACATAAACCCTTACCTCTGACAAGTTTAGTGACTTTGATGTGCACGTCATACTCCATTACCTTCGTGATCCATCCAGCACGCTTTTCATTCATTTCTTTGTTCAGCAAAAACTCCTTGACACCTGGATGAGACACCATCAGATGAATCTTGTTGTTGGACAACATGTGCTTGAATTTCTTCAAAGCTCGAATAACCGCAAAGACTTGCTTTTCAATGAATGAGTATTTGAACTCGTAGTCTTTGAGGGATTGACTGAAGAAAGTGATTGGTTGCTCCATCAGGTTGTTGTTTTGTTGGGTGAGGATCCCTGAAATGCTCTCTTGACCTGCAAAAGCATAAAGGATAAAATCTTTGTCAAACCTGGGGTTCACAAGCGTGGGAGCTTGAGAAATGGCTGTTTTGATGGCTTCAAAGCTTTCTCGTCCTTCCTTTGTCCATGAGAATGGCATGTTTTTCTTTAGCATGGCTGTCAATGGTTTAGCCAATGTCGCAAATTGAGGGATGAATCTCCGCACGAAATTTATGGTTCCCAGAAAACTCTGGAGGCCCTTCTTGTGACTTGGGAGAGATAAGGACATAATTGAATGAATCCTGGCTGGATCGATTGATAATCCTTCCGCTGAAACCACATGCCCCAACAATTTTCCCATGCACGTGAAAATACATTTCTTGGGGTTAAGTGAAACCCCAAATTCCCTACACCTTTGGAAAACTTTCCTTAGATGCGTGATGTGATCTTCTGCATGCTTAGAGTATATAGTTATATCATCAAGGTAAACTAAAATAATATCGTTGATTAGTCCCTTAAATGCCATGTCCATGGCTCTTTGGAAAGTAGCCCCGCATTGGACAATCCGAATGGCATTTTATTGTAGGCATACGTGCCCCACTTGGTAGTGAAAGCCGTTTTGAATTGGTCAGATTCTTGGACTAGGATTTGATTGTAACCCGAATATCCATCGAGCAAAGAAAATATTTGAGCTCCTGCCACCATTTGAAGGATTTGTTCCATCGATGGAAGAGGATAATGGTCTTTTAATGATGCACGATTCAAATCCTGAAATCTACGCATAACCGGATCTCTCCGTTCTTCTTCCTCACGGCACCAAATTGGCTACCCATGAGGAATGCTTGATGGGAAAAATTATACAGGCCTCGATGAGCTTGGTTAGCTCCTTTCTCATTAGTGGCTCAATTTTGGGATTAATTGGTCTCTGTTTTTGATGAACTGGCTTAGCATTAGGATCCAGTTCGATGGTATGTTGTGCTAGACCTGGATCAAAACCACGCAGATCTTTATAGCTCCATGCAAAGATGTCATGATACTCTTGACAAAGTTTGATGAAAGCTTCTTTCTCTCTAGAAGTACACACTTTTCCGATCTTAAGAAATTTTTCATTGATACTTCAACTTCCTCAAAATATTCTTCTCTCACCACCATGTTAGGCTTTGTCTTGTGGCTTGGTCATCCGAATTGAAAATGGATTCCAAAGTGACTAAACCTTTTGGTAACTTGTTGCTTTTCAATTGAATAATTTGCTCACCATATGACTCCTGCAACTTATCTTGATTCTTTGTAGCAAACTCCGCCTCTTCTTGTAGGAAGAGGACAATTTGTTTGTCACTATCAAACACTTGCCAACTACTCACATTATCAGGGACTGCTGGTCGAACCACCATTTTAACAAATTGCTGCCCTTCTTTCATGATATCAACTGGTATGTTGTATTGTGAACCAATTGTAGCAAGCCTATCTGCATCTTGATTTTGATTTCTAGGGATTGCATGGATTCCAAAAGCTTCAAAATCTTCAATCAGGTCCTAGACTCAATTCTTATATGATCTTAAAAGATCATTTTTGGATGCACTACGTGCCGAAACTTGATGAACAACTAACTCACTATCTCCAAAAATAGTCAGGGCCTTGATTCCCTTCCTTTGGGCTAGCTGAATTCCTTGCACAAGAGCCTCGTATTCAGCAACATTGTTAGTGCAACTGAACTGCAACCAGAAAGATGAGAAGTACTTATCTCCCTCTAGAGAAATTAACATAACACCAAGCACCGGATCCATTCTTACTTCTTGAGCCATCGAAGAACAATTGCCACAATCCTTTAGAATCACTTGGTGTTTTGACAAGTTGTGGTATGATCGTATCTTCTTCATGGATACAGTAAGTACCTAATCCTGTTTCTTCCAAGACCAGCAAACCAACTTCTTCTTCTACCAATACATCAGCGTAGGGATCGATTGATGATCTCTACTTACTTCATCTAGCAAAGTATCAGGACTTCTTCAACAAGGGTGGTTGGTTCATGATCGGCATCTTCCTCTTCGGGATCGCCGATGGTGTAATTTCCATTTATGGGACTAGCAGTGTAGGGTTCTACATGATTATGGCAGATTGGTTCTGCCCTTATAGTTACTTTGGTTCCGTATCGAGTCCTGAGAATCATATGTGACCAATCGGCCGATAGGTAACCGCCCATCTTGGCAGTGAAATCCTGATAGGCAGATGGCAAAGAGGGGAGGGAGATCAATGACCGATATGTCTTGGGTGAATGACAAACTTGGGCATGCATGAATGGTAAGTTGAAGTCCTTTGATAACCCCAACAGTCTTAACAGTTGTGCCATCCAGTTAACAACCCTCTCAGAATCGGCGCATGCATTGTATGCCTAGTACATCCGTAATTTGTTTCGGCATGACAGAGCTACATGGCACCGTAATCGATCATGCAATTATGTACTAGGTGGTCGCCAATGATCAGGGAAATGTAGAATGGTGGTGGTTTGTTTTCCGTAGGAATGATTTTCCTTCAGTTGACACAAATTTGTAGCATTTGTCACCCATGGCTTGGTGATCCGCTGGTTGTACTAAAACTGTTCAGAGCTTCTCACAAAGGTTTCTTTGGGAAGGGATCGAGAGTGCGTCCCACATGGTAACGCTCAGATTGGTTTTCTTCATTTGTTCTACTATGCTGAAGGGAATTGCTCCAACTTTGATGACACTTTTTTGGGCATTGGGGTCCTCCTTTGGAAAATGTTTGTTGGGTACCGTGATGCCTGGAGAACCATCTTTCCTGCGGCGTGGCTAGCCGGTGTTTCTAGTGATTTCTTTCCCACATTTTTATCAACTGCCATTTGAAACCCAGGTTGAGAAGTGGATGCTAGATCAGCTTCGAGAGGTTGAGGCTCCATTGCTCTCTTTTTGGAACGAGTGTTTGCTGCCACTGATGAAGAATCTATATTCAATCCGCAAAAATCTTCTTCTTGCCAGTTTAGCAAAGCGGATTCTTCAGTGCTCGCGGTTGATCGCTTTTCTTACGTAGATGAATTGTTTGTTAACTCTGAAGGGGAAGATACACTTTGAACCATAAGGGCCTGGCTAAGAACCCCATTGGGACAAAGATTTTGATTGTGAGGTTGAGAGCAAGGATAACACCATTCGTAGTCTTGAACTAGATTATTTTGAACAGGTACTATAGCTCTAGATGAGCTAGCTGCAAGAGGGTTCTGAAAGTTCAAGGGCCTGACATTTGCAACTTGACTTGTAGTTTGATTTTGAGGCTGATTGTTTCCTTGAAAAGGAGAACGGTTAGCTTGATACTGCTGATTTTGTGGCTGATACGGACGATTGTATTGAAATTGTTGCCTTTTGAGTGCAACGAGCTCATTTCCAAAATTTTGCAGTAGTGACTTGACTTCAAATAGGTCATTTCAAGAGGCGGGGAAGATTGAGATGGTTGCTTGGAGTCTACTGGAATAGAGCAATGATAGTCGATGATTCGTAAGATCCGGAGAAAAGGGCATTGGTGGTCGTGGAGCTATCTTTCCACCGAATCAAAGAATTCTCTGCACTTATGGCAACTTCGTAAGCATCAGGAAGTGTAGTCCCTCCCATGGACTGGATCATAACTGCTACATCGCTATTCAAGGCTCGCAAATAGTACAAGAATGCATTATGTGTAGAAGGCTTTACGAGCACCGGAATCCTATTCCAAGTCCTGTGGAATCGGAAGTTGAAATCACTCATGTATTCTTGGGAAGCTCTCTTTATGGTAGTAAGTTGTTCCAAAAGTGATAGGTGATCACTTTTGTCTTCAAATTGTTTACATAGCTTTTCTCCCAACTCATCCCAAGTGGTTATAGTGCCAACACCTAACCCGCGAAACCATTGAAGTGCTTTTCCCTTGAAAGAGGTAGCAAGAAGTCTAACTGCAACATTGTCTTCGGTGATATTATGTACTGCGCAGATGCTGGCTACATCAAAGATATGCTCCACTGGAGTAACGTGAGTTTCCCCCGTGTAGAAGGGTAAACTTTTGAGTGCCGCAACAAGGTATCGGGTCACGTTGAGCCAACATAAGAGGACTGCTTGCATTGAAAGGGGGAAAAACTTGGTTCCTCGCCATAGCAACGAAAGGTTGATTGTTCCTGGGTGGAGGAAATCTTCCGTAAGGAGGAGTTGAATGACCCCTACTAGGTAAATCTGCAACTGGGGATGTGGAAATGCCTCTTCCTTCTTTCTTTGGAGGAGACAAGGAAAGTTTGATATGCTGATAATTTCCTTTCTTTGAAGAAGCTCTTGTCTGAATTCTTCGCATAAGTTACTGCACTGAGATTTGGAATCCAGAGATATAGAGTCGCCAGGTACTTTGACTTGTGTAAGTGAGAAGAGAAGTACCAACTCTGTCCCACCGGGCGTGCCAAAAACTGTTGTGTGTGGTCGCACGGTGGCTTAAGATTTCCTATTTGATAATGAGACACCTCTGAAAGATGGAACTCTAACTTCTGTGATGTCCCACCGGGCATGCCAAAAATTGTGGCAAATCACCGCACCCTCCGAATGGCAGATGTGAATAGGACGTTCGGTGTGATTGGGACACATGGGATCACCTCTGTGGGACTTGGGCTCGAGGTGAACCTCCTGAGAAGGCCGGCTTCCTCTTCCTAAACTAAGTGTGTGACTACTCCTAGTGTAACAAAAATGATTATCTAATCCTACGCTAACATTTTCATGGGGTTTTAGGGAAAGAGATTTACATAAATGAAACTATACTAGGGATGGTGATGCACCAAATAAAGGGTGTCTTCAGACTCAGGAAGGGTTAATTTGAAGAGGGTGTGTGCACCACAGGTCAACTTCACCTACTGCAACTTAGAGAGGGTACAGGATACCACAAACTAAGAGACACGCGTTCCCTTTGTTAAACTTTATCAGACCGAGAAATATACCAGTTTCCCAGTGAAGAAGGATGAACTCAAGAAGGGTGAACAGACACCACAACTCAACTGCATGCAATACTTCACCACTCGATAAGCACAGAACTCCAAGAACCTGCAATAGAAACTTAAACTTGCACAGTGTACCTGCAAGTACGAGAAAGGCACAAAGAAGCATAAAAGGATGAAAGGACCGAGATTAGTCACAAAACACACACTTTTATTGCTTCAATAACATGCACAATGCATCATACATTCAGAAGAGGCAATAGTTGCCATTACAGTCTTGAAGAGGAGGCTTGAAAGTTCTCTCAACACACAAGAACAACTTGCAGAAGAGAGAGGATTCTTGAAAAGTATACACTCGCCTGAGATATCTAACTGTCCAACTTGTCTGAACTATTGGAACCCTTTGAAATGAGCTTCCAACTTACATTTATAGAAGAATATGTGAGAAAGAAGAGGAAAGGTCATAATTACATTCCTAAATTGAAGGCCCATGATGTATTTATTGTAGTTAGTTGAACCACCTGAGAAGGTTCCATCATGGGTCATTAATTGCCTGATGACCTAGTCTTCTTAAAAGAATATTTAAATAAAATATTTAAATAATAATAATAAATATTATTATTAAAATATTTAAATAAAAATATTAATTTAATTGAAAATACTGGTGGGACCCCCCGTTTGACCAGTTTGTACTGAGGAGGAGGGATCATGAAGAAAAGGCCAAAAATGAGTCCAACTCGGTGGTTCGCTTACCGAGCCAACTAACCAAGTTGAATTCGAGTTCTTCCATGCCGCACCTAGCTCCAACTATGAACTGAGCTGCTTTGCCTACACGCATCAAACAATCTCCCCACGTCGATATTCACAAAACAAACTTTACGCCGAGCTCCATGTGCTGAGTTAGCCCACGACACTTCCAAAAGACATTGAGCTCACCCTAAACACCTTTGAGCTAAACCTAACCATGCCAGAGTTGGGTCACCCATGACTCCCAAAGAACGTGTCAGGTTACTTTACACCACACCGACTGATGCTAACTCGGCTCACTCCGCAAGCTCTTTGTCGTGTCCTCCCTGTCGATCTATAACTCAACTGAGCTTCTCTTATGAGTTGATGTTCTCTTTTTTAAACCCCGCCACCTTTATCATGAGCTCGGCCTACGAACTGTTCTTAGGGCCTAACTAAATTCCATACTCTGACGCCAAGTCGAGCTCATTCACACTGAGTGATCTCATTTGTATTGAAAGATGGACTTCACTTTTAACGTATAGATTCGTCACAGAGCCACCCTTTTTGTATCACTTCACATGGAGTCAACCTACTCGGCATCACCATACTGCTGAGCTTCCATCACATCTAGTTTTCCACCGACGAGCTCCCTGATTGAGATCTACACCATAACTACGTCAATCTTGTTTGTATCGTCACTGATCTACGAGCTCCTTAATGAGCTTTCTCTTTTCCTTCATAATCGAGTCGACTCGATGATTTATTCTCTCTGTGAGTTTCCTTCCCATGACCGAGCTCAGCCCAAAGTTTCATTGTCTCTACCTGCATGACAAGCTATGGTTATGGTTCACTCAAATTCTTCTCACAGACTGAATTCCTTGTATCACGCCCTATGATACAACACTGAGCTCCCATACTGAATGTGCTCATTTACTCCTTTACAATGTCTGACTTACAAATTATGTTTTTGTGCCATACGGTTTTCTCAAACAGACCATTTACAAGTGACAAGGATGTAGCATGCAAAACGGCCGACCAGGTATTTCAGAGTTGACCTTCACATTCAATTTGTTTCTAGGAGAAAACAATGCTGAGCAATATGAATCGTTTCACTCTGCACGTAATAAACCTTCATCTCCTAGTTCATGGAAATTCTATGAAGCCTTGAATGACGTGACTCCAATCCATTGTATACAGCAGTGAATATTTGTTTCCTACAACTGCTTGTTTAAACGCTCGAAAGAAAGGCTTCTACCGTGTGCGCACATGCTATGCCTCGTGGTGGGATCTTGTCTCGCGACCACCGAATGCTCAGAGCCTGAATCGGAGTTGGGAGAAGTATGCTGGCAAAGGTGAACTGATCAGGTCGAGACATCCATTCATGCATGGCAAAGGTGAACTGATCGGGAGGACACCTGTCTATTGCTTCGTGAGGAACAGTATCAATGCTTCGTGAGGAAACCCGTGTCTTCTGTAAGCTGCGATTATGGTATTCCATGAGAAGGTGTCTCTTTCTTGTGAAAGCATATTCCTGGAAATGCAGGTCTGCAATAGTTGAAGATATGTAGACGGGTTTACAGGGACGTTATGCGTGGTAAGCAGAATGTGTGGAGCTTTGAGCGTAGAACCGTGTCATACTCGATTTTGGCCAGGCTAGACCACCACGTCCAATCCTATTAAACACTTCAACTGCCTCATTCCCATGTTCTCTGACTTACCTTCCGTGTGACTCGCACAACGTGCTCCGATCCTGTTTACACGGCCCGTGTGGAATTCTGATCATGGTTTTCCATCTTAATATTTCCCATTTGGCATTGTTTGCCTGAATCTCCCCTACGCGGAGTGAACAGCTTGGAATGCCATCTTAATATTTCCCATTTGGCATACCAGCTCCGAATCCCCGCATAACGGCTTGGCCACATCAATCCACGGGCCCCGGCCTCAGCTTTGCCGCGCAAACTTGGCAATTTGACCCGATTTCTCCACTTCACGGAATCTTTTCAATGGCTTGACATCACGTCATTTCCCTTGGCAATGCTCACCTTATTTCCCACGTCCGGGATTGGAGTGTGGGGTTTCGTTATCATTTGGCCATATTTCGTTTTGGACAGATGGCCACCGATCTCCACTTTTCCACCAGCGCGCGGGATCTTCATGAATCTTCTCCTGCCGAGTTTTCCTTCAACAGATTTGAGGATAACATTAAACTCTCAGTGCAAACATTTCAGCTGTAGCTTGTAAGGTGTGATAATTTCAACAGAATCCTTTATGCCTGCCAACTTAGTGACTTGTTGAAGATGCTCATATAATTGCAAAGCAAATTATGCCTCATGAATATTCTGATATGAAACAGTTACACCTCTATGAGATCCGCTTCCATGAATTACATCGTAAAACAAGTAAGGTCTCGATAGAGAATCTTTGTAATAAATTTCATCAGGTCTCCCGGTAACACTCTCACTGTCACTTAATCGATTTTCATAAAAATATCTTGAAGGAAAATCCCGAATTTGAGGATGCATTCGATGTTGAACAGATAAACACATAGTTGGACAACCTGCTTGTTGGAAGCGCTCAAAAGGCTTCTATTAAACTGCAACACACCTGCGCATCGAATGCTCGGCCGCGGAAGGTCTGAACAATGCCAGCGAAAATATATATACTGTATTCACTAATACCCTGGCCCGACATTCTTGCTACCGCCTGCATCGATCTCTACCGAGATCCTTATAGAGTTCCCTTCATTCGTCAATTTTCAACGAGCTATATTTTGCATTAACAAGACCTCGTCGAACTCTTACAACTGAGAGTCTCCACTGAGATGATTTCTGAGATGATTATCAATTTGACACCGGGTTCTTTATCAACTCGACCCTGAACTCTCCACTGAGTTGAGATCAACTGGGTGCCTTTCGATGCTAGGTGATCTCTTCATATGCAATTTAGGAATTATTTTTAATTATTGCATCTCGTTAATAACCGAAGGTGGGTTCCTGGGACTATTATTTCATTCAATCATGTGTGCAAAATGCCATGTGTGCAAGGAGATGGGTTTCCATCCAAACCCATGTATTTGTATTCCTCTATGTGGAATGCAAGATACATTGATTTGGGAAGGTGAGAAGGGCCTTATTTTGGCCATCATGCTCCTTACATTTGCAGATACAAGGATGTCCATATCCATGTTGGCTCAAGCAGATAGATTGGCCTCTAAAATAATATCTCTCGACATCTCCTTTCAAGTCTAGGTTATTCTCAAGATAACATTCTTCAATTCCACTCTTTTCATCTCCGAAAGACTATTAATTATCTCTCCCCATTTTTTTCAGTCTCGTCTTATTAAGATATCTTAATGTAGGTCATGCTGTGCGAAAAAAATGAGTCTGTTGAAAATGCCTTTGAAACTTTGAAGCAAATGAAATCTGAAGGTGTAAAGTGAGACTCCACAACCTTTGTCACCCTACTCCCTACATGTGTGAAAATAGGAGCTTCGTGGCAAGGGTGTTTGGTAAGTCACTTCACTACCATTCGATTAGATGCCTCGAAGAGACGTGATCTCATGGTTTATGTTCGTGGCAAGATGCACACAAAGTGGAGTTTTGAAAAGAAATGAGGATACGGAGTAAAAGTGCATCTAACAAGTGTTTCACCAAATTTTGAAGCGGTGAATGCTAAACTTTTTTCTAGGCATGGTTCATCTCTCAATATCTTTCATAATTCTTGTTCTTTAGTTTTCATTTGCAATGAAATAAATCTAAAACTTTTGAATATCTCACATTCGATAATTTTTATATAAAATTGTTTTGCAAAACAATTAAATTAAATATGGCACTTAGGTAACCCAAATAGTTCTTAGTAGCTGAGAATAAACTTAAACCATTCCTTTCGGAATAATTTGGAAAACTTCACAACTAAAATTTTAGCACGAAACAACAAAACTCCTCCTTATGTTTTACTTTAATGACTTGTAGTTTGATCATCATCCATGGCTGCAACCACAACCTTCTATGCTACTAGACCCTGGGTGTCAAACTTAGGTGTTCATGTCCATTGGTATTGGTGAGAACTGGAAGAGTCGCCAACTAAAAACAACCCCTTTCTCGTCTACCTTGCAAAGTTAGAAAATACAATTTTGAGAGACTTGCAAAACAACACTGAGCCCCATAAAGGATATGTCAAGCATCGTATGTGTTCTTTGTTATGTAGAGAGTCACGTAAAGCAATATCTCGACCTCATTTGACCATTTGCGCTCTCTTCGCAGCTCCTCTAAGAGCCCTGGTGCTCTATTTTTGCACTTTTAGGAAGCTGCCAAAACTGAAAAGTTGGCTTTCATTTTAAACAACCGTTCGAACCGGAAGTAACAAAATGTCTTTTTGCCTTCATAAACCTCTAGTATATTTACTAGAAAATTTCTTGCAACCTCCAGTTTAGGAAAAAACACTCTTCTAGATAGTTTGGAAAGGTCATTTTGTAGGCCTCAGATCACTGTTTGACTAGGTCAGATTGGCTCAACTACAACCGGTGGCTCAAAAAAACTTGTCGCCATATGCAATTTGTTTACCAGTTCTTAGTACTGTCGTCTCTATTGAATTCTCCATATATAGGGGGACTTGTAGGAAATTTCTCATTTCATGTTCATCCATCGAGCATTAGCTTTGGACTTGGTTTTCTAAGCTCTCAAGCTAACTTTTGATCGTTTGCAACTAAGCTAGTTATGATCGATGGAATCGGAAAACTGGATACCAATTGTAAATTGTTCGCCAGTTCCGAACTCCGTCAGTCTTGTGAATTCTTGGTGTATAGGTGGGTACGTTGAAATTTACCCATGTTATGCTTTCTCATAGGATAACAACATTTGAAAGTGGTTTCTTAGCCTCCGAGCCTTAATTGAATGTTTTTACAACTAGTAGGAAACATAAAAAGAAAGTTGTAGGACCTCTAGCGGGTAACCAAACCATCGTGGAAACTTGTTGACAATTGTAAATAATCTGTTTGAAAATCTATCATGTGACCTATTATGTGAAATTATACTTTTGGAAAAATAGTGTTTCTCTCTCTTCCCTATCACTTTCTCTCTCTTTGGTTACGAAATAAGGTGAAATGAAATGAAATAAATGTGTCTTTAAACTCCCTTTTCCAATGAAAATTATTAATATTATGTATATGGAAAACTGAAAACGTTAATTATGTTAGATCTAGGTGGATCCCATGCCAGTGATTTATCGTTGATTTCATGCTCACTTAGTTTTGCAGGATGCAAGAAAGATGGCGAAAGGGTGTGGTGTAATTCATTTTTTATTATCGACATTTATATAGGTCATAGTCGAATGTATATATGCATAATGTATTTCCATGTTACAGAAAGTTTTTATTTGAAATTTGGTGATATGTATGAGATGTTAGTGTTAGGGATACCTTGGGAAATGTGCTTTTTAATTCAGATTTACCTATGATAAAAAGGTTATATGTGTGTGTGTTAAATGAATTTAAATTTAATATTTTGTAGTTCATTTCCAGTGTGTAATAAATAATTGGTGTGTTGTATTCTTTACCTTGAAAATATAATAAAGAAATCTAATCACAACAGACAACATTAGTTTGAAAATAGTGCATATCTAAACTTGTCACATGATCTTTCTTAGCTCAAAATAAATTGAAACCGTATAATGAACTAAAAATTGTCACTCTATGACACCTTATAGTTTAAGTAAATAAGAGCCCAAATTTTTGAGTTGTCATAATAACTCGTGTGTTTAACAACATCATCGTAAACCCGATACTTAGGAATGACATGGTTAAACTTTATCTGGAGTAAGTAGAACTTAAAATTCCTTAGTATCTTAGTGGACTACCTTTTCTTACAAAGATAGATTTAGAATTAAATTTCTTCATTGAATGAATTGCTTGTGGGATCTAGATGACATAGAGGAGCTAGTGAAATAGTTGTACTATTACTTAAATTCTAGTTAATGATTTCTTTAGATCCTCTTAGCTAAATGTGTTACCTTGGCTAGTGAAAGTATAGTGTCTAGGTCCTTTGTAAAGGATTTTAAAGGTAAATATGTTTTTACACCTTAATCTGATATATTATAGGGCATAGATCCCTAAGTGTAAATTGGAATTAAACTAAACCATAGTTGATTTTGAGGTTAATTGGTGGGTATAAATTTGTATGTAACTCTTTGTAAACGAAATTTATTTGAAAGATGTTGACTTAAGAGAAACCAGGAAACTGAAAACTTGGTTCCGTAATTCCTTGTTATGTCGCTTATGACATTAAAAATAAAACAAATTTATCATATGGAATCACAAAATGTGGAAACATGGGATCTCAAGTTGAAAACAAATCACTTTGTGGTCATGTATGTTTCTAATTCTTCCAATCATGTACTTATTTAAGATATTAGACAAGTACTTTCGTAACTCTTTTGTTATAAAGTGACACCAATAATGAGACCATAGTGCGATGTTAGATTAAAGCATTTAAGAGTAAAACGAGATTCGAGGTTAGGAATAATGTGACTTTTAGAGTCCTTTTAACTCAAGTAGACATTTAATTGTGTTAAAAAGAATATGAATTATCTTGGTGTGATCAAACTTCGAGAAAACAAAAGATTTATATAAATCTAAATAAAATTTATTGATGTGGAAATATTGAATAGATTCAACAAGTTTTTAAACTATTTTAACTACGATGGGAAATAAGAATACCGTGATCGAAAAATGTTTTGGGAAAAGGTATCTTGAATCTAAATATGCCTCAAATCCTAAGATTTTTGTCTTGACATCATGTTAGATTCACTATTGTAGTAAGGGTAAAATTTAAACATTGAATAAACGTTTGAGAAACATAAGCTTAACATAAGAATGAGCGAATTAAGAACTTTGTATGCAATTTGAAATATGTAAAATAATTATGTAAGTTATGGAGATTGTCATAAGAGATAAAGAGCCAACTTAAATGGTTGAACTGTAAGTTGAATGTGAAATGAATTTAATAATATGTAGGTGGAAAAATAATAAAATTATCCTTGCACAACAATATTCTTGGAATGTTAATCGTAACTAAGATGTAATCATGGTAATGATGTGTTGAGGGTTTTCCAATCCTTGGGTCCCTTTCTTGTGGAGGGGTCATTACTAGTATTCGTTCATTGGGGAAAGTGTGGCATTGACATGTATATGGTGTTGTCATTTGTCTATATGATTCGATGACTTATGTAAGTGTCTTGTGCGTTGTTGAGTTTCTCTTCTTGGAGCCCTTGTGGTGTTGTGTAGTGAGCAATGTAAGTGAAAACAAAAATTATTCTGGTATTTTTAGTGTTGTATTTGTGGCTGTTAGATTTTGTATCAGAGCGAGGTTCATGCTCTCGAACCTCTAGGAAAGATTGGAGTTGTGATGGTTTTGCATGGTCGTGGTGGAGATTGGAAGAGTAATGTGATATAAGTGTGATTTGAACAATGTTGTAATTGTGATATTATGAATGCACATGTTGTGCATGTCACTTAGTGTGTAATTGTTGTCATGTTGATGTGATGTAGATGAGATTATTCTTCCTCCTTTTCATGGATGCAATGAGGAATTTGTGTGTGAAAGGAATGTTATTGTTGATTACGGAGTATTGGAGGATTTTGGCATTTCGTGATATGTAGGTGTATTGATATGTTGTATGACAATATTGGTGTATAGTGAATTTGATTGTATCATGATGTCATCATTGTATTGTGATGTATCATGATGCGTCACTATATTGTAATGAATCATGTGCATCACCATGTTGTATTGCAATTGACTATATGTTGTAATTTTATAAATTGTGTTCCTCATATGTATAATTCATGTAGTATGTGAGGGTTTATGTCCTGATTTAGGGGCATATGGTGAGCATATGATCCCTATTGTACAGTTATTACACTTTGGGTGCAAAATGTTGTAATTTGATGTATCGTAACCTATGAAAGTAATGATTGTGTTATAACCTATATATATACCATGGGTAAGACGCTATGGTTAATTTGTGTCAATCACCATTGTGTTATTGATGTAGTTATGTGTTATGTTGTGAACCTTACACTAATTGACCCTAAGTGAAATCGATAAAAGGCATATGTTTGGAGTGAGGAAATGTGTACTGTTGACCAGTCACTTGAGTGGACCTTAGGCTCAATAGATGGGGACTTTTACTCCTTTCTCCCTCCCTATATGGTTATCGTATGGATTTAACCTAAGTGTAGTTACGACTATGTTGAGCCTTGTCAAAGCAGTGGTAGGATGATTGAGACAAAGATGATGACAGTTGTATAATTTGATATGTTACTTTATGAGATGAGGCTCGATTTTCGAGTTCCATCAACTCGTTGAGTACCCCTTTGGTGGCCGTATAAGGACACATAGTTATCGTACTGTGTTATTTCTATATACATATTGTATTCATAAATTGAACATCTTCTCTTTTCTTGCAAGAACCAACATTTTTCTTGATTGATATGTTCTTTTATTTAGGGAATTTTATATGGTTGTTGCACTAACATGCGTATTTTTGCACTAACTATGTCTATTTGGCCATTTGTTTTGGTTAGATTTAAATTTTCCTTTTCATTTTAAATTTTTATAGCCTAGCCCAAGGCTTCAGATTGTTGTCACTTGGCATTTGAAATGGATTGTTATGTTGGTTCTAATGTCATAATTTATGGAATAGGGTCATGGGATGCACCATGGATTGGTTGAACCTATGGACCTGCTTCATTGTATGGGGGTATGCCCCAAGGATTTACAGATAGCTAGCTAGTTGGCAAACCACAAATTTTTATGTCACTTGGGTTAGAGGTGTCTGGACTCTATGCACCTTGGGCCATAGGGTAATCGCCTCTTTTGGGGAGCGAAAAGGAAAATTAATCTTTATGTTATTTCTTGAGGGAGGCATAAGAGACTTGATGGAGGAATAAGAGATTTGAGGGAGATATATGAGATTTGTGCATGTGTGATTGATGCTTGGGAGGTATATGGAGTTGTTCTGTGATGTTTTGGGAGGTACATAGAGTATTTTTGTGATGTTTTGGAAGGTGTATGGTGTTAGTACTTTGATTTATGTGTACTCATGTGATTTCTATCATGTTTTGTGATGTTGAGGATTGATGCTCCTCATTGAGGGTATGCTTTGACCCCTTTTGACACTATGTAATCTGTTATCACCAAATCATAGCACCCCTATGTTTATACAAGTGCATATACTTGAACTCACGATGTGATTGGATAACATGGGTACTATCTCCAAGTTGTGGGACTTGCTACTTGAGATAGACCTCCAGAGAAAGCTGGTTCTTGCTCCTAAACTACCTGCCACAATCTACTCTAATGCAGGGGAAACTAACTATTCTAATCTAAATTTCCAAGGGACCAGAGAGAGAGAATGCATAAAATGAAATCCTACACTAAAGCGGTGATACACCAGAAAAGGAGGGTGTGAGAGTAGTCTCCAAATGTGTGAAATACAGAGGCAAAGTGCACACTAGAAGAGGTGATGACAGTTCTCCATAATCTAGCAAAATGCATTCACAACAATATTCCAAGCATACACAATGATAATGAATCCCTACAAGAACATAATAATAGACACAATATTCTTGTAGAAATATTAAAGGGGCAAGAAGAATGCAAGAAAACACAGCAGGGGAAGATACATCCACAAACTGATATTTTATTGCTTCATGATATGCACAGTTCAATCTATTACAAGATAAGGGCCTGGATCACCATGCAAGGAGTCCACTACAAGGGCTTGCAGCACATTGGCTTCACAAAGCAATTTTTGACAGAGCTTTGCTATCTGAAAACTCCTCCTTTACAATGAGCCCAACACTCCAATTTATAGAAAAATGAGAAGGAAAAGAGAAGGGAAAATGGAAATCCCGAAATCTGTCCTTCAACCACCTGTAAGAGGAATTAAATGGAGTAAAATGATTATATATTACTTTCAAAAGGCTCCCCATACTGTCCCATGTGCTGCAGCAGAGAAAGAATGATGACCATGCCTCTTACTTGCACTCCCAACCACCAAATGAAACACTGTTATGAACCCGACCATGTTTTGTTAAAAATTTCAATCAATATCTCATAAAATCTGGAATTTCTTGATTATTGTGCATTAATCTCAGATCCACAATTCCAACGGTACCAATTTTGTGTGATTTTGTTGAGAAATGCAAAAGTTATGGCCTTCTGAGTGCGGGCAGCTATTTTGGGTCCGGGGCATTTTTGTCGTTTGTGGGAATGAGCATTAACTGACTAGAGCCGAATATATTTATCTTAATTAAATATATCTACCCTCATCAAAAATAATAAATCTAGTTTTGTGGTGTAGAGGACGTCGTGCTCGTTCCAGAAAGTCCAATTTTGTGAAAATCGGAGCTCGGAGTCAAAAGTTATGGCCGTTTGAAGTTTCACGGGTCAAACATTGACTTTTGTTCTTTGCCTTCGGCCGCTTCGGCTTTTCACGTCCCTCGCATCCCACGCGTACCTTTGTCCTAGCTGTCCTAGACAAAAATCTCCTGCTTCGGCCGATTCGGGCTCCCTTGTTCCTGCTTGCGGTGAAGACACGTGGCGAGATTCCATTCGCTCTCGGCTCTTTCGGCTTTTCGCGTCCCACGCGTCCTTTTGGCCCGGATGTCCCAGTACGAAAGTCCTCTGTTTCACCGAACCAGCCGGTTTGCGTCCTCTCGCACACTTTTGTCCCAACTGTCTCTGCATCGCTTGGGACAAAATTCTCTCGAATCGCCGAAATGGATCGACTTTGCGCCAAACCGGCCGATCCGCGTCTTTCGCGTACCTTTGTCCCAACTGTCCCAACTGTGCGAAACAAAGACTTAGGAAATATTTTCCACTTTTCGGCCGGTTCACCTTTTCGCATCCCGACATCCCGGATGCCCCTTTGCTCTGCAGATCGCACGCTGGCACCTTTTGGCCGATTCGCGCTCATATATCCCTCATGTCCCGACTGTTGCAAGGACTAGGACTTAGCCATTTTTCATGATTTTTCCTGGCCCAAGCTTGTTTTCTGCAACTTTTTCACATTTTTAAAACTTGCTGGGTTTTCCTCTTGGACAGGAGAGTTAGAAAGAAGCCGAGGGGACCCTGAAACATGATTTTTTGCCTTGAATCAATATAATTGCTTGGGACTAAAGAATTTGATGCATGTTATCAAAATTACCTTGAGGGTGAATTTTGGATAACAAAGAACTACACTTATTGTCCCAAGTTGCGTGAAACCCTTGTATGTGTACATGTTGGGAATTCTATTTTGTTGTAGCCTACTTATGTTATGAGTACCTTTGTGTCAAGAGCATGTGTAATAAATACTATGTTATGTGGATTTTTTATGTTCCTTCATGGATTGGATGAGTTCTTGTGATCTGATATACTCGTAGAAGTATGTAGAGATATGTCTTGTGGAAAATTAGGTTGTTTTTTGTTCTTGTGTCACATCGTGATGTCAATTCTCTTGGGCACCCATGAACATAAGAATACTAAAATCTTAAACAATGAAATACTGAGAGATGAATTTAATAAATACTTTTAAGGAAAAGGACTAAGAAAAAGAAAAAAAGGGACCTTCCAATCTTCACAAAACATTAAAATTTAAGATATTAAGGAAATTAACTTGCTTCTTTGTGGTCACGTTGATCGACAATTTGTTTTGTTAAAAGACATGTGTCATTATTGAATTTCTTGTCTAAGTACCCTTCGAGCTTCGGTGTTGTGCCACATCGAGGACCATGCTCTTATAAGGGGAGGGAAATGTAATGCAACCATAAAATAATATTAATTTTTTTTTAAAAAGAATTGGTAAGGGAACTGATGGGGGGAAGGTGCAAGTTGGTGGTGGTAGAAATGGAGGGTGGCATGTGGAGGAACTCTAGCATGAACATGGGAACACTATGAGCCATTAAGACCTATCGCATCCCTTCTTAAGTGACGACCTGTCATTTTCCTTACATAATAATACAATCACTTTATTGGATATTTGTAGGCCTTAACCATGTGGGAACCCAATTTAACGTGGTAAATTTAGCTGATTTTACTAAGTTGTAAGAATGAAAATGTTATGGAAATGAGGGTTCTTCATGGGATAGTCACACTATCCTACCAATGCAACAAACAAATCTACAACTTGATTAATCTACATTTACACACGTACTCCCCGCTTGTGCCAAAAAAAGAGCCTTGGAACATGACGTTTAAAGCCATTGTGGATCAGCACACATGTAGTTCTAGTCAAGAGCATCCTTTGTTTAGGACTCATGGTCAGATTTGAGAACACGATCTACCTTAAATAGGGTAATCGTAAAGGGCGTTAAGGAGGCCCTCCACTAGAAGCATTGACAAGGATGTGGGGAGACAAAACGGGGAGAAAGGATGCTTATCCTTCCTCTGAAAAAAGGTCGAAGCCAACTAACAGTCAATGGAAGCAAACACACAACATGCCACGTTTATCAAGGGGTCAACGAAGCAGAAATGGGGTAATGTCAAATGGGGCATTACATTCTCCTCCCCTTAAGAAAGCATCATCCTTGATTTGACACAACACTGAAGGAAGTGTTATCCAAAATTCACCCCTTAAGGTAATTTTTATCACCTAGATGAATTATGTAGATCCGGAGGGGAAATAATGGTGAAAGGACAAAAATTAGGATTTAGGGGGTCGCTTTGGATTTTTCCTACCTTCTCTATCCAAGGAAAAAATTCAAAGAGTTAGAAAGTTTTGAAAAATCCAAAAAAATGAAGTCAAGGGCTTATTTTAATGCATTCAGGTCCTGGAGGCTACACATGGTACAAATGTGGATCGTACTAAGGTTCGTTGTACTGATTTTGGGTCTGATTTGCAAAGGAAGCAATGTATTGTAGGATTTTCAAAAAAATTGTCCCTGCATCTGCATAAGTTCAATCGAGATAGTCGGGACATGAAAAGGCAAAATGGCCAATTTGCAAAGGAATTGATTAAATCAGAAAATTTTCTCCCGTGCCATCCATAGGATAAAGGGACAACTAAGAAGGTAAGAGAACCCTTTTGTAGCCTGTTGTTTATGGAGGAGATGGAGATGTCCTTCCTAATGAAGTTGTTAAGGAGACCTTGAAGAAAATATGATCAATGCAACAAAATCTAACTCTCATGAGTTGTCACTCTAGATAGTGGAGATATTCTCTAGGAAAGGTTCAAGCTACTAAAGACATTTGGAATCTTGATTGTTTCTACATGTTTTGGTGGTAAAAATTATGCATTTGTATACACACATGACAAACAAGGGTAGTATGGGTAGGATTGGTTGTTTTAAATGAATTTTGGTGGGAGGTGAGGTAGGATGAACTTGATTCACCTAGATCCTTGAGAGCTTTTACAAAATGGAAAGACTAAACCAACATAATGCCACATAATAGCTAAAATGTTTCTTTAACTAGAATATGTGCTTCAATGGAGGCCCAGATTAGCACTTTTTCATACAATCTATGAGATTCTAACATGAAGGATCGAGTTGGAAGACCCAACAAAGCATCAAGATCTAAGCCAAATCACGCCTGAGGTACACCCAGAGGCTTACAAACAATCTCTGTCAACAAATGAAAGAAAAGTGATTTTAAATCATTTATTTCACTCCCAAATGAAAGCTCTTTTGAGAAATGAAATTGTAGATGCCACTAAACTATCACAAGGATTGAGACCTATGTGATTGAAAAAGATTTTAATACAAGATTGCAACAAGAACAAGAAAACTATTTGCAGACATTCAGAAATGAAACAAACACATTTTGCTCAAGATCAACATAGAATAACTCGAGTTTGATTAAATTTATCAGTAGGGGAAAGTTTCTAGAACAATCTCAGAGCTTTCAATGGTTATACACTCGCAACCACCTTGACATGATCAAATTTAATACAAAAGAGATATACAAAGCTTCTCAAATAGCTTCTCAAAAAAGGATGGGCTCTATCAAAATTTTTTCTATTAGAAAAATCAGTCCCGACCCTAACACTCCAACCATTTTCATGAAAAATCATGCCATTTATAACATTTACAAAGAGAGCCTTTTCCCCCAAAAATCTAGACATTGAGTGCACCAGTGTTCGCCATGATCTCGATCGCGATTCCCAGAATCAGATCTGTAAAAAGTCATCAGTGCTCAGGGGAAAGATCTCTTCGAATATCTCCCACATTCAACTCCTTCCTCTAGTAAATCACTCTTCCTTCTTCGCCAACCACTTCCACCCCTAATCTATCAAATCTGGTTCTTGTGTGCTCGGGAGAAGAAAAATGGAAAATTAGATCGAGCTCGATAGTTAGACCATTTTAATGGTGAAAAGACATCTCCAGATCTCCCCACCAAACTTAGATATCAAAATTAACTCCCTCTCTGTTTGGCATGTAGGAAATACCAAGAAATCATGAAGACTCACACTTCAGGAGTGTTTCAGTAAAAATGGGGGAAAATCAGATTCAGACACACAACTTTCATTGATCTTTACTTTGAATTTGGGTCATCCACATGGAAGATTCAATTTAAAATGGGCTGGGTTTTTTCTTTGACTTTTTACAACTTTTTGAAAAAAAAAAATTTCACATTTTTTTCCACACCTCCACCCTCGAGAAATGATCCTGACATGTGTCCTAAGGTGGGTCCCAAAGGAACCATGGCCAAATTTTACTATTTCACCTCTTTTTTGGAAAAGGAAAATTTTCCAAATTTTTTTTAAGGTCTCAACCTCCGCCATTGACTAGAAAATTTTGACTTTTGTCCCAATGTGGGTCCCATTTGGAACCATGCTTTTTTTCACTTTTAACCTTTTCCCAAAAGGGAAAAAATTTTTTCCAAATTTTCCCCGAGGTCCGCACCTCATTTTTGACTTGAAAAACTTTGACCTTTCCTTTATTGGGCTCACAGGCCATTTTGATATTTTAACCCTTTTGAGAATAAGAGGAAAAAATCAAGTTACCCCGATGGTCCGCCTTCCCCGCCCCTTTTGATTTTCAAATGCCATGCATCACATCATAATGGCACATCTTGAGATGGTCCCCAAAATTTGAGACTTGAAAGAGCGTGGGCTCACCACGTGAGGAAGCCCTGACAAAATTTTTGTTCCAAGGCTTAAAGCTCTTTGATCGGGAAAAAGATGCCATGTCTAGAGTCCACATCAGATCTCCTTTGGACGTTGAATAGTCTAAGTAAAGTGTAAAGTGAGCGGAGGCCTCCAAGTGTCCTCCTGGTGCTTCTTTAAAATGAAACTTAAGGTCCGGTCCCTAAACATACGTGGTTCCTCCACATGTGTCCCAAAACCTCCCAAAACTTTTGTGAAAAAATACTTATGGGTAAAAAAATGAAACCTCCAAGTTTTTGGTAATTTCAAAATGGCGCCCAAGTTTGAGATAATGAATGAGCGGGTTCACCACATGTCCTATCATCCACCAAAACCGTATTAGCTTACATAAAAATTTTTCTAAGTCTAGGAAAAGTAGCGGAAACCTCCACATGTCCTCCCGGTGCTACTCCAAGGCCAAACCAAAAGTAGATCTTCAAATGAGCATGTTCCTCCACGTGGAAAAATTTAAGTTGAGGCTTTTCATCAAATTTTTAAGTAATAAATTGAGCATCCCCATCCAACCAAAAAGAGGCCACGTTTCCTGTTGATGCAAGGATGCAAATTTGACAGGAGAAATGCCCGTCAAACCGTAAAATGCATAAAAATGACCATTTGAGCCTGAGATGAAATTTTTTCCAAGGACAGAGAATTTAGAAATGTTACAAGGCTCAAATACATTCCTTAGAGCTACATCCATTCATTTTTCTTCAAGTATTTAGGGAAAAAATGACAAGGGAAACAAATCTTGACTATGGAAAATGGAAAGAATGGGAAAGCCCGAGTTTTTAATGAACAAAGAATGGGAGACCCAAATTATAGACCTTTTCAGAGGAACAGAGAAACAAGGAGACAAATATGGACCCATACATGATTTTACCCAAGGAAAGATTAATTATGGCAACAAAAGGAAGGTAGAGACTTCTAACACACACAGGGGGAAATAAAATGTGACAGAGGCCGTAAAGGATGGATTTCAAAGGAAAAATGGGGCGAGACTATTTTGAGCACCAACATCGGCTCGACTCGGGATGGGCACTCCCTGTGAGTGCCACAAGAACAAAGGTAGACCAAGTGCCAAAAATATCCATTGGGGGAAAAGGAGTCATCTTACAGAGTAGAGAAACAAAGCCATCTCCCAAAAATGAATAGAGAAACCAACAAAAATAGGTCACAAGGACCGTAACGAAGCAAAAAACAAAAAAAAGAAACAAACAACAAACTATACATTGTACAAAAGATTTTACCTTGATTCAAAGAAAACAATCAAGGAAAATCTTCAAGTGCCTGCCATCCTGGATATGACCATGCCAAGAGGTTTTGATATGTTTTCATCAACTAGAAATATACCTCTTTTTCTTCTTTGTTTAGTTTGTAAACCATCCATTTCTCTTGAAGCTCCTCCATTGTGTTTAAGTCAAATTATTTAACATTTTTCAAGGCTGAATCATAGACCAAATTCCCAAAAAAAACAACATACTTAGGAGCTCTATTTTCAACACTTTCATACTCCCGAAATCCACAAAACTCACAAAATTGTTAAGATCAACATCTTCTTGCAAAACTTCATAAGATGCATTGCTTGGGTCTTCAATCAAGTACAACATCTTCTTCTCTCCATATAATTTCACCAAGTTTCCTTCAATGGGGATAGTGGCATAAGACATGTCCATTTGCACACTACCACCAACACTTGCTGCCCACTTTCTTGACAACAACATCCCCCACTTGGCAAGGAAGTCAACAATCACTACATCAAGTTTTAAGTTCCTTCCAGGATAAGATGCAAGTTGCAACCAGATATTTGACACATCCCACCACTGGCACCTCTCTAGAGTCCATGGCAGTGCACTTCCCATATGTTGTTGTTACTTTGATACCTAATTCATTCATGACCTCAAGAGGCATGACATTACATGAAGCTCTAGAATCAAACATACAGTTATGTAACAACTTGTCTTTGATAACTAGGGTAGTGAAGAATGGATCCACATTCAGCTGGGATTTAACCAAAGAAGTTCCTAAATAAACCTCTGGTGGTTCCCCCAGCTCTTCCAACACTTGTGGATTTTCCAACTCTGCAACAGTAAGGGGAATCTCAACCTTGTTTACATCTCTGCCTTGTATGATCTCTTCCTCTTTGAATCCTAAATATTCAAAAGCCCTCTTCTTGTGCTCAGGGATCCTAAGCAGCTCAACAATTGGGACAAGAATTTTGATTTGACTCAAAACTTGGGCAATGTCATATGGAACAAATTTGGGTAAAGCAAGCACTAGGAGAAAGATTGGAAAATTCATCAGATGGAATGGGATTCTTTTCAGTTTGGGCATGGGGAGGAACACAAGTTTTTCTTGGGGAAACAAGATCTCTGCCAGATGCATTTTTCTTTGGGGTTTCTTTGGTAAGCAATGGAAATTTTGACTTGGCTTGTGGCCCCTTGGCAGCTTTACTTTTGGTATTGTGCTCCTTTTCTTGGGAAACTACAACATTCATTAATAGCTTCCTATCTTCTTCTGAAGGAACTCCTCCATCATACTTTTCAATCATTAATGCCCTCAAGTATTCAAAATCATTAGTGGGAAATTCAAAAGCTTGTACAATGTCTACTTCTAAAGTATGAGAGGGAGGAAGAAGAGGTACCCGTGGATGCAATCCCAAAAAAAAAGCAGTAGTTCTAGCACTTATTACCTCAGTTGAAGTTGCTTCCCTTGGTGAACTTGCAGGGATCTCCATCATGCAGGCATCATCATCAATTTCATCATCAACTTCTTCTTCTTCTTCTTGTTGATCTTCTTCACATGGAGCATGGGGCATGAAACATCTATCACACCAATCAATGACATTTGTCTCCTCCACAACAACAACTATGGCAGCCAAAGGATCAGGTACCATTCTATTTTCCCTGCCTTGGGACTGCCTATTTCCAAATCCAACAGGTCCCTTTGCCTCTATCATCAGATCTTTGGTGATTTGTAAACTATCTTGGCTTTGTTGCTTGTGTTGACCTTGTGAGCTCTGCCCAATTCCTTTCTCAACCCGGGCTAGTTTGTAGGAAATTTCTTTGACAACCCCTGCCAAAGTCTTCACAACCTCCTCCAAATCAACAACTTTACTTGTTTGAGGTTTTTCTGGTTAACCAGTTTCACACCTCCTTTTTGGAGGCTTTCCAATTGCCTTGATGTTGTTCTCTATTTGCAGAGCCATGGTGAAGGCCTGCCTCAAATTAGTGGGGTTTTGTCCCTTAAGTAGTATGCAGCCTTTTTATCAAATGCATCGAATATTTGATCAAACATGATTCATCACATGGCCTTATCCTAACAGAAAATCTCCTCAAGGTCTTATTAAACCTTGTGTTGAAATCATGTACTGACTCATTAGGATTCTTTTTGATGTTTTCAAATTCTGATAAAAGAAACCTAGGGTCAGTTCTATCACCATATTACAATCTAAATGCATTTTCATCTCATCCAAGAATCAATAGAGTTATCTAGAAAAAGCTTTATACCAATCCCTAGCATCCTCTTCCAAAGTATGGATAAACAATTTGATATATACATCTTCATGTTCAATCTCAAAGTCTTCCATCATATTGATAAAAATATTTAGATGTTGATCACCAAGTTATAGCATTGTTTCCTTGGAACTTTGGTAGTTTGTTCCTTACATCTTGAGGAACTGCATTTGGATAACCACCATTCCCTACAAAATTTATAGGTCCAAAGGTGTTTACAACAAATGGAGGTCTCGGGGTGGGGGTATGGCCATATATTTTGAGGAGGTGACCCGAGGGGTGAAAAATTGATAAGGGGAAGAGGGTCTTTGAAACACAAGAGTATAACTTTCAAAATGGATATCCCCTAAAGGCCTTGTTTCTTGGAAATCCCTATCAACTTTCTAAAAAGATAGGGTAGAATGAGAAGAAAACTTTTCAAAATCAAATGAAGGCCCCTCTCCAATTGGAGAATTCAATTCCACAAAGAGGCTACCTGATTTAGAATCACTTGAATTGTAGTCTTCAATGATAGGCCGATCACTTTCATCAATGGAGATCCCTCTTCTTGTCTGTTGATCTCCCACAACTCTCCAGGATTTTCTTCCTTCTGATTTTGCTTTTCCTAGCTCTAGAAATAATGTCCTAGTAGGATCCCTAGCAAAGAAAGATCTTCTTCCTTCAATTTTGAAAATATTAGTAACAAATCTTACTTTGATAGAGTTTTAAGACACTGGTATTCATTAAGAATCAGATCAACAGGGAGTCGCCACTAAGGATTTCCACCTTAGTTGTGCAAATGCACTAAATATGATCTCTCAAATGTTTGTCAACACTAGAAACTGGAAATGGAAAGATTTGACCTTTTCTTTACCTAGATTTATAAATGAAACTTAGTGAAATAACTGTAGAAATGGAAATATTGCACACAACACTTGTAACCTTGAAAATTTCTTACAGGCTTAAACACAATATGATGCCTAAGAAGATGTATTAACACTTTGAGCATGCAAGAAGTATTTACCAGGATCTGAATATGAACTGCAATCACTATATCCCCAAAAATGGTGTCACTTTAGGTGTGTTGTGGGATAAATAGATATGAAATAGCAAAGTTGAATCAACAAATTAGTCTCAAATGTGAAGCAAATGGTTAAGAACTTAAACAATTCCCGAAAACTGCCACTTAGGTGTTGGTACCCAAATTGATTCTCCCTCAAAGTTTGAGCAACATCACAAGTTTTGGCAAGAAGCTTAGAGACAGATAGATCATGGTGAGTCATTTTGTAGCCGGGGATGGGAGATCTAATCGAATCTCTATCACTCAAATGTGGAGAAATGGATAACACCCTCAAGAGGATTTGATCTATCCTCACTATTTTAGGTTGTGCCTTTCAACCAAGGTAAGAGAACCCTTTTGTAGCCTGTTGTTTATGGAGGAGATGGAGATATCCTTCCTAATGAAGTTGTTAAAGAGACCTTGAAGAAAATATGATCAATGCAACAAAATCTAACTCTCACAAGTTGTCACTCTAGATAGTGGAGATATTCTCTAGGCAAGGTTAGGCTACTAAAGACATTTGGAATCCTGATTGTTTCTGCATGTTTTGGTGGTAAAATTATGCATTTGTATACACACATGACAAACAAGGGTAGTATGGGTAGGATTAGTTGTTTTAAATAATTTTGGTGGGAGGTGAGGCAGGATGAACTTGATTCACCAGATCCTTGAGAGATTTTACAAAATGGAAAGACTATAAACAAATGTCCACATAATAGCTAAAATGTTTCTTTAACAAGAATATGTGCTTCAATGGAGGCCCAAATTAGCACTTTTTCACACAATCTATGAGATTCTAACATGAAGGCTCGAGTTGGAAACCCAATAAAGCATCAAGATCTGAGCCAAATCATGCCTGAGGTACACCCAGAGGCTTACAAACAATCTCTGTCAACAAATGAAAGAAAAGTGATTTTAAATCATTTATTTCACTCCTAGATGAAAGCTCTTCTAAGAAATGAAATTACAGATGCCACTAAACTATCACAAGGATTGAGACTTATGTGATTGAGATAGATTTTGATACAAGATTGCAACAAGAACAAAAAAATCCGTGCATACATCGAGATAAAAAACACATTTTTCTCAAGATCTAGACACATAATAACTTGAGTCTGATCAAATTTATCAAAGGAAAAGTTTCTAGAACAATCTTAGAGGTTATCGACACTTCAAAACCATAACTTTTGACACGATCAATTTTACAAAAGAGATATAGAGACTTCTCGGAATGAGGGTAGCTATATTTAAATAAAAGAAACATACTCAGCGCATAACTTGAACTTAATGGTATTGGACAACAAATGTACAAAATCTCCAAGTTTTGGGACTTGCTACTTGAGATAGACCTCAGAGAAAGCCATATCTTTGCTATAAACTAACGAAATCTACACAAAATTTGACACTAACTATTCTAATATCCAATATCAAGGGACAGGAAGAAATCATAAAATGGATTTGATACAGAAATAGATGGGGATATTCATAAAAGGAGGGTGAGAGTAGTCTCCAAACGCGTGAAATACGTAGGCAAAGTGCACACTAGAAGAGGGATGGTCAGTTCTCCATAATCTAGCAAAATGCATTCACAACAATATTCCAAGCATCATTTTTAATGGATCCCTAAGAACATAATAATTTCACAATATTCATTTAAAGATTAAAGGGGCAAGAAGAATGTAAGAAAACACATATTTGGGAAGATACATCCCTTCTCTCTCTCGGTATTTTATTTCTTCATAAATGGATGTTGGGCTCATCTATTACAAGTTAAGGTAGATTGATCACCATGCAAGAGTCACCAAAGGGCTTGTGGAAGCACATTGGATTAAAGTGCCAATGTTATGACTCCTTTCATGGTGAAAACTCCCTCCTTTCAATGAGCCCAACACTCCAATTTATATCAGAAAAAATGAGAAATAGAAGAGGGATGCAAAATCCCGCTATGTTTCTATTCTTTTTCAACCACTTCAAGAGGATTAAATGGAGTAAAATGATTATATATTACTTGCAAAAGGCTCCATTATCATTGTCCATTATCATTGTGTATACATCTGAAATGTTGTTGTGAATGCATTTTGCTAGATAGAGATAATGATCATCCTCTTAAGTGTGCACTCCCAACCACCAAATGATCTCACACATGAACTGGAAGACTTTTATAACCCTCCTTTTCGGTGTATCTCACCAAATCTAGGATTTCATTTTTGATTTCTATGCATCGTCCCTTGGAAGTTAGATTCCAATGGTACCAATTTTGTGTGATTTCGCATTAGAGAGAATGCAAAAGTTATGGCCTTAGGAGCAAGAGTGCGGGCAGCTATTTTGGGTCTGGAGATCTATGTCAAGAGAAAGTCATTAAATGACTGGAGATGAATATGTTTCCTTAATTAAATATATCTACCCTGATTTCAAGTATATGCACTTGTAGAAATGTAATGTTATGATTTGGTGATAACAAAACCTATTTTTAACCTCTATTATTTAAAAACACTAGTAAATCCTTCTTCTTTGCATAAATTTTATAGATAAGACCTTCGGGAAAATATGATCAACACACCAAATCTGAATCACATGAGTTTTCACCTTTTTCTGGGGATTGTGGAGATATTGAAAATCTCAAGGAAAAGGTTACTAAAGATTTGGGACTCGATTATCTTAACATGTTTTTGTGATAAGAGATTACACATTCGTATACGCACATGAAAAACATGCATAGTATGGGTAGGATTAGCGTTTTTAGCACTCATTTTGATGTAGGACGTGAGGAAAATGAACTTGATTCTGATCCTTGAGAAATATTACAAAATGTTAGGTTAGACCAATACGATTGACACAAGATAGATGAAATTTTTCTTTTAACAAGAATATGTCTTCAATGGAGGCCAAGATCAACACCTTTTCACACAACTTATAAGATTCTAACATGAAGGATTTAGTTAGAGAACCCAACAAAGCATCAAATATAAGCTAAATCACACCCAAGGTACACCAAGAGGCTTATAGACAATCTCGCATCCAAACAGCATGAAAGAGAAGTGATTTTAAATCATATATTTCACTCCCATATGAAAGCTCTCCGAGAAATCAAATTAGACATTCCACTAAACTATCACAAGGATTGAGACCTATGTGGGACTTAGTCGAACAAATTTTAATGCAAGATTTAAATTTTTCACAATAAAAACTATTTGCATACATTCAGAGATGATATAGACACATTTTTCTTAAGACAACACAAAATAACTCGAACTTGATTCAAAATTTATCAATGGGGAAAGATTTGATGAAGAATCTCAGAAATTACAATGGATGTACATTGCAACCACCTTAACAACAACTAAAAGAAAAGGGATAGGCTTTATTAAATTTTCCTCTTAGGAATTTTTTCAGCCCCGATCTCTAACACTCAAACCTTTGCATGAAAAAATTCATGCCATTTATAACATTTCACATTAGATTTTTCCCCAAAAAATGTAGACATGAGTGCACTAGTGGCATGCCATGATCTCGATCATGATTTCCAGATTAGATCTACAAAAGTTTTCAAGTGCTCATCGGGGAAGATCTCTTCTAAAATCTCGCATTCAACTCCTTCTCTCGGTAGATCACTCCTTTATTCAATTTTCCAACCACTTTCTACCCTAAATCTATCAAATCTGGTTCCTTGTGTGCTTGGGAGAAGAAAAATAGAAAATCAGATTGAGCCCGATAGTCAGACCATTTTAATGGTGAAATATATCTTTAGATGTCTCCCACCAAACTTAGATATCAAAATTAACTCCCCTCTCTATTTGGCATGTAGGAAATACCAAGAAATCATGAAGACTCGCACTTCCGAGTGTGTTTTAGTAAAAATGGGGGAAAATAAGATTCATACTCATATTGTTCATTGATCTTTACTTTGAATTTGGGCCGTCCACGTCGAAGATTCAATTTAAATACGGAACCCAAGGGTTTTTGTTTTGACTTTTTACCACTTTATGAAAAAATGGAAAAATTTCAAATTTTGTTCCACTCCTCCGTCCTTGAGACATGAGCTTGAAACGTGTCCCAATGTGGTCCCTCCATGGCCAAATTCTACCATTTCACTTTTTTTGAAAAAGAAAATTTTCCTTTCTCACTCGATTAATGCTTCTTTTCAATGTGAGTCCTAAGAGGAAAACCCTTTTTTTGCAAAATTTTCCAAATTTCTCCGAGGGCCCACACTCTACATTTGACTAAAGGAGCAAGCTTTGACCTTTCCTCTATCGGGCTTGTGGGCCATTTTGATGTTTTAATCCTTTGAGCCTTAGGGGAAAAAAATCCAAGTTACCCCCGATGGTCCGCCTCCCCCCTTTTGACTTGAAACAAACTTTGACTGATCCTTTGTCGGGCTTGCGGGCCATTTTTATATTTTAACCCTTTTGAGAAAAAGAGGCAAAAATATAAGTTCCCCCGATGGTCCGCTTCCCCGCCCCTTTTGAATTTTCAAAATTCCACGCGTCATAATGGCGCATCTTGAGATGGTCACCAAAATTTAAGACTTTAAATGAGCGCGGGCTCACCAAGTGTCCTCACGCGAAAAAATTTGTTTGACGGCTTAAAGCTCTGAGGAAGGTGCCATGTGTCAGGATCCAAGGAAATCTCCTTTGGCCGTTGAAAAGTCTAAGAAAAGTGCAAAGTGAGTGGAGGCCTCCAAGTGTCCTCCTAACACTTCTTTAAAATGAAACTTAAGGGTCGGTCTCAAACATGCGCGGTTCCTCCATGTGTCCTAGACCTCCCAATAATTTTTGAAAAAAGACTAAGTATGGGAAGACCCGGCAGAAGCCTCCACGTGTCTCCCTGGTGCAATTTCAAAATGGTGCCCAAGTTTGAGACCCTGAATGAGCGCAAGCTTGCCACGTGTCCCTGTCCTGCCAAATTGTATTAGCTGCATAAAAATTTGTCTTAGTCTGGGAAAAGTAGCGGAGACCTCCACGTGTCCTCCTAGCACTACTCCAAGGCTAAACCAAAAAATAGATCTTCAAACAAGTGTTGTTCCTCCACATGGACAAATTTTGAGTTGTGGCTTTTAAGTTGAATTTTGTAGTACCCAGCTGAGCCGCTTCCAACCAAAAGAGGCCACGTTTCTTGTTGATACGAAGATGCAAATTTGACTAGGAGAAACACCCATCAAACTGTAAAATGCATAAAAATGACTGTTTGAGCCCAGAGATGAAATTTTTTCCAAGGACAAAAGATTTAGAAATGTTACAAGGCTCAAATACGCTCTTCAGAGCTACATCCATTCATTTTTCATCAAGTATTTGGGGAAAAAATGATAAGGGAAACAAATCTTGACTGTGAAAATGGAAAGAATGGGATAGCCTAAGTTTTTTGAATGAACAAAGAATGGGAGACCCAAATTACAAACCCCCTCAGAGGATCAGAGAAACAAGGAGAAAAATATGGACCAATATGTGATCATCACTCAAGGAAAGATTACTTATGGCAGAAAAGGAAAACAAATACCTTTCAGGAACAACTCAGGGGGATAAAATGTGAAAAATGCCTTAAAAGGATAGATTTCAAAGGCAAAATGGGGTGAGACTATTTTTGAGGACCAACACTCTGAACTTCAAACAGTCATAACTTTTGACCCAGAGTGCCAATTTTCATGAAATTTGAATTTTTAGAACAAGCACGATGTCCTCTCCAGATCTGATTTATTATTTTTAATTAGGGTAGGTATATTAAAATAAAGGAAACATCTCCGTATCTGATAAATTAAATGCCCAGTCTCGTTAAATGACAGAAATGCCTGGCAGACCCAAAACAATTGTCTACACTCATATTGCCATTTATTTTGCATTTCTCAATGAAAATGCATAAAATTCATACCATTGGAATTGTGGTTACGATATTGATACAAAAAAATCAATAAATCCATAATTTGATGAAGAATTGATGGTGATTTTGTAAAAAACATGGCTAGGTTCAAAACAATTTTTATTTGGTCATTGAGATGCATTCAATGAAGCATGGGAAGACATTTCTCACTGTTGTAAGTTATGGGACAGTATCGGGGAAATTTTACAAGAAACATAACATAATTTATATCCATTTACGATATCTTGCAAGTGGTGGGAGGATAGATTTCAGGATTTTCATTTCTCTTGCTTGCTCTCTCGCTCCTCTCAAAATTCTATAAATTGGAGTGTTGGGCTCATCAGGTAAGGGAAATAGTTTTTGTGTAGAAAAATATTTCAATTTTTTTTTGAAGCCAATGAATGTTTGTAGGCCATTGTAGATGACTCCTTGCATGGTGATCTAGGCCTTATTTTGTAATAGATTGAACTATGCATATCAATGAAAGCAATAAATACAAGTTTTTGGTCGTGTCCTCCCGTACTGTGTTTGTCTGCATTCTCCTTACCTCTTCAACCTCATTTCAGATATATTATGTCTAACTTATTCTCTTGCAGGGATTTTTTATCATTGTGTGTGCATGAAATATTTTTGTGAATGCAGTTGCTAGACTTTGGAGAATTGTTGTCACCCCTTAAAGTATGCACTTTGCTTCTATTTTCACACATTGGATACTATGTTCACACCCCCGCTTTCTGGTGTAACACCACTTTAGTGTAGCCTTTGTTTTCATGCACTCTCTCTCCCTGGTCCCTTGTAAATTTAGATTAGTATTAGATAGTTTTCCTGCATTAGATTAGATTGTGGCAAGTGTTTAGGAGAAAGAACCAACTTTCTCTAGAGGTCTATCTCAAGTAGCAAGTCCAAAAACATGGAGATAATACCAATTTTATCCAGGTCACACTTTGTGAGCTCAAGCAAACACACTTTTGAAAACCAAAGGGTGCCATAGCATGGATATAAAAGGAAGGAATGGTGGTAAGCAACTAAAAATAGTTAAAGATGAAAGTACACCCTATGGTTAAAATTTCAGTCATTAAAGCATGACCACATGGTAGCCTTAGAAACATTTTGGCAGAATTTTTAACTTTTAAATTTTTGTGAAGATTGGAAGTTCCCTCTTATTCATTATTTAATTAGACTCTTTCCATTTACATTATTCTTAATTCAAGTTCTTTAAAATTTCATTATTGTATAATTTTAGTTTATTCATTCTTATGGGTGCCCAACATGAACTGCAATCACAACACCCTACCAGGGTCATACACAACACTAATGATTCACAAGCATAATTTTACATACTTTCATGATGGTACCACACCACAAGAGCTTAACCAAATATGGAAGAGAACATGCATGGTCCACATAACATAGCACTTTTCACACATCTATGACTAACATATAATACTCAAACAAAGTGTACTACAATAACAAAAATTTCCACAGTTCCATAGATGAAGATTTCACATAACTCAGAAAAATAGCTATAGGTACATAATGTCAACAAGGGCATCAATTCCATATCCACAACATCACAAAACATATCCAACTAACATGAGTAACACATACATCATAACACCACAACCAAAACATCATAACAACTCTTGTATACCTCCCAAAGCATCATCAATCACACACACACACAAATATATTATATCTCCCTCAATATCTTATTTGTGGCTCCCTCAATCACTTATTCCTTCCATAAGTCTCTTATGGCTCCTCAATCTCTTATGCCTCCCTTAAGTCTCTTATGCCTCCCTCAATCTCTTATGCCTCCCTCAAGTATCTTATGCCTCCCTCAATCTCTTATGCCTCCCTCAAGTAGTAATAAATAAAATAAATTTCCTTTTCACTCCCCAAAGAGGTCATGTTTCCCTATGGCCCTAGGCACATAGAGTCCAGGCACCCCTAACCCAAGTGACATAATAACTCGTGGTTTGAAAACCCACTAGTTATCTGTAACTCCTTGGGGTGTACCCCATACAATGAAGTGGGTCCATAGGTCCAACCATTCCATGGTGCATCCCATGACCCTATTCCACACATCACAACAATAGAACCAACATAGCAATCGATTCAAATGCCAAGTGCAGAAAGTACAAGCCTTGGGACAAGGTGGTAAAATCTTAAAATTTAAAAGAAGATCAAATCCAAGAAAAACAAATGGCCAAATAGCCATAGTTAGTGCAAAAATCACATGTTAGTACCACAAACCAAGGAAATGCCCAAAATATAAAACATGGAAATCAAGAAAACTTTGCTAGTCCTTACATAAATGAAATAAAAAGTTCAATTTATGAATAAAATACACATATAAGAATAGCACATTATGATGACTATGTGGCCTTATCTAGCCACCAAGGGGGTACTCATGAGTTTTGGCACTTCGGAAACATCGAGCCTCAGCTCGTAAAATAACATATCAATAGTACAACTATCATCATCTCTATTTGAATCATCCCACCACCACTTCAACAAGGCTAAACATAGTCATAGCTACACTTAGGTTGCATCCATACAACAACCACATAGGAGAGAGAGAATAAGCAAACTTAAGTTTTTCATGTACAAAGCCAAAGGTCAGCTTGAGTTATTGGCCATGGTGCACATTCCTCACTCCAAACATACACACTTTACCGATTTCCCTCAGGGTCAGTTAGCGTAAGGTTCACAACATAACATGTAACTACATCACTAACACAATGGTGGTTCATGCACATTAACCTATAGTGTCTTACGCATGGTACCGATACAGGGTATATCACATACATTACATTCATGGTTTATAACACACCACATCACCACATGCTGCACCCAAAGTGTAATCACTATACGATAGGGATCATATACCCACCATATGTCCCTAAATCATGACATGAATCATTACATATTACATGAATTATAATTATGATGAGCATAATTACAACATACAGTCAACTGCCATATAACATGGGAATACACACATTTCTACACAAATGATAATGACATCATTAAGAAATCAGTTCACTAAAAACCAATGTTGTTGTACAACATATCAACACACCACACATCAAAAATTCCAAAAGGATCCAACACTCTAAAATCAACAATCACATTTCTTCCACACACATAACAAGAAAATGTTTCACACTCAAATTCTCATAGAATTCCTGAAAAGGAGAGAGAATACTCTCATCTTTAACACATCAACATGCCATAGTTACGCACTAAGTGACATACACAACATGTGTGCTAACAATATCACAATTACGACATAGTTCACATCATGCTTAAATCACATTACTCTTCAATATCCACCACCATCATGCAAACACCATCAGGTAACACCATCACAAATCAAATATCCTAGAGGTTGAGAGCATGAACCTCTACTCTGATACCAAGTGTAACACCCTCTAACAACACACACAAATACAACCCCAAAAATGGATAATTATTTTTTTTTGACTTACTTTGGAGTATTACACGACTGATGGTGACACAAGTGACTAGGGTGCCTACTTCAACTCTCAACAAGCTAGACACAACATAGATCATATAGGAAACAAGGAATCATACAACACCCATCATGAACAATTCACTTTTCTCTTCGACAAGGCACAACATAATAGACCAACCACAATACACACTTATAGTTAAGGACATCCCACAGAGTAAAATATTTGAAGGTTATTTATCTACAAAAATCTTTCAAAATTTGACTATGATCTAGAAGATTCATGTTTTGATTCATGTAATTCTTCTTACAAAGGTGAACTTCTTTCTTGTATACTATTGACTAATTAGCTTAAGATCAAGTTTTTTGAAGGAGGATCATCTATAATATGACAAGAACTTTCTTAATTCGTTGATTTAAGAACATTTTCCATTTCTCACAAGGTTAATTAATCATACTCAAGCCACTTAAACTTGTTTCCACACCTCCATTGCACAGGTGACAAGCACAAGCTCTAATTGAGGGAAAGTACCATTTTAGGTTCGGAACAATAATCTTCTTGTGCAAGGATCAAAAGTTTAACATTACTTAAGAAAGATTACAATGAACCAAGGAAAGGTTAAGGGAAACATGTCAAAATAATTCAGAATGATCTCATTTGAGTTATTATGTCTTTTATGAGGGCTTAAGAATTTATCAAGATTGGTTAGAAGTTTCATTTAGAATTTGCTTGATTAAGTTTGAAAAGGAAAACAATTTACATTTCAAACGATTGAGATAGATTGAAGGGTTTCTTAATCAATTTCCCTCCTACTTATATACCTTATTATCTTCCAAAACTAATCATTGATTTCACCTTAAGATCATTTAAGAATTCACCATAAAAGGATAATGTTGATTTGTTTAGCTTGGGAAAAACAAGGTATATATATATTTTTATTACAAAATATAGTTTCCTCTTTGATCGCTTAAGGGCTCAAATGTTATCAAGTAGATCACATCTACATTAATTTATTCGTATGTATATATTTTATTTTAACTTTATAACTTTTATAAGGATCATCCAACCATTTTATTATGCTTAGAATTACATTGTTACTATGTCTTAGAAGGGTTTACAACACAACATTTTATTTCAAGAGAAAATTTTACCATTACTCATTTGTGAAAACTATACATGGTTACATCAATTCTTTCCAACATGACACACAACCCAAAGGGACAAACCAACTCTATGGAACCATGACTAGGGAACAAGAGAGTAATAACATTGGTCATGCCACACTATACTATTCTTAGAATTTCTATAATACATTAGAATCACCCATAACCATGTGGTAATCAACTTTTATATTTTCCACGATAACAAAAAAGCCAAAGTTTCAATAGTCATGACAACATTACTCCACAACACATAATACTAAGGCACTGGTTTTCTTCTAAATTCCCACATAACCCATTCCATAGTTTTACAACATAAAATTATTCATACAAAAGAACTTCACAACCAAGTTTGATGCAATATTCTACAAGTCTTTCCCTCATCTACTCGCATAAGCCATCTGCAACAATTATTAACCTGAGTCAGTTCAGAAACTGAGCAAGATAAGACTACACAAAGCAAAAATAAGCTACTATCTAACAATATCAAGAAAGAAAACATTCTATTCCAAGAATTGGATCAATCTCTAAATACTAATAACCCCTTAAGATAATTAAAAATTTCCACCATGCCAATCTAAGAAGAAAGCCTTATACTTCATTATGAACATTGTCTCAAAAGCAACAAAAATTAACAATCATTTGAGAAGGGACCATTGGCTTGATAAGTTAGAAACAACAATCTAGTGTAATAGATTTCCATTAAATAAACAATTAGGTTATAAGATTGAGAACTGATATTCAAACCAACAATCTAAATTCATAAAAAGGTACCAAAATCACAAGCTACAATACTAAATTTTGAAAAAAAAAATTGAACAATTAATCTAGGAGGAAACACGAGATTCAAAGGTTAACACGAAAGGTCAAGTGTATTAAAATTTTAATCATGTAATCATATAGATTATATGATGGAAATATTAATACACGACCACCACTCAACATTGTTTAAAAGGGAAGGAAAATAATACTAGTTTTCAACCATTGACTCCAAGGAATTTCACAATCATTCAAGAAGAGGCCACTGCCCTTATAGGATAGTAATGACAAGCAAGAGAGTAAAAGAGAGTTCTGTCATACAAGTTAACATTTTAAACATCAATCCAAGTTTTACCACACTAGGGATTTCCAAACCTTCTCTATAAGCCTATAGTTTTGGTTTAAAACAAGTGGATCACCCCTTTCCATCACAAGTTCTTTTAAAGTACCCCTCATTAACATATTCAAACCATTCTAAAAATAAAATTGCATTTATATGTATCACCAAAAGTCATTAACTTAGCATCAACTTCAAATATAAATCAACAATGCATCTATATATAAATACCCCAAATATCCCTAATGATCTTAACAGATCTATCATAAGTCAACAAGATATCAACATACATACGTCATCCAAAAGTCAAGAAAATCAGCGAGATGCACAATCATATATATATACCACCAAGAGTCATCATGAATAGAATTAAGCCAAGGTAGTTCTGACAATAAAAGAGTACCATCCATAAACACACCCATGTGACTTCAAATCTTGGTGACAAAATATTTCGTTATGGTTCAAGATTCATAAGGAAGTCAAGTGCCCCTTAAGGGAAACCTTAAACATTTAGGACCTACACCGATGACCAATAGGAAAATAGGGTATACGTCTAGCATCATAAACAATTATGTAGGAATACTCAGGTGCAAAACAACTAGAATCTGGGTACCTTATCCAATATACTCCCTCCAAGCATAAACCTAACTACTGAAGTCAACCACACATAATTTTGTAAACCTATGGGATGGATTGAATATCGAAGGGCCATTAATTAGTCTGAGAAAAGAGGACATGGAGGTTCAACGACCTCGAACAACTTCACCACTCATGGTTGGGCACATCAAAGAGACAATTGGCATTACATAATTATTGTCATAACCCAAAAGGGTGATTA
>CM031240.1:1069296150-1069319595 GCA_018340775.1 Taxus wallichiana var. yunnanensis
TTGCATGGCAAATAATTTGTTTGATAAAAACAAAAGGGCCTATAAGTTCTCGCTTTGCCGCCGCGCTTTGTGCATTTTTCTGAAATCATGTTATTTAAAAATTATTACGACCCAAAACAAAAATAAAATTTTTATAGGTGAATTCCATTCTAACTTACCATTAAAAATTTATTTTACATAAAATATTGTTATACAAAATCTATTTAAGTGTGACAAACTAAGGTCTAGAAGTGTTTACATTCATGAAAGCACTCTGAAAGAGTTAATGGCGTTAGAATTGTAAAGTATTCAAAATATTATCCTCCAATGATGATCCATGGAAGCCACTTCATTTTCTATAGATATTGGGCTCCTCACAAAATTGAAATTCTTAGGCTCTTAAAATGTGAAGGCTTCTTTCCATTTTCATCTTTTACTGATAATAAAATCAGATCTGATTTCATCAGACCTCAAATATCTACTTAGAAGCGTAGATCAATTGAAATCTTGCAATCCTATCCATACCTTTATAGATCCGATTCACAAATCATTATGCTTAGGAGTCTCGGAGGGAGGAAATTTTTAGGTTTTATTATTAAGGAGGAGGAATTGTATCCATGCCCTTGGATCATTTCCATTATCAGCCTGACCTAGAAATATCCTTGATGATCGAGCGAAAAGTAAATTTTGGGCTCTTTTAGGTGTTTCTAGGAAGTTAAAAAGGTGAAATTTTAATTGAGCTTTCTTTCCAATATTTAATTTTTCCTTTGGGGAAGTGGGCTTAGATGGAGTGTGTAGGGTTCTTGTCATTTCTCCAATGAACTTGTTAATTGTGCATTGGAATATGAGGTTGACCAAGTGATGTTGAGTGGAGAGGAAATGAGGTGAAATCCTACTTGGAGCCACATCATCCCTCCCTCTCTTTTATCTATTTATTGAACTCTTGTTGCTTATTTTGGGGTTGGATGATCGTTGTTAGTCTCTTGAATTTTGGACGGTGAGAGGATTTGAGAGAGTTGTGGATTTTGGAGGTTTGTGGATGCTTTGATCTTTGGAAAGGATTGGAACTTCATACTTGGAACAAGCTCTACCATGTAGAGGTAGGAGCTTCACCTTAGTTTAAAATATGTTATTTGTTTTGTTGTATGTGTGTAACTATTGTTTTGCATGTTGTTGTCTCTTTGAAATGCTTGTTGGGTGTGGGTAGAATGCCTAAGTTGGGAGTGGGAGGAGACTATGGGTAATTTTCCTTGTAGGGAGGCATAAGAGATCAATTTTATGGAGGGAGTTTGGGTTGGGTGGCCCATCTAGTATGAGGAATGATTGCATTTCTTCTTGTTATTATTATGAGGAGCCATAAGAGTTTTGAGGGGCAGACATAAGAGTGTATGGAGGTATAAGGGGTACTTGAGGAGGCATAAGAGTTGATAGGGGAAATTGTGTTTGTATTGGAGGCTTTTAGGTGGGCACCCATTCGCATTGGGAGGCATAAGTGGCCTCTCCATAGGTCTTAGTCTTTTGGCTTTCATGATAAGCCTTGTTACATTGTTGTTTTGATTGATTTTCTTCTTGTTGAGTTGTTGTTGTGTTTTGTATGTAAATGGAATGAATGCGAAATTATTTGTAAAGTGTTGTGGAAGAAGCGCTAGTAATTTCGCATGAGTTGAGATCTTCTCCATTTGTAATGATGTTGGGGCTCGGCGGCCAAAGGAGAGATGGCTTCTCTTCTCCTTTGGATATCTTGGTTGGGTGGAGAAGCGTTTCCTCTCACTACAAGAAAATCGCTCCCATATCCACAATTTTTTCACAAATTTGTTGTGGATATTTTATCTATAATTGTGAATCCAAATTTGTGGACTCCACCCACAATTATTTTGTGGAAACCGCAATTGTGAAATAATTTGTGAAAATTCCACACATTAATAATTGTAGCAATTTTCACAATTAAAATTATTGTGAGTTTTCACAATTTTAAATATGTTAAGGATCCACAAATTTAAAATTGTGACATATACTACAACAATTTGACAACTAGATTAGCAATTTAAATTGTAAATATTAGCACAAAATTATAATTTTTACAAACTAATATTTTATATTAGTTTGAAAAATGATAAATATTTACAATAAGTATATTATATTTTTCAAAAATAATACAATTTTAAGAGTATGTATACATTAAAATATGTAAAACCTTCAATTTTTAATTCTTATAATAAAATTTTCTTTTTTGAAAATAATTTAAATCTAACGTCGAATCAAATTTAATAATAGTTATATTCATAATATTTATTTATATTGTGAAATAATTCAAAAATTAAATTTTTTAATTATAATAATTAAGTTTTAAATATCGACACACAACAAACAAAAAATATAACATTTCAAATTTTAACATTTTAAATAATTTATTGATTAAATGATATAATAATTATAAATATTAAAAATCTATTACATTATAATTATTGAAAATATTTTGAATTAATATATTTTAAAAAAATAAATTAAATTATAATATCAATAACATATACTAAACATACAAATGCTAAGAATTATATTTTTAACTATCTTTATAAAATCAGTGTTTAAATTTTATAAATATAGATATATTCCGGAAAGAATTTTTTTAATCATAATTACATACATGAGAAAATAGATGATTTTATAAGTGTCATTCAGATTTTCTATTTAACATAATTTTAAAGAACTATTTCAGTTTAAATTGAAGTTGTGTAATACAAGTGGTTGAGCATTTTTATTTGTATTGTTGTATTTTTGTACTTGAACTTTTGGTTAGTATGATTGTTGAATGTAACTTAGTTACATTTTGGTGATTTTATTTCTCCTTCTTATAATGTGTTAATCTTTCGATTTGTTTAAATATTTATTAATTTAAAAAAAAATGTAGTATGAAAAATTATAAGTTAAGAAATAAAAATTACAAATTAAAAATTAATTTGAAAAAATATATATTGAAAAGAAAAAAACCAATTAAAACCATGCTTAACAAAACATCATTTCCTGAATATTTTCCAATTTTTTTGTTGCAAACACCCATTAATGACTCAGACATTGTTATTCTACTATCACAATACTACTTTGATTAAAATACCTCTATAAGGTTCTCACCGATCCATTAAACAAACTCAGGTATATCTTCCATATTAAAACAATCGCTACTTAATCCCTCGTATATAACGAGGACCAAAAACTATATAGTTAATCCCCAAACTCTTAATTACTTCCCATTTTCTTCAGAATGTAACAGATGAAAACACTCTCCCAACCTCTCTTCATAGCTCCTTTTCAGGTATGAGCCTCAAATCTGTAACACAGAACCCTTGAAATCCGAAGCTCAAAAACATAGAAAAATAAAAACCAATCATTCGTATTACTATAGGAAATATACTCTTTTGGTAAAAATTTGTAGTTTGAATGCTCAAGAACTATGATATCTCCTTCAAATAGATGCATATATAATCTTCTTCCCATCCACACATTGCCAGCATGCACAGATCACTAACATATGTATTTATAGATCTCATTAATAAATATCACCGAAGTGGATGCAATTCACATGGATCCCATTTTAATTCACATAGATCACTATATATAATTCACACAAATCAAGGGTCCCCATGCATCGGATCATATTCACGTAGATCATGGGATTTAAATCACAAACATCACTATTCACCATGCATAGAATCAGATTTTTGAGAATATTTTGTATAGAATGTGGTGGGGTTGTGCATGCATGTCTTTAGTCTTTAAAATTTGAACACCCAAAATAATATTCTTAAAATAAAACCAATGATTATCTTCCAGCGTGATGGTCTCTTTGAACACTTTCTTAAATTTATAGAAATTTATTATTAGTTTATTATTATTAGTGACAATTTCCTTGTCATAATAATTATGTTCACATATTAATTTGTTGTAGAATATATTTAAAAAATATCAATATAAAACACCATATAGGAGATAGGCGAGTATATTCTACTTGAGGTTTTAGTTCATATTATTTTGTGGATAATAGACACTTAAAAGTGAAAAAAGATTTAGTTTTTATTTAAGCATTAAAAACATAGAGTCTTATTTTGACATCGTGATATATTAAAGAGTATACATTATTAAGAACTAAAGTTTATAAATATTCAACATTTTAGATTATGTATAATATTTATTTTAAACCTTAAAAATTATGTAAAATATTAAATTGTTTAGCATAATTATATTTCAAAATATTTAATTTTTGTCAAATTATGAAAAGAAAATGTGAATTTTCTACGATGTAATTTCAATAATGTGGATATTTCACAATTTTAAATATGTATTTTATGAAATAGTGGAAAAATGTTTTCAAATCATTAGAAATTGTGATTTCTCCACAATACAATATCATGAATGTGGATTTTTAACAAATGTAAATGATACTTTTATGAAATTGTGAATGATTTACATTATATTTTTATAGAATTTATCTGTTTAATGTTGATAATTCACAAAATTTCCACAAAATAATATAATTGTGGATAAGAATGTGGATAAATTAGCCTAGTTCTAGTAGTGTCTCCCCTATTTTTTGAATCAAAAACTATTGGAGGAGCTACCTTGTTGAGTGTTTGGAGCATTGGAGCCTTGTTGATGACCATGTGAAACTACCTTCTATTTTTTTACCCACTTATAGTGGAAGAAATTCTAATAGTGTATTCATTCTTGTATTTACATGTTGAATAGATTCCAACTTGAAGTGGAGGAATTTGTAATGAATTTGTAAAAAAGTTGTAATCCTATTGTTGCTATTGTTGTTATTGTAATTCATGTGGAAAAAAAAACAAATAGGAAAGAAAGAAGAAAGAATGGCATTGTAAAGTTAGTTTTGCGAATAAAAAATGAAGTATTTTCTACTTGTTGAAATCTTGAATGTATTGTGAGAAAATAGTGTATGTATTGAAAGATTAATCCATTTTTAATGGAAAAGAAAGTATATTTCATTGAGTAGTTATTGTATTGTAAATGTGAGAAAGAAGAAAATGTAGAGATTGTTATAAGTTGAAATTGTTTACAAAATATCATTGTAGGGAAAATAAAGTTAATATGGTTATTTTGAATGAATGCACATTGTAGTAAAATGAAAGAGGAAAATAAGCTAGATTATATTGTATTTAGAAAGTTGATTTTATTAGAGGAAATGAAAAAGAAATAAAATAGATTTACATTCCTTTTCTCTTGTAATGGAAAGAAAAAAATTAGTTAAACAAATAGAAGTTATTCTTGTAAGTAGATGAATTTTGTTAAAAATTGAAATACTTTAAAAAGACTAGACTTGACTAGGAAATGAGTAAATGTGTAATAAATCTCAATTCTGGAAATTGAAATGAACAAAAACAAACTTAGAATACATTTTTTCACCCCTTAGCAACTTTAACATTTTGTGAAAATCTCAGCATTATGGTTATGTTTTTCGAAACTTAGGGACCGCCACCACTGTGCGGAGCGGCGTTCTGTAATGCTAATGCTCGGAGTGAATGAGGTGGTCATAAACCGCCACCCGGTAAGGCGGCGGTCCTGTGTTTTTCACCCAAGTAAGGCGGTAGTTTCACAATCGCCACTCTAGAGGGCGGAGGTCTGGCATTTGTCACCCTGGCAGGGTGGCGGTCCCAAAACCTCCAGATCTGCTCTTGGCGGTGGTCCTATCACTATATGATGTGATTCTACTGACCCACGCTGTGTGTGAAATTTAACCAAATTTAACTAAGTACTAACTTGTAAAATTTAATCTAATAGTACCAACAAGTAATTAAAGTTTATGTAGTGCCGTAAAAATATGACACTCCACGGCAGCGGCCTTGGCGCCCGCGCCACAATATTCAACCCGAAATGCGATTTTTTTAATTTTTCAGTAGGGCGTCCGCACATCTGACTTTCGAACTACAACAGTCATGTCAGTAAGCGTTTCAACGTGAAGTAACGCCGTGATCAATGATGTTTAATTTAACCTCATTCGACGCTTCACAAAAGATAAGGAGGGTCGTCATTCGAGTTAATTAGTCTAATGTCTGATTAAATAAGAAACATATCTTATATTGGTGAATCAATATGTATAATAATATAAATGTATTCTCCTTAAAAAAAAACCTTAATCCTTCCTCAACACCAAGCAATTCACTTGAAATAGAGAGAAATATAAAAAAATTATTAATCTGAGCTACACTTCAGCGGGGATTTATCTATATATAAAACATGGAATCATATTGATGATGTTATAAAATAATACATGTGAGTATTCCATCGCTGAATTAGAAGGGCCTCAAAATCTCTCTATTGGAATCTAGACCTTTCTTCTATAACCTCGGTGAGCTTTATTGGAGACCAAGCTACTCCACACAACTCGGTGAGTTATTTTACTTGACATTACAACATAGCCACCACCCATATAGCACGGGCATTTATTGCGCACCGCCCACTTTAATCTCAACTCGAAACCCAACAACCACATCCACGTGGCCTTCTATATGAAGAAATCACCACTACGTGGTCTTATCCAACTCGGGCCTTAATAACTCGGTGGGCTACATTTTTATTGGCTCGGGGAGCTCCATATTGACTCAGCATAGTTCGTATGGCATTACATGGGTTTGGGTTTACGTGGGTAATCAACCACCTTTTCAAGGTTCAGGCCACTCTATTACCTTTCCGGCCACTTGTTCTACACCATTGCCCACGTTTATCAGCCTCGGCGAACGATTATGAGACAGCCACTACGTGGCAAAACAAGTTAGTGTGGCTCATGCCACTACGTGGAGGACCGAATAAAAGTTTAGGTTGAAAAAAAAACATGGTTGGAAAGTCACGGTTGGGGGGGTGGGTGGCTCCAGCCACCTGCCGAAATACAATAACTCTTTTTTTTTTTTTGGCGTGCAAACAACATTAAAACTGGCCGCTTAACTTTATTTATTCCTCTCTAGATCTTTGCAAATCATAAGATCTTCACAATCGGCCTGCTGTGTGGTTTTGTCCTGGCCGTGTAAATACGATGTGATGGTTATAGATGAAGCCGAAGACCAGTGGAAAGGAGTGACGACCCATTTTTAATCGGCCTGGCCGCGTGCAATCAGTATGGTGGTTTAAGGTGAAACCACGGACCAGAGGGAAGGCGTGAGGTCTGTTTTTAAATCGTGGCCAGCCATGCAAAGAAATAAAAGGGAGGTAGAAATTATAGATACGGTGTGTGGGACATGCAGCAGAAGGGAAAACTTGGCTGACGATGGACGCAGCAGTTGTCCAACTATGTTGTCAACTGTTTAGTATCGAATGCATCCTCAAATTCGGGGTTCTCCTTCGTGAGATTTTTATCAAAATCGATTGGGGAACAGTGAAAGTGTTGCCCGGAGGACCAGATGATATTTATTGCATTGATTCTCTAATGAGGCCTTACCTGTTTTAAAACACAGCCCGTGGGAAGAAGGTCTCATAGAGGTGGGTCTGTATCAAATCAGAAACAAAGTGCAGAAGCACAGTCTTAATACTCGAGGATCATACGAGATATAACAACCCAACAATAACAACACAAGGACAACACGGTGAAATACTAGGATAAATTTTTTTGATGAACTTTCCTTACACATAACATGACGCAACAAGTTGTCACCAAGGATACAACTAACACCGTGAACAACCACGTACAAGGATGACCATAAAGGCAGCACGGAAACGTTCAAACCTATCAAGGACAAGCTACTTTTCTCTTCTTGATAGAACAACATTTGAGTCCAACCACAAAACACACTAATAGTTAGGGCATCCATGAGGAATTTCTTGTTAAATTTTCTTGTTTACTAAAGTGTCTCTTAATTCTTAACTTACGTTCTTGTAAGATTTCATGTAATGATTCACACAATTCTTTTCACAAGGGAGGACTTCTTTCTTTTCAATGGTTGACTAAATAGCTTAAGGCCAAGCTTTCTAAATTGGGATCATCAATTTTATGTCCAAGGATTTTTATTCATTTGATTTTAGAACATTTTCCATTTCTTACAAGGTTAATTAAACTTACTCAAGTCACTAACACATGTTCCACACCTCTATTGCATAGGTGAAGGCATAAGCTCGATTGAGTGGAAAGTACCGCTTAGGGTTCATAATAATAGCCTTCTTGTTTAAGGATTAAATTTTGACCTTTCTTAAGAAATATCACCATGAATCAAGGCAAGGGTTAACGAGCAGGGACAACAGAAATTTAGCTTCGGGTCACATTGTTTACTATCAGATCTTTTATTAAGGTTAAGAGTTTAGCAAGATTGGCTAAATGTTCCATCTAGACTTTACTTCATTAAGTTTGACAAGGGAGAACATTTCAAACGATAGAGAGATTTAGGGTTTTAAATAATCAATTTCCCTCCTACCTATTAAATCCTATCATCATCTAAAATCTAACCATTGATTTAACCATGAGGTCATTTAAGATTTCACCATAAAAGGATAATGTTTATTAGCTTAACTCGAATAAAAAATAATAATAATAAGTTATCATATTTCGTTATACTGATAGTTTCCTCTTGATTGTTCCAGATCTCAAAGGTTATCAAGTAGATCACATCTACATAATATATTCATATATATAAATTTTAGTTTAACTTTTATCGGGATTATCCACTCACTTTATAGTGCTTACAACTCATTGCTACTAATCCTTAGGAGGATTTACAACTCAACATTTCAACTCAAGAGCAAGTTTAACAAGTTACTCTTTTGCGGAACCAAAACAAGGTTATATCAATTCATTTCAACATGATGCACAAATCAAAGGAACATACCATCTCTATTGAACCATGACTATGGAGCAAGAGAGTAATAACATGGGACATGCCCCACTACTATACTAAGGGTTAAATTTCACTAGAATATCCCATAACCAAGCGATAATCAAATTTCATCTTTCACATGATAACCAAACAAGCCAAAGTTTCAACAGCTATAAACAACAATACTCTACAATACATTTACTAGTAACCAATTTTCCCTTCTTCTAAAATGTCCAAAGGCCCTTTCCAAATTTTATAACATAATACACATTCGTACAAAGGAACATCATAACCAAGATTGATGCATAATCTACAAGTCTTTCGATCATCTAACCACGTAAGCCATCTGCAAATAATTAATAACTTTGAGTCGGTTCGCGAGAACCGAGCAAGATAAGACTATACACATCAACAATAAGCTACCATGCTAACAATACCATGAAAGGAACATTCTATTTCAGAAATGGATCAAAGCTCTAACCTCTAACAACCTTTTTAAACAAGATATAATTTTTAACATATCAACTAAGAAGAAAACCATAAGTTTTAGTTATGAAAAAAAAACCTCTAAAACTACAAAAGTTTGACAACCAAATACGCAAGACTATAAAATTTAAATGATTAGACACAAGAGTTGAGAGTATTAGGATTTCAATCATGTAATCCCGTAGATTACGTGATTGAAATCTACTGTGTAACCCATCAATCCACATTCTCCGTGTGAAGACAAAGATAAAAACCAGGACCCGATCTTAGGTGCCAAAAAGAATATAGTTTTGGACTCATTCCGTAGGGCCATAGGCCTAATAGGCTATAAACGAACAACGAGGGTAAAAAAAAGTTCCATCATGTAATCAAAAAGGTTTAAAGGATGAAAATCTTATATTAAAAACCAAATCCATTATATCTTAGGTAATAAGTGACTTCATAGCTAATAAGGATGAGTGGAAAGATGACGATAAGAATGTCCGAATAGGCATTGTCTAACAATGTACCTACCTACTAAACATAACCGGGCCGAATAGCAAAAATCCTCATTAATACCCAAGTTGAGTAGGCAATCTAGTACTCTAAACACATCGTTGTAATTTTCATAATACCTTAGATTTATAATCCTCCCGTTTTAGAGGAACATAGCCATGAATCTAGACTTGGTTGAAATTTTCCAAACATCAACTCACTTCCTAATATCATAAATGATGTATATAAGGAAAAGGTCTCTCAACTCTCCTTAATTTATATCCCATCACTAAGTTTATGGTAACTTTATGTAGAGATTAAACACATAATATACCATTGAAGATAGATATCCTCCAATAACGAACTTCTATAACGATGTAATTACAATTATTACGTTTGACACATAAACAAACTATTCCATAGCTTCTTTTCCCTTTTTGACAACAAAATAAATTCACGACCCTCCATCACAATCATTCTAAATTTGCAATGAAAGGTCACTCATCAAGAAGGAAGTACAAACAAGTTGACTAAATTAAGGAACTTCATGTTACCTTAAGCAGTTGATGAAAACCTTAACTTTCATGAACCGTGAAAGGTATTACCTTACTCCATCAAGGCATTATGTCTATACATGATTAAATCGATCACACAAGGAATCATCAACATATCATATCTTAACACCATAAAGGTCATTAATTTTATCAAATTTTACTCATCAAAAGAGTAGAATCAAAATGGGGTTCTATCAATAATTTATGCCCTTCTATCAACTCGGGACATATTTTCGCCCAAAACTTCCTTCTTAACAAGCATATATATAGAAACTTCTAATTTTCAAAAGCCCTAATAATTTGCACAATACACGAAGTGCATGATCACGCTTATCATAAAAAAATAATAATAATTTAATCGTATGTTTTACTCTAGGGGCGACAACATAACGAGAAACCAATACCGAGTCAACGCTACAACGTTCTAGGCGATTACATACCCAGTTCACAAAAAAACAACGACATTTTTGCGAGTAGGAAGTAACTTTAAAATTATATATATATATATATATATATATATATTTCATATGATCAATCAAAGCATACACTGAGAACCTTTGTTTGTTTTATATATATAAATGGGTTGATCACGTCAACAAGAACAACCAACAGAGGCAAAACCAGAAGTAACAAACTGTTAACCATGTACTGAATGCAAATCCACAAAATCACGATTTAAACCAATTTCTAGAAAGATAAAGTTTCATTTCAAGAGGTTATTAGATACTAGCATATTATGTATATGGTTAGTCTATCTTGCCTGTTTAACGCATCCAATGTAGTCGATCACAAGATGGATGGGGCTGCAACAACAACCCAACCAAAGACTTCTCTTCCTCGGCTTTGCTAAAGGTCCAGACTTCCCTTAACGGCCATGATCTTGTCTTGTCGGTGAACAAGGTGGGTGCCACATCTATTACATACAACAGGATGAACCATACTGGTAACCATTACCATGAGCTATACTCTCTGAAAGAGGCCCTTGCCAAGTGCATCCGCTCTTGTGGTGCGGGTAATGAACTCGCTGTCACATGGCCTATAAATTAGCCAATACTGGATTTGCCTCTTGCATCGCCTTCGAATCATATTAGTAACCAAATACCCGTCATAAGGCGAGGGCCCTGTAGTCTCGGCACATAAGTTAGGCAAGGCTTACGGTAGGATGTGTACATTGGGTTTGCCTGACCTCATTAGGTAAACACGCTGTGTGTGTACCAACCGACATAAATATTCTCCAGGGAGTGATTGTATATTTATGATACTCTCGTTGTCAAACCCATGACCTCCCCAGAAAGCAAACCAAATGTATTTTCACCAGAAGAAGCTGCCACAAAATATCAAGTGTGTTGCTTGTGCAGCAAAACATTTCAGCTGAAGCTTGCAAGGTGCGAAAAAACCAACAGAGACCTTTATGCCTGCCAACTTGGTGACTCGTTGAAGCAACTCAAATGATTGCAAAGCAAATTGTGTTTCATGAATATTCTGATCTGAAACAGATCCGCCTCCATGGGATACTCTTCCATGAGTTACATCGAACAGCAAGTAAGGTCTCAACAGAGAATCTCTGTAATAATTTTCATCAGGTCTCCTGGTAACTCTCTCACTGTCACAAGGTCGATTCTGACAGGAATGTCTTGAAGGAGAGTCCCGACTCAGAGGATACATTGGTATAGCACAGAAAACAACATAGTTGGACAACCTGCTCACTGGAAATGCTCACATAGGCTTCCACCAACTGTAACAAGCCCGTTCACTTTGGCTGTTTACTCTCTGGGCGATTCTTTATGGATCCCCCAACAAGAACACACCATACAGCACCCACTGAACGTGGAGGAACACGCCTACTTCCCTAGCTTGTAGCTTCATCTATAACCACCATATCAAACCCAATGGCGCAGGGAATATCGAGTGTCCCATGTGGTCAACGAAACCCTAACACGAAACAAGAAGCCTGAGGTCGGCCCGAATCACATCAATGGAAAAGTTAACATCAACCAAAGCCCAACAATCGCCATTGTAGTCCACATACCAGTGGCGGGAGCATTCGATAAGCCCGATAAAATGCCCAAATTTTTCAACAGAAGGATATGAGAAGTTCCAGAGACATTTCCACTAATATCTGAAAAGTTCACGCATCTGTCGCGCATGAAGAACAACCCTAGATTGCAGATGCATATGCTGCCATTATTACTATTTTTTTTTGAATTCTAACATACCCTGGCTTCTGCAAGATACATCCATCCTGGTGAGATAATACGGATGGATAATGGAAACGCTTGTATCCTGCACTGATTGTGATCGAGCTTCTTCCATGTTAAACTCACCACCTGGACAGAAGCGACTCCCCAAAATGAAAAGGCAAGACAGCTCAACTAAAACTTTATCTCGTCCTTCTACTACGGCTGCAAGGTTCTGCAACAACTGGTCTCCACTGTGGTCACGTGCATCCAGAACATCAGGATCAACACCAACGGTTCCTTGGGCTCACCTGTGGCAAATTGTTGCACTCAACTCTCTCGGGCCACTGATTTTCTCGAGATAAGTTTACTTCTCGACCACCTGAATTCTGGCGGCCAAAAGCCTCCTCATGGCACTCCCAGGAGGAGTTTAGTTCTGTGCCCCCGGATTCTACCTGTACAACGTGATTTTTGGAGACCCGCACCCACCTGCACGCATTGAAGGAGGATCAGCACGAGATCTTGGCGAAGAAAAATGAGGCTCCACCCACTCCGGTCTCCCTCACGCATGGACAGAAAGGAAAACGCGGTGGTCATTTCAACCCGTAGGTCGTGGGTTGGGATGGGGGCAGTAGAGAAAAAAAAATACAATTCCCAATGGGCATTACACGAGATATAACATTGCTTTAACTGTTTTATTTTATAATAATGTATGAGTTCAGGTATATTTTAGCACCGTTTGCTTTGCATAGGAGACCAGTGCAAACGTAGGTTTAATTTGCAGGCCTTACGGCCATACCATAGGTTTGTTTTAAATATATATATAATTATTAGTGTACTTTGTTAATATGTATAAGAATATAATCAGTATATTGGTATGTTACAAATTTCTAATAGTAATTCCATTAAGTTCAATAATACCTTAATATGAATTATATTCAAAATATCAGTTTTCCTTATTATTGAAATATGGGAAAGGAGCTAAATAAGCTTAGGACTTTTACAATAACATTTCTTTCTACATATTTTAATAGGAACATTTGTATGAAATTTCAAATAGGTTTGATTTCCTTTCACCTACAAATTTGCAAGAAATTTCACAACGAATCCTTAAATGAAGAAAAGCATAATAGAGCTAGAGCATAGATTTCCTTATTGGCGTATTTAAAACTATTGAAACTTAAGTCTTTTATCAACAAAGCAAGAGATAATGCACTATTTTTTTCACTTCTCAATACATCTCCTTTTAAGCAACAAAATGAAATCTAACATGTATATTTTTTTTTTGTAATTTTCCTAACATTCCACAAAAGAGTCCTACAATATTTCCATTAAATTTTAAACAAGATCTACCAACATTTCAACAAGATCAACTTATTCATAAGAGGTTCCAAGCCAAGTAAGGAGAATGAATGGATTGTCCTTCTTGCAACTTTTAATTCCATCCCATTACAAGCTTACTAATGAAGTTCAAAACAACATTCCTTCAACATCTTGTTACAATACTTTTTACTTCATGTGGAAACAAATTTACAATAATGGAAACTACAATACAAAGTGATATTACATTTTTCCTCCACTCAAGGTGGGTAAATACATGGTGGTTTTACATTGTCAACAACAAGGTTCCAATGCTCCAATTATCAACAAGGTGGCTCCTCCATGGTTTGCTTGATTCACAACAAAATAAGGGGAGAGGCAACGCTCTCCTCCCAACCAAAATACCCAATGGAGAGGAGAAGCCATCCTCTCCATTGGCTCCCGAGCTTGAACCAAATCACAATGGGAGAGGATCCAACTCATGGAAACTACGAGCTTCGACATAACTAAACATAACATTTCACATGCATTCCACAATCCTTCAAAACAAGAGAATCAACAACACAACAAGAAGTCACGAGGCTTACCAAGAAAGCCACAAGAGTAAGACATATGGGGATGCCACTTATGCCTCCCAATGGGTATGGGTGCCACCTAAAGCCTCCAATGCAAACACAATACCCTAACAAATCTTATGCCTCCCTTAAGTACCCCTTATCCCTCCATTCAATCTTATGCCTCCTCAACTCTTATGGCTCCTCCAAGTAAAACAAGAAGAAAATGCAAGCATTTCTCTTACAAGGTGGGCACCCAACCCAAAATCCCTCCTCAAGAACATGATCTCTTATGCCTCCCTCCAATAAACTCCCCATAGTCTCCTCCCACTCCCAACTTAGGCATTCTATCCATTCCCAACAAGAAATGTAACAAAAAAAAATCAACATAACATATGTACTCATTCGTATAACGAAAAGAAGAAAACATAATACAAAAGGGTGAAGCTCCTACCTTTCCATGGTAGAGCTTGCTCCAAGTATGAAGTCTCAAATCCTCCAAGATCAAGCAAGCATCCAAAAGCTCTCACAAAATTCCCACAAGTATCAACAAGCTCCAAAATCTACAAACTCCTTCCAATTTCTCTCCTCTCCATAATACACAAGACTAAAAATGAAACTTCCAACCCCAAAACAAACAAGAGGATCAAATATATAGAGAAAAGAGAGGGAGGGATGATGTGGCTCCAAGTAGGATGCCACCTCCTTTTCCCTCCACTCCACATCATTTGGTCAACATCAAATCCCAAAGCACCATTAATAAGTGGTTGAAAGAAAGGCAAGCACCTTACACATTCCAACTAAGCCTACTCCCCCCCAAAGGACAAAATTAAATTTGAAAGAAAGTGCAATTAATATTTTACCCCTTTTATCCCCCCAAAACACCTAAAAGACCCTAAATTTGGCCTTCCAACCCATAGGTAGGGTTGGCATGGGGTTTTAAGAGGTGTGGGACAAGTTTGACTTGTCCCACAAGCTTTGAAATTTGGCCTCCAAGGCCAAATTCGAGTTTCCCAAGTGGGGTAGAGTGTGCTACACTCAAACTCAAACACACATCAATCCACACAAAATCCCAAGTAAATCAATGTTAATAAATGAACTCTCTTAGGTCACATCTTTTAATTAGTTTAGGAAAATTTCACATTAACTTAATTAACCCACTACAACCCATGGCTAACAAAGGGGTAAACTCCAAACCAAAGAATAAGAATAATAACACAAGTAAAATTTCACTTACTAAGAGCAACACATACTAACATAATAAAAGGGAAAAATTGAAACAAAACAACACATGATCCCTAGGTCACAATTTTCCCTTTACCAGATAATTCTAACACACACACAATTACTTGTTGCCATGGTGACCTTAGCTGGATTCCTCTCGAATCCCGATGTGGTTGGTCTCCACTCCCCAATGTTGTTGTGAATATAGTATACCTGCAGAACAGAGAATACCTCCTTCGGCCTGTTGGCCGCATTAAAACATTCATGCCAATTATACAATATAATCTAAAATAAACGACACATGATTTACTATCATCTATGCAAGTACGATATCACTAACACTTTCTAACACATTTCTATTCCATATTTCATTTATGTCAAAATGATCATCACATTAGTCCAATTATCAAGTTCTACTCAAAATGATTAAACATATCACATGTCATAATTAAGATAAATAACCCTGTCAAAATATACAAATATCGTCATCAAATGTCCACCAGTAAACCATATGCATCATATAAAGATCGAATCAATAACAGTCCAATGTCTATGATATCTACTAGCATGCTAAAACAAGAAGTCATAATAATCCATAAGTGAAGTAATCAGTCTCGAAAACGACAAAACAAAATGAGGTCGAAGGGAAGTGGGCACTACAGGTTGAATACTTTTATGGAATGGAACCACAAAACACACAAATGGTGAATTTAAAAGCATTATTTCTTTATATCAAAAGTGGTGTAGGGTTTTCCCCAAATGTTAAATCCAATACACTATAATCTTGGAATAAAAACTATATTGAGGAGGAAACTCCTCCTAATCCTCAAGGAGATAGATTACATACATAAAAGACAAACTAAGCTAAACCTAGACTAAATCTTCATGTAGAATTTCCTCCATGGCTTCTTCCCTTTGCTCCCATGGCTTCCTCCTCTCCAACCTACAAATTTAACAAAAGAAAAAGAACCAAATGAGAAGAATAGAATGAGAAAAGGTTTTAATAGACTTTCATAAGGATTTTTAGGGCTATGTTGAGAACCCTAGGATCTAGTGGCTAAGATGGATTTGATCCAAGGGTGGAGAATTGACCCTACCTTTATTAACAAAAATGAAATTTAATTGTTTTAATCTAACATACTTAAGGGTATGCGTAGTTATTTGAGTGGGGCCTTTTAATGATTGCCTAGGGATGTAATGTTTCCTTCCCCTTTTAAACCCTTAGTGTGTGTAGGAAATTTATTAAAGGATCTTTAAGCTATTAACGTAATGAATTAAATAATTTAGCATAAGGTTAGCATTGTTAGGAATGAACTTAATCGAAGGAAAGAAAATATTTAATTAAGTAAACTAATCCTTGCATCGTAACCTTCTCTTTTAAATTAAACAAAAAAAATAGTCGCATTTTCGGGTAAAGTGTTTGGTTGAAGCGAGTTCCAAGAAATTCAGTTTCTGAAGCGTTAAATAAACTAAGAAATGGGGAAAATCCAAAATACTCCATGTTTGAGACCCAATTGAAACACTTTCTTCTTGGTGCTCTTTTACTAGCTCCCTTCTAATTTAAAAATGCAATAATTGTGAAAAATAAGGGATATGTGAAGAAACATCAATGATCCAAATCCCTCAAGCAATTATACGTACATGTATGGTTGGAAAATTCTTTATACTGAGATTCCATTATTTACGTGAGTGTAATTTGAGATTAAATTGTCCTAAATAAAAATTGAGGAAAATTAATAGGTTCGAAGGTCGAAATCTAACCACATTGTTTTCTTAAGTAGCATTTTGTAGTGGCATGTTTTAGTTTTATGCTCATGTAAATGTAGGTGTAGTTATAGGAATACATGTGAAGTGTGAAAAATCAATAATAATTAAGCCCCTCTAATAAATTTAGTCATATGAATGATAGATGGCTTTTATCTCGCTACCTAAGTTTGATTTTTTTAATTTCAATTGTTTACTCCATCAAGGTTTTCGTGTGACACTTTGTTTGAATTATTACAAAAGGTGAAGGCATTAATCGAAATTTATAAATGAAATAGTTAAAATTAAAATCTACATGTTTCGCACATTTTTCGTGAGATCAAATTGTTAGACAAAAATAATATACATCATCTATGTTCCACTTTATTTTCTTTATCTCAATTTCATTATTCACATGAGTGCAATTTGTGCTCAATGGGGGGCAAAAAAATGGGGAAAGAATAAGTTTTTGGTTCCAAACCGAAATGCAAACGCTATCAAGGTTTTTAATTGGACAACATTTTTAATAGATAAGACAAAGACATGAAAGGAAAATTGGAAATAAAAAATGAGAATTAAATACCTGCATGTTACACATATTTTTCATGGCTTAAATTGTAGCACCAAAATAAAATCTACTATTTGTGTTACACATTATAGAATCGATCTCACTCACATTATTCATGTGAGTACAATTTATTCTTAAAAGGGAAAAAATAAATAATAATAAAAATTCAACATGTTCCATGTTCAGAACGCAACCAAAATGTTTGTTTCTTGGAACAATTTGTATTCCCCATTTAAGATTTTAAGATTCAATAAGTGTATGAAAAATAGATGATGCATGAACAATCATGGATAATTGAGGTTACATTATTCACATGAGTATAATTTTCACCTAAAGGTGCACAAATAATAAATTTAAATAACCCAATACATTCAATATTCGAAACCTAATTGAAATACTTGCTTCATAGAGAACTTTGTACTCCATATTTATAGTTATAAGATCAAGTAGATGTAGGGAAATAGCTGACGTGTAAATTATCATCAATAATTATCCATTATATATGTTCCACTTTATCATCACTTTGAGTCCCCATTTATAGATCTAATTTCCATGGTTACACAAGCTAGAGGGATGGAAATAGAAATGTGAAAACCACCATCGACAACCATCGTTTATTTTTCTTCCACTTTAGTATCTCAATCCCAATAACATTAATCACATGTGCACAATTTACGCTACATGGTGCCAAAATACAAAATGGGAAAATATAATAGGTTTCATGGCCAAGAACCAACTATGAAATGATGTCAATGTTTCGATTTGATAATGTTTTATTTTTTAGATAAGGAAAATATATCCAAGGAAAATTAGACATTAGAAAGTGAAAATTAAATACTTAGTATATTTGACACAAAAATTAAAAGTAGACCTAAAATTGTCTTTTCTATAATTTTTAATATTAATAAGCTCAAGTAGTTATAGGGAAATAGATGACATGTAAATAATCATTGATAATTATTCATTATCTATGTTCCATCATATCATGACTTTGTAGTCCCCATTTATAGATCTAATCTCCAAAGTGGGTGCATAAGCGAGAGGCGTGAAAATAGGAATTATGAAAAACCACCATCAATAACCATCCTTTAGTTGTTTTCCACTTTATCATCTCGATCTTGATAACATTAATCACATGTGCACAATTTGTGCTAAAAGGCAAAAAACAAAAGGAAAAAACTAATAGGTTTCATGGTCAAGACCCAATTACGCTAAATGATGTCAAGATTTTTTGATTTGATAGTGTTTTATTTTTTAGATAAGGTAAAGATATCCAATAAAAATTGCACATTAAAATGTGAAAATTAAATACTTGCATGTACTGCACACAAATTAAAAGGAGACTAAAATTGTATTTTTAATAATTTTTAATTTTAATAATAAAATTAGATATATATTTTTATCGTTCATAATTATAATTGTAATCTTAAAGTTGTGTTTGAATCAATGTTATAATAAATAATAGTGTTACAAGATAATGCCTAAAATTTTTGTTAGTTATCCTCAAGATTTTTTTCAAAATATTTTGGATTATCCACCAATACTAAATGTGGATTATCCACAAGTATTATTAAGTTAATGTATTTTTCCATCAATAAATAGTTTATAATTGAAATGAAATTATATTAATATTTTTTATAATTATATTATCTACAATTATTTAAGTGAGGTATAACATTAATGTGAATTTTCCACAATTTAAGTACTATGGAGCCTATTTATAATATTTTTTTCACAATCCAAAGGATTAATTATTTATTCAAACTATTTATTCGTAGTTGTGTAAATTATTCACAAATAATATTTGTAATATTATGTAGATTATCCACATAAATAGTAAATTGGAATTTGGGATAGTGTAGATTATTTATGATTTACTTATTTTTGCTTTACTCATTATTATCATTATTTATTTTTGTAATGTAGATTATCCACAAAAAAGAACTCAATTAATTTTGAAATGTAGATTTTCAACAATTAAAGTGGGATGGGGATAATAGACAACTTAACTTAACTTTTAATAGTTTTAGGTTTTTTATTAATAAAATCAATTCTTAAAAATGATGTGATTATTTATTTTTATTAAAAATAATTGAAACTATTAAAATCATTATAGATTAATGTATTGTGTAGATTATGAAAAAATGTAATTAATTAGTGTTCCTATTGTCCGCATTCCATATATTTTGTCTTTTTAGATAATGTGTAATAATAGTTTTAGCTTTAATTTTTAAAATTTTGTGTTTTTCAAGTTTACAATGGTGTGGAAATTAGAACTCAGATCTACATTTTATTTAAAACATACTTAATTATTTTTTCACATATATATTTTTCCAAAACATGTAGATAAATTGTTATTTTTCCACAATAAAATTTAGGATTATAAATATTCCACAAATTGAATTTAACCTTTATGAAATTGTGAAAAATATATTGTTTATCTTATAGTCTCCATCCATTTATTGTTGTTAATCCACATTTGTTCCACAAATTGATTAATTTGTGGATAACATTGTGAAATTCATCCCTCTTTCTAGTAGTGACATAACATAGTACTTGTCACACATCTAAGACTCGACGTTTAGAATACTCGAACAAAGTGTACAAAAAAAAGCTTGATACCAAGTATACTACAATAGCCTAAATTTCCACAATTCCATAGATGATCAAGGAATTTAGTCAATCAAAACAATACATCTTTATTAGTTTTGAGAGAGATATTTATACAAATATTCATCCCACAATATATGGGATCTAATCCCTATCCTTATCCTCCCACAAATCACTCCAAACCGTATACAAACAAATAACAAATTCTCACACAAACTACCCATTTATTTACCTCATGGTATATTACTAATTACCATGGAAACTCTAATTTCCCAACATTCCCTCCCTTAGAGTTGACATGGGTAGATACAAAACACAAACAATTTAGAAAAGATAATCCTCGCTTGAACAATCTTCAACATTGGTATGTGTGTTTTTTTCTTCAATATCATCTTCTTCTGATGAGCATGGCCTTGTCGAATGGTTTTCCATCAAGTAGATCTTTTTCTCTTTTGATGTAGTTGAGAATAACATGTCTTGCTTCCAAGCAATAAAAACATATATAGTTTTTTGATATGTTTTGATCTTTTATAGGAATTACTTGATTGACTAGCTAATGCTGCTTCTTCTTCTTCATCATCCTTGCTTTCCATATCGAGTAGCATTGCTATTATGCTCTCCAAGCTTGGATTTAGTTTACTTAAAGTAAACACCATATTGGACATACTTTTGGGCATGCTATTTAGTAATATGGCCTTTGCATCATTGGGTTTCACCTTTTCATTAATGCCATCCAGTTGGGCCATTAGAGAGCGGAACTTGCTGATATGAGATACAATATCTCCTCCTTCTTCCATTTTCAACCCATATAATTTCTGCTTCATATTTATCTCTGCATTGTCAGTTTTTGATCCAAATAATTGATTCAATGCTTCCCATATTTCTTTGGATGATTTTTGAAATCCACATGATGTAGATAAGGTTTGGATAATCTAAGGCCAATAATGGCCAAATCTTTTTATCTTTGACTTTCCATTTTTGGAGTGCATCTACATCTGTTGGTGCAACCGATCCTCCATTAACAATTTCCCAAAGATCCTTTTCAATCAGCAACAATTGGATTTGGATTTTCCATGTATGGAAATCCTTTCCATCGAATTTTTCTATCTGGTTCATTTTTTCCATTTTTAACCCTCCCTAAAAAATAAACTAAGTGAACGTCGGTTTCAACCGAAAATGCGTCCTTACAAGATTTGACTCAAATGGTTTTTCAAACACCAATGAAAAATAAGAAAGTAATCTTTAATTACTTTCTACAATTTAAAAGATTATGAACCTTTTAAAAAAAAAAATTACAGACCAAATCCTGAGAAGATTGAATATTATTTCCAGCTCACGTCTATAAAAATTCGTAGGAGGCGTATCAAAAACAATTTATGCAAGACAACAACCCAAAACATTTATTTGAAGCTACATGTCCAAATCTTGGTAGATCTTTCCGATGCATGTGCACTCCGAGATCCGCTTTTAATGCACAATTGGAATCGATCGCTGCAGATCTGCTACGTTGAGGGAGATGTCTTGAATCTGGTGCAGAGGGAGACATCTTGGCTTGAATAAAGACACCGTGTGACTCCATCTCGCTGCACATCCGATATGAGAAGTAATTCGAATATGAGAAAAACACTATGCTACGCAGTTCAAAGTTATCACTGATTAATATCATGGAGAAGTGCAATGCATAAATATAATCATTGATCCAATAAAACAACACAATGCATGTAGATGTATATCAAGCTCAGGGAGCTTTCCAAAAAGAGTTCGATCCAAAGACTCTTCAGACGCTTCAAAGTAGAGATCGTATTGATGGATCGATCAGGGGGCTCAACCTTGTACTTGTAAATGCATGGACATGTTGACAGGATGGTAGGTCAAAGCTACAATTGGGAACGTGGAAAAGTTCCAAGAGGCCAAACAAATCTATACACCTATGCAAATGTTTACACAGAATGTAAATCTGGTATCTCCAACTCCGAGTACTTAGAAAAACAGCCCAATAAAATAATAAAAAAATTGTCAATCGATATTGATGTGTGTCCGCCTTGTCAAAATTATTGGCAAATAATAGCCTATCAAATGATAGGACCAATTGACATGGTCTACACTCAAAGGATCCTGTAAAGAACAAGGCCAGAATTACAGAGAGGTCCCTCAGGGTGCCTGCTCTGATACCAAATCAAGGAATTTAGTCAATCAAAACAATACAACTTTATTAGTTTTGAGAGAGATATTTATACAGATATTCATCCCACAATATATGGGATCTAATCCCTATCCTTATCCTCCCACAAATCACTCCAAACCGTACAAACAAATAAAAATTCTCACACAAACTACCCATTTATTTACCTCATGGTATATTACTAATTACCATGGAAACTCTAATTTCCCAACAAGTATGACGATTTTACATAAATAAGGAAACAACTATATGTACATAGGGTCAATAAGGGCATCAACGCCATATCCAAAACATCACAAACAAATCCAATTAACATGAGTAATATCTACATCATAACGCCACAACCCAAAACATCAACCACCACATACACACACAAATCTCATATGCCTCCCTCAAGTCACTTATGCCTCCCGCGCATGTCTCTTATTCCTCCCTCAATGAGGCCCATCTCCTATGGCCCTAGTGCACATAGATTCTAGACTCCGCTAACCCAAGTGACATAATAAATCACGGTTCGATAACCCCACTCTCAAGTTATCTATAACTCCTCGGGCATACCCCATACAACAAAGTGGGTCCATAAGTACAGCCATCCCATGGTGCATCCCATGACCCTAATTCACACATCACGATAATAGAACCAACATAAAAATCTGATCCAAATGCCAAGTCGCAAAGTTCAAGCCTTGGGAAAGGCGGTAAAATCTTAAAATTTAAAAGAAGATCCAAAACCAAGAAAAAATGTCCAAATAGCCATAATTAGTTCA
>CM031240.1:1069319695-1069384562 GCA_018340775.1 Taxus wallichiana var. yunnanensis
TGTAAGATTAACTAAATATATTCAGAGTCAAGTTTACATCTAAAGCGAGTTTCCCTAAAGGAATCCTTTCCACTCCTCCTGAATCCCACATAAACGTTGCTTCAACATCCGCATCAGGCAAGATAGAACCTTTCTATCTCTCTCTCCTAATCAACGGCCATAAGTTGAGCAACTGTATAATTGATTCCGGAGCTTCTGATAATGTCATGCCGGCGAAAGTCACCCATGCTTTGGGCCTCACTCTTACCAAACCGTTCGGCAGATGTTATTCATTGGAAACCAAGCAAGTTCCGTTGGTTGGCCAAATCAAAGACGCGCAATTTGCGTTTGCGGCTTTCCCAGATAAAAGAGTAAAAATGACAGTCCTCGTTGCTGACATTCCAGCAGCCTATGGAATTCTGCTGGGAAGAAGCTTTTGCAGCGAAGTTGGTGGAGAAATTCACATGGACTGGTCTAAAGCTAGAATACCCGTCAAAGGTGTGATGCAGACTTTAGAACCAGAATCGCAAAAGAAGTACTTGGTTACACTAGCTCACGAGGACCCCAAAGCCCAAATCCTTTTGAATCATCGGGGATGGGGAACTACTTCTTATCTACCGAGGCGGTACAAAGGGCGTTTTTGTTCAAGAAAAGGATCTTAATGAGATCGGACCTTGTAGTTTGATGGCGGTTGCACGACTAGTGGATGTGGCGCGGAATCGTGCTAATATCTCCGAAGAGGAGGTAATTCCTCTTTCTTTCAAGTTGCAGTTTTTAATACTAACAATCTTGAGTATGAATCTCATTTACTCGGTATATGCAAGCCATGAGAAAGGGGAATTAAAAATCTAAAGGTACTGGTGATGCTGAGCTAGTTGTAAATCGAGGTCAAAAGGATTTACCAAGTGAAAAATGAAAGGATCGAGCACTACTGTACCTTGTGAGTATGGGACAAACATCGAGGAATTTGATGCCTTTTCGATAGGGGCAATTCCAAGAGCTCAAAATGACATGGCGATTCATTGGCCGTTTCGAGCATCTCTCATGCTCCCACACCCGAGGTTTGAAAACGAACAAATACACCATTGAAGTGGTTTTCCACCCGAGTGTGCGGACAACTCTCGGCATTGGCGGTATTCAATGATGATAATCACCTCATTGCCTTTCAGAAAAATCGAGAAAATTTTGGCGAGTTGTATTTTGAAGGATCCACTTCTACATGCCGTGAATCAATCAACGGTCAAAACCATGAATCGAGAGGAGAAAGACGGCATATGTCACTCAAAGGAAATAAAATTCGAAGGGCCTGGTTTCTCTGGAGTGCTGTTTGTGAGGCATGACCATTTGTGAAAAGAAGAGGCGAGATGGTCCTGACTCATCCCCAGAGACAGAACCAGTCAATATAGGTTCTGAGGCACACCCGCAATTTGTAAACATTGGCAAATGTTGCACACCTGAAGAGAAGCGGAAATTTGTCAAGTTGCTGAAGAAATATATGGATGTGTTGGCATGGTCCTATGCCGATCTAAAGTCCTTCAAGCCAAAGGACGTTCAGCATGACATACCGCTGAAAGAAGATGTCAAAGCCTTTCGCCAGAAGCAAAGGCATTATAATCCTAAGATCTCGGGTACCATCCAGGCCGAAATTCAGAAGATGCTGGATGCGAGAATCATCTTCCCTATCCATCACAGTACTTGGGTGGCGAATATTGTGCCGACTGCGAGAAAAGCGGCGAGATACGCATATGCGTAGACTTTGAAATTTGAATCAAGCCCATTTGAAAGACAACTACCCTCTTAGATAATGGATCAAGTTCGCAAGCGAGTGGCTGGATCGAGAGATCTTGTCCATGCTTGAGCGGTTTTCGAGGCTACAATCAGTTGAAGTCTCGCTGAAGATCAATTCAAAACAAGCATTCACTACTCACAGGGTACATTTGCCTACAGCAGGATGCCTTTTGGCCTAACTAATGCAGGTGCTACTTTTCAACGGGCCATGGACTTTGCATTTAAAGGTATGATGGGAAAAGTCATTGTAGTTTATCTAGATGACTTAACCGTGTTCTCTAAACAACGAAGTGATCATTGTGATCACTTGGAGCAAGTATTGGCGGGTGCGAGAACATGGAATTTCCTAAATCCAAAAAAGTCCGTTTTTGGAGTCACGGAAGGGGAAGTTCTTTAGGGCATGTGGTTAGCAAAGAAGGAACGAAGATAGATATTGAAAGGGTTAAGGCTATTCAAAGCCTTACTCTGCCTCAAGCAAGCGGTGTTCATTCTTTCTTCGGAAAGGTGAACTTTCTTAGGCGTTTTGTTCGACTTTGCGAAAAGACTCGCCACATCTTGAACATGATGAAAGGATCACCCACTTTCGGATGGAGTGAAGAAGGAAAAGGTCATTTGAAGAAATAAAAAAGCTTATGTTGCTCGTGCACAGTCTGGTATGTCGACTTCTCAAGGACTTCATCATGTATAGCTACGCATCGGAACATACGTATACTGCAATCTTAATGCAAAAGAATTCGAAGACATTGAATCCCGATTGCATTCATGAGTTCTCCCTCGAAGCCTCACGAGTTGAAGATGACTCAATTGGAAAAGCATGCCTTTGCCATTGTCAAAGCAGTGAAGAATTTCGGGTATTACATTCTAAACTCGCATACGGTGGTCTTTGGTCCACGACACGGCGGTGAAATCGATTCTAACTCGGCGGGGAGTTAGGAAGTTTGAGAGGAATTGGATCGCAAAGGTCCGGGAATATGACACTGGATATTAAACCAACCAAGTTTGGTAAGGCGAGGGCACTGTGTCGGCTAATGGCTGAAAACAAAGATTGAGAGAAACCCTAAAGGAAAAGAGGACTATACCTGGAAACGAAGAGCAAAGCCCTCTAGAGGAACCTGATTCTCTGCCTCTAGTTTTATTTGTTACTGACTAGTGATGAGTGGTACTCCGACATCACTTTCTTCCTTACCTACGGCGAATGCCCAATGCACACCTAACCCAAAGGAGAAGCGCACTATAAAGCTCGGGGCAGCTAAATATGTCATCACGGGATGACGGTTTATATAAGCGCGGGATAGACGGTGTCTTCTGCGATGTGTTGACAAGCCCCGAGCAAGTAAAACTACTGGAAAGTTTTCACAATTCAGCACTTTGTGGAGGCCATTTTCTTCTTCCGTGACGGCCACACAAGATCATTCGAGCAGGGTACTATTGGCGGCGCTCTTTCAAGATGCGGCTACACGGGTGGCAAAGTGTGAACCACATCGCAATTCGTCGGCAAGCCCAAGTTGGCTGCCCTTCCCCTAAGGCGGTCATTATCGATGAACCATTGAGCGATGGGGAATTGATTTTATTAGTGCACTCAATCCTCGATCGAGTCGGACATAGCTATGTCCTTACAATGACGGATTACTTCACTAAGTGGGTGGAAGCCATACCCGTCAAGCATGCCACTACGAGGTGGTTTGCGGTTTTATCAAAGAAAATATCATTGTCAGGTTCGGCGTTCCAAACAAAATCGTTGTTGATAATGCTTCTAACTTCTCCTCGCGGGAAGTTATTAGTTTTTACTATGAATATGGGATAACTTTAGCGCATGCCTCGGATTATTACCCTCAGGGAAATGGTGGGCGGAATCCGATAATAAGAACTTGGTGACCATCATACGGAAATTAGTAGATGAGAACCAATGGATGTGGCACAAGTCTTTGTACGACGCTTTGTGGGCGGACCGCATTACTCCCAAGAGATCTCTCGGCATGTCACCTTTTCAAGTGTTATATGGCACTGATGCCGAACTTCCCATTTCTGCTGAACTTCCTGCTCTACGCTTGGCACGAGTAATCGAAGATGAAACTTTCCAGAATTCTCTAGAAAAGAGAATCATGTATCTTGCGGAACTTGAAGAAAAGAGAGTAAGAGTGGTCGACAGGATCACTGAACATCAGAATCAAGTAAAGAGGCTTTTTGATAAGAAAGCCAAGCAGAGAAATTTTCAAGTGGGAGACCTTGTCCTCTTGTGGGACAAGCGAAGAGAGCCAAAGGGCATGCACGGAAAATTTGATTCCCTGTGGAGAGGGCCCTTCAAAATCAAGCAACTCAATGGAGAGAATAGTTTCTATCTCTCATATACGGATGGAGTGAACTCCGCTTCCCTATAGCGGGCAACATCTCAAGATCTTCAGGAAGTAGAGCTTGCTCTCTTCTTTGTACAGTTTATATTTTAGTTGTGTGTTTGCTTTCGTCGTGTGTTTGCTTTCGGTTGGTTGTGTGTTTCCTTTGTCCTCCCTCCGGTCCCCCTTGTTTTTGACTCCGTACCCAATGGATAGGCACATGAAATCGGGATTCTCTACCCCAGAGTTCGCTCGGGGATAGTCCCGAGAAAGAGCATTGTTATCCGTAAAATTGACAAGTTTACGATAACCATACCGAAAATTTTGTTTGATCCTCGTTAGGGATCCTTCGCGTTGAAAGCGTTGTAAAATCCCTTCGGGAAATCTAGTTTTCGAACTTAGTCTTTTTGAGCCTTTTTTGGTAAGGCGCATGGATTTGCCTTGCTGACACAAAGTTTTGGTGCGCCCACTTAAAAGCCTTTAGCGCATGGTTTTCCATGTTAGCACGTCTTTCGGTGCGCAAAGGATGTTGAGTCTCTTTGCGTGCGCAAGGCGCATGCGCCTTATTGTTGACATTGCTTTTGTTGCTCCACTTTTCGGTGCGAAGGCGCACATAATCTGGTGCTGACACAAAGTTTTGGTAGTGCAAAAAAGCGCACGCTTTCCCCTGTCGACAGCAACTTTCATGCGCCATTTCAAAAGTGGTTGGCGCATTGATGACCAGTTTTTCTATAAATATACGTGCGCGCCCAATGTCATTTTCATTCTTTTGCAAAGCACGTGATCGTTCTGGACTTGTCAGCCTCTGCTCCGTCGTTTTCATCGCCTGTGGACCCGCTCTCCAAACTTTTGCTATATATCCAAGGTGAGAGGTTCTCCCTCTTCTCCGTTTTGTGCTTTCGGTTCTTTGAGTGTTCTTGGTCTGTGTTTTGGCTTGCTGGCCGGTTTTAAAATGAGATTATGATTAAGCTAGCTCCCCCTGTCTGTCTGTCTCATTTTCTTCTTCTTTTCCTCCTCCCTTCCCTCCCTCTTTCCAGATCTATTGGTAAAGAGTGTTGTTTTGAAAAGGCTTGGTCTGAAAATCTTTTTATGAAACCTTATATGTCCAAGCAACCTTTGAAATGGAGGAAAGAAAGAAAAGGTTTGAGCTATGAGTTTAGTTCTGTGGCGCACTGGCGTGCCTTGTTACACTAAAAATAGTTGCGCCCCTTTGGCGCATCTACCCGCCCTGTTACATGATCTAAACCCGCGCCAATGGCGCACCCATTTGTCATGCTGCATCTAGAACTCATGCGCCCTCAAGGCGCGCCTTTCTCGCATGCTACAAGTGTCGATCCGCGCCCCCTTAAAAGCCTTTGGCGCACCATTTATCCATGTTACATCCCGTTTCCATGCGCCAAAGGGCGCACCCAGCTTCCATGCAACACAAGCCTTATTCGCGCAAGTATAAAGCTATAAAGGCGCGGGCGCACCCCCGATTGCAGTAACATGATGTTTTGTAAACCCTTTTGGCGCACGAAAAGTCCATGTTACACGATCCATCCATGCGCCAAAGGGCGCACCGAATCCCAATGTAACACACAATTTTCATGCGCCCTGCTATAAAATGCAATCTGCTACATCCGTGCGCCATGCGCCTTTGGCGCCTTGATATAACCTCTATGACACTCTTTTTATGCGCCTTATCCATTTGGCTGCTGACATGCAATTTTCATGCGCCCTGCGCCCTAAGCCTTAAAATCTCTAACTCTTTCTACTGCTTTAGCATTCGATGGAAGATCAAATGACTAATTCAACTTTTGTGGATTGGGTCTCACTTCTTCTTCATGCGAGATCAGCAGCCCGAGTTCGAAAGAACACATGTCTACGTCAAAAGAAACCCACCAAACCAAGAGGAAAGGCTAAAGGTGACGAGAAGAAGAGATGAAATACAAATATCGGAGGTCGGGATGCCGAATCACGAGTGAGTGCGGTATGGATGTCGGAGACTCGGGGTGGGTCACATTGACATGGAGGAGTGCAGGTTAGGACTCGAAAGTTCTGAGAAGTCCATGGATGGACAAGTTAATAGCGGTGCCACTGCGCTTCGCCGGAGGAATCCCGTCGTATTTGTCAACAACGAATTCATGATGGTGATTGCCCGATATTTACAACAAAGACCACAAGATGTGTCGAAAATATGAGGCGAGGTAGTCATAAACCTCACTTGCCGTCATTTTGAAATAATGCTCGGCATCCCTCACCCAGGAACTTGTGGTGTTAGCCAACAAGAATGCATCAAGGCACGGGAAGACAACGAAGACCGGTGCATGCGGTTGATGAATGAGGTCTACCTAAAGAACAAGAAGGTGGTGACCGGTGGCCCAGACTATCCACCGAAGTGATTTCTCGGAGGAGCTCGGCGATCTATCACCTTCTGAGCGAGTCTTGGGCTTTGGATGCCCACTATTTCCATAAGTGGATCTTTGCGGTACTTGGAGACAATGAATAAAAATTTACCCGATCAGCGCTTTTTTGGGGTGAAATAATAAGCGGCACCATCTACGGCGGCTCTGACGAGTTCGCCACAACAGAGTGTTCCATATGAACTCCTATGTAGTCTCTGACTGCGGCGTCGGCAAGGGATTATCCGGGGCTGAACCGAAGTGGAGTATGGCCTCGAGCCAAGATATTTGATTACTACCCAGTGAGGTGGAGAATAGCATCAACATTTCACAAAAGTTAACGATGCATTCTTTATCATGTCATCACCTACGAGGCCAAACATGACTCATAGCCGGACGACCAAAAACATAGTGGCGATCACGAGAGAAATGGGGGCCTGTTCACCCAATTTCCCACGTTCACCTATCGAGGGCTGCTGACTTTTTGGGAGAGCCAACCGGAGCTACCAAGGTATCTTGGGCCTAAGGTGATTCTACTAGAAGCTGTCAAGGCGGTGGTCACATACCATGAGAAGTGCCTCGAAAAGAAAGAAGGGTGGAACTCCTTTCCCCCTCAAAGTGGGCGATACACATGCTCCACCCACCATAAGGCGAAGGAAATGTTCGCGAGTGGAGCTACTCAACTTGAAGCATGACTTCCCGGCCCAGGCCTACCTTCGACCCAGAAGGCTGCTGCCCAGCGGCTTCGATCCGATCCATGTCCCTCAAATTGAGGATATTTACATTGGCGTTCTCCATGAGGCGGAACTCGGAAGAAAGGATCACTCTCGCTTGGCATTGGCGGAAATCATCCAATACGGAGTGGCCATTGTCCCGAAGGCTTCGGACTACGGAAGATGAAGTAGATAAGGTGTATAATGACACGAGATGGGGACAATTGGCCCTTCCGGCCATTGGGGAGCAAGGCTCCTCAAACAATTGAGGAGAGGGTCAAAGAGACTATGCGGAGAACGAGCATTGGTGCCGCATGAGCGGACTAATCTACCTAGGGGTAGATTTCACAACTTCCCGTTGGGCAATGCACCTCGAGTCGAGAAGCGGTGAAAGGCAAAGGTGCGAGAAGGTGAAACTAGCACCATTCGGAAGAAGCCCTGAAAGTCCTCTTCCCTCGAGCGAAACAGGTTATAACTCGGAGGAAGAATTGTGAGAGGATAGTCCTATACGCCCATCCACCCGGGATGTCGGCGTCATTCTGACCAGAGGTCCCTTCTATCCCTTCTTCTTCTCTTCCTTCCCCTCCTCGAGTGACTCAAGCGACCACCCCTTTGAGTCGTGTCCTCCTCTGCCCCTTCTTCTACCCTTTCCCTGCTTCTTCATCTATCTTCTCCTCCCTCGCTGATTTGTCTTCCTCTATTTCTTCCCTCATCTCAGAGCTCCCTTCCCTTCCTATGTCTTCTGCGATTGCGGTTTCCCTTCCTCCGTGGACACTTCTTGGCTATTCTTTCAATCCGCCGCCGCGTGTCTCACGTTTTCCCCTCCTCTCAATTCTTGCCTCCCTCTCTGTCTCTGGTCCTTCTTCTATAGGACCAGCTTGGATCTCTCGGCGGTGAGCCAACAAAAGGAAAGTCCCCATCGCTCAGATGGACTTTTCGGTCATTCAGCTAAAGGAGCAAAGAAAGCGAGAAGCCGGTTACACGCTTCTCGAAGAAGCTGCGGTGAGAGAGTCATGGAAATAGCGTACCCTGACCCCCTCAAAGAGAAAGAAGATCTGTCTCGCCAGTTTCACCGTGACCCAAGTCACTGATGGGGACATCCTCGAAAGTCTCGGGGAAGCTCTTTCATGAGTTGATGCACTCTGCAAAAGCGGGAAGCGAAAGAGGAGAAAAGGCTACTGAAGGAGCAGAACAAATACCTACTTCAAGCCTTACAGAAGATGGGAAGTGCACCTCCCACAACTGCCGCCGAGACTCCTGAGCTGCTCAGTCAGGAGAAGATCAATGAGTATTCAAAGATCGGCGAGCAGGGTATGGCCGTTTCTGCTTGGAGGAGCCAAATCCTCAAGGATAGTGAAAGAGTAATCGCCGAGTATATCAGTTTATACCTAAACATCGGAAAGGCGAATAAGGAACTCCAAGCATTAGCGGGTCCGATATCAGAAGAGTTAGAGCATGCTAGACTCGGCCACGAGACCTTCGACAAATGTTATTTGTTGAGTCGAAGATGCAGTCAAGTTCGGAGTATTCGGCCATCCAAGGGCCCTCAACAAAACTATGTCCACTCTGGACTATCGGATGGATCAGCTGGAATTCGTTCTGGAAAAGATAGACAAGGTGAAGGAAGAGGCCCTGGATGCAATGCATCAAATGGAGAAAATTGTCCTCGCCATGACTCGGGGTTGCTCTCTCCTTCCCTTACCTTGAGATCGGTGATGACACTATCAGGATTTTGAGGAGATAGCTTCTCGAGGGACGGGGCGAGAGGTCACATTCGACACTGAATCTATCAACAACCTACTGGCCTGTAGGGACTTCATCGGGTTCCTTATCGAGGCAGGGAAAGATTATTCCAAAATCCCAGAAAAGCTCATAGACGAGCGGGAGACTTGCGAAGCAATCAGTGAAGCGGCACGAGGATCCATCACGGGATCAATTTGGGCGATGATTAGCAAGTTTTTGGAATACCGCGCTCAGTTCCACATATCATCTCCTGAGCAGCATCAGAAACAGGCAACCCCTTTTCGGCCGCAGGATGATGATGATGAGTAGCTTCTTCTTCTTCTTCTTCTTCTTCTTCTTCTTCTTCTTCTTCTCTCTATTCTCCGACTTTCTTTTTGAAATGTCTAAAATGTGTTGATACAAATGATGACATCATCCATGTTGCATCATGGGATGATGTCATCCACCAAGTTGTCAAAGTCAACATGACTTTTAGATATTTTGTAAATATCTTTGTAAATAAGTGGTTGGCTCCATTTTGCCTTCTCTCTCCCTCATCTTCTATAAATATGGGAATACTTGTTGTATTCAGTGTGAACATTTTTAGATAGAAATAGAAGTGAGGAGAGAAAGACTTTGAGCTTTCTTGTAACAGAAGAGAACAGTAATACAATTATTCAGACTTTGTGCTCAATAGCTGTGTTATACATTAGATCTTTCTTACGTTAGATCTGTATGCGTTTAATCTGTTGGATTCATATCTAATTTTCCGTCACTTGCTCATCAGTATTGCTTTGTTTATTTATGCAAGTAGGTTTGGCTCTGTTTACTACCAAACTAAAAACATAAATCTTCTGACCTTTCTGCTTTGGAATTCATTTCTTTTCTTCCTTCGGATCTGTTCTTTCTCTTCTCCCTCTTTCATTCCTTTCTTTTCGCGGCTGAAACACTCTCTTGGGATGAGATCCCAACCCCGAAGCGAGAATCTGTGAGACTTGCATAGGTTCTGCTAGTAGAAATAGCAATACTATTACCTTGGTTTACAACAGGTAGAAAGGAAAGTCAAATCTAGAAAGTTGGCTTTCGTTTTGAACCGCCATTTGAAACCTAGATAGAGAAATTATTTCCGTCTTCGCAAACCTCTAGTGTTTATACTAGAAAATTACATGGAACACTCAGTTTAGGGAAAAGCACTCTTCTGGATAGTTTGGCAAAGCCATTTTGTAGGCCTTGACTCTACAGTTTGATGAGGTCAAACTGGACCCATTTCGACTTGATGCTCCATAAAACTTGTCGCCATTTGAAAATGGTTTTCTAGTTCTCAGTCCCGTCAACTCTGATGAATTCTCCTTATATAGGGGAACTAGTAGGAAGTGTCTCGTTGCGTGCTCATCCATCGAACGTCATTTTTGGACATGGATTTCCGAGCCCTCGAACTAACTTTTGTTCTTTTGCAACTGGGTCAACTATGACGGTGGCTGGAGAACTAGCCGCCAAACACAAACCGTTTGCTTTTTCCCAATTCCGTCAGTTGCTATGAACTCTTGATATATCTAGGGACACGTAGAAAGTTGATCGTAGTGTGCGTTCTCATCGGAAGATAACTTTTGGAAGTGGTTTCTTAGCCTCCGAGCCCGTTTTGTACGTTTTTGTAGCTAATAAGAAAATGTAAAAATAGAAAGCTGAGACTCTTGGAAATTAAAAGAACATCCTTCAATCAAAAATTGCCCTAGATGCATCAAGAATTTCTATAAAAATAAAGACAACGAATGGTAAACCGGTGATTTACGAATATTCATCATTGCTCCACATATTGAGAATTTTAAACCCATTCACTCAGTTGTGAGAAGATTATGGGTAGGCTTCTTAAAAAAATTGTTTTTGGCTCAGTGGAAAACCCTCTTTCATAAACAAAAAGTGAAATGGATAGGGAAAACTCCATCCAAGGGTCCAAACAAAACTAGGTCATTAATATTAACAAGATCCGCATAGCGGCCAATTCCTGTTGACCAATTTTGGTCAATCATCAGATAGGGGTATAAGAAAAATTCCGTTGTTGCTCATTTTAGATGGTTTTGGGAGTGATATAGCATCAAATCTGTAACTCAAGTGTTTTTACAGAAGCCCATGCCTCATAGATGTTGTCATTCTAGGATTTCACCTTCATCAAAATTGTGCAATAGTTGTGAAAGACAATTGCGCGAGGCCGGAGGAAGGCAGGAAGGGTAACATGTATCAGGATTACATTTTGGAACTACAATTAAGTGAAAAATTTGAAGGACAGGTACAATTTATTCAAGTTAATTTTTATGCTTGAATGGAATTATATTATGTGTTGATTTGTTTAAAGTTCATTTCACATTACTACTATAGGAAGGCCTCAATTATTATGTCATGAAACTATGCAAATTCAAAGGTTGCAATGATGGTTAAAGCTTTACATAAGTGTTAATACCAATCCCCCTTTTTATGCCCACGTGAACAATTGCATGATAAAACCTTAGTATTATTTGTAAACCAGAAACCATGCAAATTATACCTTATCCAAAAGCTGCAATCACGTGCATAAAATAATCATTGATTCCATGCAGATAGTCCAAGGAAGATAGAGACAAATTCACCTTTTTATGCACATGTGGCAGTGTGTTCTATTGTGAGATAATGTTAAAAATAGTCCTTGCCTTGTGTATTAAGTAAGTTTTTTATTACCTTAAAATATGCAAAGGTGGTCATACAATTTATGCATAGAGGTAATTAGAGGGTCACTATAGTTTTACCAATCACTTACAAAGGCTATTTTAGGAGTTAGCTCAAAATAGGATTGAGGGTGGAACTATGCCTTTACTAGCTATTTTTGAGGGGGTGAATATTTTGCTATATATTGTGTGCTCTTGCAAAGCACAAGGGGGGTTGAGTATTTTACACATTTATGCTACAAAATTTATTGTAATTTTTCACCTTTGAGCAATAAAATACTAGTTATTCCTCCATATTTGATGCTTTTACAAGTGTGTCACAGACATTGTGTGGTGTGTCAATAGTGAAATTTATTTTTCCTTACATGCTTATGATTTTCCAGCACCTTTTTCAAGCAATTTTGTCATTTTTCATATCACTTAAGTGTGTCAAACACCTTTTATGAATACGAGTTTGTCAAGAAATCATTGAAGTGAATTATAGACTTTTATATGTCAATAAGTGTGTTTCTGCAAGCTCAGTCCCCACAAAATTTTGGTGTATCACCTTTTACCAAGCTTTCAGTTTTAAATTTATTCTAACCCTCAACTCAATCAGAATACAAAATTTTGTGATTCATCAAAGGGATTCAACCCTTTCTAGAGGTTCCCCTCATTCCGAGATGCCCACAAGTTGGAGGGAATCACATTATACCTGGCCAAAGTCGAAGTTAGAAGTTAGATAGCCATCCAACGGAAAAGTGTAATTTAGGTCGATAATAATATTTTGGCACGCCCGATGAGATTTCTTATTAAAAATTCCATGGTTTTTCCAGGCTTGATTTATGCTTGGTAAAATTTCAACCTTTTAGAGGTAAATTTCTATACATATCTGATTATATTTTTGGTCCAAACAACTTTTTTATTTCCAGCAGACTTGATTTCCAAATTTTTTAATCCTTTATGAGGTCATGGAATCATGATATCAATTCCTAGGAGGTATTCCTCCTTACAAAAGCTGAAAAATCTAAATCCACATTTGTTTTGTCAATATCCTATGCCAGATCAGTACCACAACCCTTATTACAACCCATATCCCTATGATCCAAATTTTTCTAATCAATATGAGCACCCTTATAGCCATTATGTTGTTCAAGAATAGGGATATTTTCCAAGTTATGCAGATCATGCAGGATATGAATAGAAATATGCAGATTTTGGAGGTAATTTCTAACCAGGGGAAGATTTTGAAAGTGGTGTTGAGATAATAGAGCAGATGTGGCATGATGTGAATGAGAGACTCGCAAATTTTACAAGTTAAACATCCCAATGTAGAGCATCCCTATCAATGGGGAAGTCCTCTACCTAGTTGGCTTAGCCCAGAACAGAAGCTCGAGGTAATAAAAATCTCTCTCCCTCAATTGGATGATTGTACTACGTATTTTGAAGCATTAGAGAATGATAAGCATAAGGTTGGGAGACTTGTCAATGGGGTGTTCCCACTTACATCCCTCATCAAAATCTAGTGCCTATTCCTTGTCAACCAATTCAGCCTACCTATCAATTTCCAAGTTTTCAAAGTGCTGCTGCAATTTCTACCCCCCGCTTCTAAATCAAATTTTAAACCCCATCCTTTTGTATAAAAATTACAAAATCAAGTGAGAACCAACCCACCCCTTCTCCTTCATCCATAAGCCTAATTCAAAAAGGTGATGATCATAGAATCAACCGGGAGGGTAGCGGATGAAGAAAATAACATGTTGGAATTTATGGAAAATTTGTAGGTTTAGGCTGCAAAGTTTGAGTTCAACTAGATTCTACAGTTGGAAAAAGAGTGCAATAAAGAGGTACAAATCCGAAGCAAGAAAGATTCAAATCGGAAAACAGACGTTAGACAAGATCTGCATCTGTCTCTTAAGATGAAAGGTACAAATAATGTTTTAAGTAAGCATGTAGAGGATTCAGAGCTTCAAACCAACAATTTTGAGGTTGCATCATCTTCTAGTTTAAAAAATGATCCAATTTTAGTTGTTGATTTACATGTTGTTGATTTAAATATTTTTATTTCGAAAATGAATATCTGCTAACAATGTATGAAAGGTTGCCCATAAGTGGTCATGAAACTGATTTGAAAGAATGTAATTCTCAAATCCAATCTGCAGAAAGATCAACAGATCTAGAGTTGCTTCATGATAAGCAACTAGAGGATTTTTGCCTCTCTGTCTTCTTGCTAGAAGAAAATGATGACAAATATGAGAAATATGAAGTATAACTCATCTTATATCAGCTTATAGATAGCCAATTTATGGAGGACATAAAGGAGAAGGATTACTTACATCCCCGATTGAGGAGAATGCAAGCTCTTGCAGCCCAAAATCAACTTGGGACAGTGAGTGGAAGATTCAAGTTTATATTGGGAGGAGTATTTTCAGCTCCTTGATGAGATGTAAATTCTTTGTAGGCCTCTTAATTCATCGAAGGAGATTATCAACTTGAGGGACATCAAGAAGGAGTAGGTTCAAGAGGAGTTTGATCATAGTTTGTCTCCCAAAGAGGGTCTTTGAATATTATAAGCAATATATACAGCTCTTAGATGAGCTGGAAGGACTTACAAGTGAAGACAAGAAGGATTATACCTCCCAAGTTGACATAAAGCATCAAGACATACAAATTCTATCACAAATATAGTGGGTATTTGTTGGGGATATGTTCATCTAAGATAATTCAAATTGTAAACACCTTTGAAACCCATAAAGATGGGTTATGGGCCAACAAGAAGTTTTCTTCCCTTTTTGTAGCCTCATGGAGATGAATTCACAAATTTCCCTTTTGACCCAGGAGGACCAACAAAGTGGAGGTTAGTTAGTAGGTAATTGTTTTGCTTTCAATAAATGGCTACCAACTTAATTGGCATACCTCATAAGAGTTGTTTGTTTCCTCCAAGTGCCTTACACACATGTTACAGTGTTGTAGTTGTTTCTTCTTTTCCGGGAGGAATTTCAATCCTTATCATTGTTATACGGTGTTTGGCATGCATGCTCAAGGTTTATTACAGGTTTTCGGTTGACATTCATGGCTAGAAAAGGCCATTTTCGGGGGTTCTAGTTGGTTAGCATGGAGAGACAACCGGGCGCCAAAAGGTTGCCAAGATGTTGACCAATTTTGGTCAATCATTTCAAACCAACATTCCTTTTTCGTGATGTGTAGAGATTGGAAAACCTCGACTCCACTTTGACACGAGGATCGGGATGATCACAGTTAAAATTTATTGGCGTGAGAATATCCATAACACCAATAACGATCAAAAATGAAGGCGTCGTAGCAGGCCTGAGTGAATTCTCCATATTTGATGAGCTCCTCGTGGAGGACATTGTGATTGGGATCCATATTTGATGAGCTATTCGTCGGCAGGAATGTGTAGAATCAAAAGTGAACAAATCATGGTTGTCGCAGGATTCGAGCCTCGCACCTCCTCTGATGAAGCCACACAAAGACTGCAAATCTGAATATATACCATGGAGAGGATATCCCACACAACCCTACAGATCTGTCATTTTCGTCACATGCTTCTACAACCCCGCTGAGGTGTCAAAACCGACAACCGTAATAACATTGTACTTTGTTGCATGTCCTGATTAACCAAACAAAATCGTCAATTTTATGCCGTCGTGTTAGAAGTCAGGAGCTCGGTTGTAAAATGGAATGCCTATCGGCATAATAAAAATAATAATTATGCCAAAGGTGTTTATTACAATGGTGAAAGCCTCTCAGATATTTGACATGTGCAAGGTGATTAGTGGATCTAAATTCAATGTACTTCATCATCCGCACGGTTCCATCTCCCATTGTCGTTGGACTATCACACTCCATCTTGTCTTGTTTCCTTCTGAATAATTTTCCATGTGTGGGGGGATTTTGAAAATTAGGGGTTACAAAGAAAAAGATAATAAGAATTGTCCATTGGGGTTTTACAATTTTGATTTTTCAGTTTGAATCAATAGTAAAATAATCATTCGAAGAATTTTTAGAAACATAGTTCGCGTTCATCTTGCGGAAGAGCAAAGGCGTGATGGAAAAAGTACCCGCAATTATATTTAAGCTTTCCCTATACACAATCATCTCTGGAAGATTCTGGGGAGAAAAAGTTAGAATGGATGAGGATGAGGGCTAACAATTGGATTGATTTGTTGAAGTAAGGAGTTGTTGATGAAGAAAATTATAAATCCCTCTTAGAGAAGAATATTTCATGGTTTCTTTTATGTTTGATCTTTTTTATGTTCTGTATTCATTTCCCTACAAGTTTATTTTGTTTCATGTTTTCTTATTGTTTGGAATTTTTGGTGGCACGACCATGCTATTTCTATTTTTTTAGTTGTCTGTTTGTTTTTATCTATATTTATGTGTTTTGAGTTTTTTTTAGTCTTGTTTTAATGTATTTTGACAGGTTTATGGGTGTGTATTTTTGTGGGTTTTTTCTTCTTGTTTGAGAGAGCACATCAGATCAAAGCAAATCAAATGAGACAATCGTGGGTGCATTTTTTATTGGTAAATATTTCGTCTGATTCTTCCCCACTGTTTGGATTTATTCCCCATGTTGAATGTTATTAGGCATGTTGAGGTTATAGACTATATAGTTTTGTGAGTATATAGAAGAGCATGGTCTTAATGCTCATATTGAACAAAGATACTGCCACCTTATTGGGTCTGCTTCTTATCTTAGTAAAATAAATCTACCTAAAAGGATTTTAAAATGCTTTATTTCTTCCATCAACACTTAAATTCTCAAATGCATGTCTTCTTTGGATTTATCTCAATTCCTTTTCTTTATTAGAAGCTCGGAGTAAAGGATTCTTATATTTGAAGTATGATTTTGAGTCATTAAGCCTCAAGGCTCAAATTCTTTTGTTAGGGCACCCGAGAAAAGCTTGGCAGTGGAGAAATTTCCAAGAGGGAATTACTAAAGGTTAGGTGATCCCAATTTTCTAGGGATTACACCTAATCTTAGAAGAAAGTACCCAGACCCATGCAAACTGTAAAAAGTTGTTAGTCTCACTTATCTATGCCTGATGAAGGTTTTCCCTACTCAATTGGGTGGCCTACTCTGACATATGCCTATAGTATTTCTACTTTTATGGAAATTTACATCAATTTTGAAGTGATACAATGCTCACATGGTCAGGATCAAGTGCATTCCTTTATAAATAGAGAAGAGGAAGATCAAAAGGCATTCATCATCAAATTTTCCTCTTGGAGTTATTTAATTTTATGCTTTCTTTAATTCAATTTGAAAATTTTATTTTTTGTTGTTAGCAGGATTCTCTGATTGACTGTCTTTCATAAGATCATAAATGAATCTATGCACTCATTCATTTCATAGGTAATCCTCATTGCGGTGTGTTATAAGTTGTTATAACTGTGGGTGATCCTCCATTTAGTGAGCATGTGCAAAATTTCAGGGAAGCAAAGTTGGGAATTAACATTCCAAATGTGTATTGTGTTGATGCCAAAGGCCTACCTCTCAAGGAGGACAAGCTTCACTTGACAACAAAGGCACAAGTTCAACTTGGAAAAATGTTAGCAGATGCCTATGTAAAGCATGGCCTTTCTCAGGATTTCCCAGTGATATCATAAATGTGGTTATTATTTTTGGGGGCTGAGAGACTACTCTGTAATACAAATTCAAGGTATTTGAAGTTCAAATTCCCGTTGTTTGAAATAAGTATGTTGATCATGCCTTGTATTACTTTATTATTTATTGTAGCATGGACTTCCATTAGTCAGACATTGAAACTCATTATTCTTGGATATTTAGTATATGATCCGGATTTTTAAGTAAATAGGCTTGTCATGTAGGGTGTTCTTAAATTTACATCATAATGTATCAAATATAAATGTCCACCCCCTTTAGAGGATGCACGAACCACAAGCAACATGGTTTGTATGGTGGTAAGTCTTTGTGATAATGCTTTCATAACATAGTCAATGTGTTGATATTTCATGGTTCTTTTGCATTTGTTAATGGATGTTAATGGACTTATTTTTTTGGATGTGTGGCAGGTTGTGTAAAATAAGAATGAAAATTTATATCCTCACTCCATTGTTATGTGATTAGAAGAAGAAAGATGCCTCTGCAACAAATGCGAGAGGAAGCATCAGATGTTATTCCGGTTGATCATTTTCCATGAGGGGTTGGGGGATTTTAGAGACCTTTGTTGACAATTCAAAGGTTTTTGTTTCTATTGATATCTTGAAAGTTGAGGCCTCCATCCCTCTCATTCAAATAGATAGAATCCCATAATATTAATGTGAAACTGTAATTTCCTCCCTGTTGAGTTAGGTGAATTAAGAGACAATGACAGAGTGGTGATTCAAGCTTGTGTCCCATCTTAACTCATTTAACATGTACATAACTACAACCAACAAGATATATTTTCCCTATATGTTTTAATTTTTATTTCAAAAATATATAATTTCAGCTCTCTGGTAAAAAAATACATAATCTATGTCATAAAATTCACATTAAGTTCTTGAAATTGTGTGGTATTTTGTTTTCTTTTAATAGAGCTTAGCCCACACCAGTCTCGTGTCCTATTAGAAACTTGGATCTTGTTTGGATAACAAATTGAGAATAGGCAATTCATCATATTTTTTTCACTATTGATTAAATTGCAATCCTTGTTTTAGTATTTTATTGTATTATTGTTAGCATTAATTTCATATTCATTGATGTAGGATTTTGAGGCTAGAGGCTTTGCAAATCTCAAATCTCACAATGCCATATTTTGATGCAGGATGAAGCAAAAATGAAATCTTATTTTATGGGTTCAATGAAAATATGGTTACAATATTTGTAATCTTATTGTAGATTAGCACCCAATGATGTCAAAAAATGGTGAAAGTTTAAACGTGCACGAAAAAATTTAATTAAAAGATAGGGCAAACAGTTTTTGAGAGGGAGAATGCCTCACGAGAAATATTGGAATTTGGAATTAAGAGGTCGCACGTGCCATGATACCCTAGAACTCTAGAATTGAGGCATAATCCTAATCTAATGCAACCTCCTTCAAGATTTTCCAAACTTGCTTCATTGGTCTGGTTTGATGCGACTGCAATCTATTAGATGGCCTTCATGAAGGGATTGGAGATTTATTTCCATTGGAAATCCTCAACCTAGAAAATATTTTTTTCTGCCAATTGCCACCAAACATTTGTAACCTTACTCATTTAACCAAGCTCAACTTGAATAATTGCCAATCTCTTGAAGAACTTCCAAATCTACCTCAAGGAATTGTCTGAGTTGGATCTTTGCAATTGTACCCAATTGATAAGAATACCTGGTATGTCTCATTTGAAAATACCGACAAGTTTGATCCTATGCTCTTTGTGAAAAATTAATATGATGACTAGACCTCTCGTTGAGTATACAAAAATTATAAAGTGCAATATTGTAACGCCCACTAAAACTCCCACATCAAACCCAAGAACAACCTATGTTTAGTTAGAATAATTATGGAATATATATTTTTAAAAGTGTTCACAACAAAATTCCCAGAGTCCATTACAACAATTATCAAATCACCTTACAAAACACTAAGAGAGTGAAAGTTATCTTGAGCACAGTTAGATTATCTTCTTGCGGGCGTGGGAAGAAACTTCTCCGGGCGCGGAAGAAAAAAATTTTCGGGCACGGAAGAGGGCGCGGGAAGAATTTTCTCCTAAGCGCGAGAAGAAACTTTTTTTTTTTTTCGAACTTAGATTATTTTGAAGCCCAATGAAGTAAAAACTTCCGGAGGCCATAACATTTGATAGGGAACTCGGTTTTGGAAAACGAGGACTTTATGGAAAGCTCTCAACGTCCCCTTTGCACATAAACCTTAAAAATTTAATTTGGATAAAGTTTTAAGGGTTGATTTTGAGAAAAAAATCTGTCACTAAACATGTGAACTGGTATTTTAAACTTACACAATTTTGTTCAAATTTGCCATTAATTCTTTCTCAACATGCCAAACAGACATGGAGGATTTCACTTGGGAGAATTTAGGATGGATTGTAAGGTCATCGACATATATGTGAATCACAACAATCATCAAGATAATCAACAATATCACTTACAGTTTCATCAACAACTATATCATCATCAATTTTAATTCAATTTCTCAATCTAATCAATCTATCCAAATATCACATGTCCTAACCACATCCATAACTATATATAACCATGTTCAATAACATGTTAACATCTATATAAAAATGTCTCTAACAATCATCATGCATCATATGTGAATCAAGGAGTCAATAATAGTCCATGCTCTAACATCTAATCATCATACTGAATCAAAAGTCACAATAATGTCCATAATATAGTCCACAAGGTCAAAATCCATAATAAAAGGTGTCGAAGGGAAGTGGGCACTACATCCCCCTCCCCTTAGACTCAACTTCCTCCTGGAAGTCACTAGAACAAATGTGGAAACTAAACTCGTAACAATGTAGCATCCTCCCAAGTAAATGCAATCTCATCATATCTTTCCCACTACACTAATGAGAGATCAATCTCTACCTCAAAGGCCCGGGGTCCTATAATCTATAATGCAAAGCGGGCTCCATCATCACCTACCCCCTGATCCTACACCTACAATGAGGTCCAATCCAGCACATGAGAAGGATAAAAATGTATCTCCTAAGCCTTTGAAACATGAAACACATCATGTATGTGAGACAAGCTAAGCGAAACGCTAGATGGTAAGCTAAAGGGCGGATACGTCCAAGATCTCAAAAGGACCAACGAATCTAATAGCTAACCTAAAACCTTTTCCATAATGGATAGGGCTCTTATGTGTCCCGACACGAAGGAACACCTTCATGCTCACATCAAAACTATTGTGAGTCCTATACTAATATGCATACTTCAAAAGCCACTTTGTCTTGTGCCTCCTGCCAGTCTTTGTTTGATCAAAACCACCGCTACTCCATGTCCTGTTACAAAGATGGTCCAAGAGAAACTATACGTACCCAAAATTATAGGGTATTGTACCGCTTGAGAAATGATGTTACACATGCCCCAATGATGATACTGAGTCACCTCGCAAGGTGTTCGGATCGAAAAGCTCGCAAAGTATATGTTAGCATTCCAAATGCTTTATCCATGTTCCTTGTGCTTTGTTTTATTCCTCGCCCCTTCCTTTCTTATCTTTTTGACCTTTAGTGATGAAACCGCCACCCCGGGCAGGTGGTGGTCTGTAAACCGCCCCTACTGGGCGGCGGTCCTTCATGTGCATTTTCCAAAGCACATTCTTCCGATCACGACTTGCGTAAATTTTCAACTTTCACCTGACTTTTCTCCACCACCTTAAGCTCGTATTAATGTTTTGTGTCCCCTAGAATAGTGTTTTCTCCATTGTTTAAAGGTAAAAGAGTTCTAATGGGAATCACCTTTGGGTGAATGTGAAATCTATAAATAGCCAGCTTGTTTTCAAGCAAATGGCCCCTCAAAACTACCTCTCAATTTCTCATTTTCCATTGTTTAGTCTCTCAATTCTTGCTTAGAGTTCATTTTGTTTTCATGTTTGCATCCATGCTAGTTTTTCCTTTGCTTTCAGAAGCCATTCAATCTTCTTGCTTCAGTCTTGTTCATCGTTGTTCATACAAATTAGTTTAGAGCAGAGTAGTGTTAGTTATAGATTACATCCATTAGAGTTGCAGGTTGTGTTCTTCACAGAAGGTGGATTCTAGAATCTCTCGGTACTCTTGCATTGTATTCCCGTAATAAATCCCACTAGGAATTACATATGCCAAGCTCTATCTCTTACATTGTCCCTCTCCTACTCGCATTATATTCGGTCTATATCCAAACTGCCATTGTTCGAATACCTTTTTTGTTGATGCTAGCATATACATGCTCTCTACGGATTCACGTGAACACAAAGGAATGAAGAGATCATTTTGAGGGGACAAAAGTCGACACTACTAGATTCGCCACTTTGTTCAGTAAATTCTAGGTTTTATCTCACAAAGTTCTAGTTAAAATATATCAAAAGAGTAGTGAAACATTTCATTTAAGTTAAATTTCATTCTCAATATTACAGGAAGGTGTGGGGATTCATAGTTTTAGAAACTATGATTCATTCCTCATTTCTAAGGTAGGATTGAGAATCTTTCAATTAAGTTAATCAGCTATCTAGTTATTTCGGATAAACTCACAAATTGCAGGCAAGTAACTTACAGGGCTACTTTGTTTGTTTTAATTTTTTATTAGATTAGTTGTCATTTTCTAAATATATTAGATTAGTTGTTCTTTCATTTCCATTCAAAATCTTATCAAAAATACAAAAATAGAGGAATGCATATATTTTGTAGATATACCTTGCATAGTTAACTTATTTCGTTTGATTAGGTTTATATTAACCTTGTATGACAATCACGGGACCTAGGAGCCCAGGGAATCATTTTTGAGCCAATCGTGCCTCAACCCAATATTGGTGCAGCAATAATTGACATAGACCAAAATCTCGAATACGAGGTCTTTCAAACAACCTACTAGAAATCAACTCACGAGTTAAGGGGATTAAACATAGAAAACGAAAAGCGCATACGTTCGGACAAGTCAAAGCAAAATTATAGATTACCTTGATAGACATTTGTATGATTGTAGAAGGACCTAAAAGAGAACAAACATTTGGTTGCGATCCACTAGTCCCACCACGTAGGAGACCTCCTTGTTGATATAGACACTAGCTTACGTATCAAGTTGCTGAGAACACTGTTAGGTACTCGAGAAAATAGTGCAACTTTTAGTTCTAAACATAGAGGCCAAAAAGGCATACGATTATTGGATACTCGGGATCCGAAGAAGGGATTGATTCTTCACATGACCATAGGAGGTCCACAACAACCACAAACTTACGGTTGTGATCACAAGTCCCACAACCCAACAGGCCTACAAATCAATCCAACGTTGACGCTAGTTTGTGAACATTATTGTTTAGATCCTCTCCACTCCCACCGAGACATTATCACACAACCATCATTATTAAAACGTAGCAAATAATCAAGCTAAAGATTTATGGACTAGACCATAGAATCGTCCATAAAACAACAAAAGATCCACTACATATTTAGCCATTCCATTTTCATGACCTTGTCGAGAGACATATCTGAAGCACCCACATGTTATCTTCCATGTATCCCATAACCCATAGATTGGATCATGGCGAACACGATATTGATTGGAGCCTTTGAGCAACTATCCTCGCCGAATGATATATCACATCGAGTTTAGGTTAGGAGGGCCTTCTTTGCCTTAGATTCGCAGATCCCATTATTGCGTGTTGAAGACATAAGATTACCTAACTATCTTATCTACATCCCGCGTGTATTCCAAACCACCTAGATGTCTCGGCATGACATCGATAGGTCGGGTAAGGGAAAGTCACTTGCCGATTATCATCCTCACATGTCACTTTTCCACGTCGTACGAGAAACCCTATCCTCTAACTGTCCCAACTAAGAGGTGTACTACACTCTACGCCATACAAATCGAAAAGGAGCCATGCCTATAGAACTCCGAAAACTATTATTGTAGGAAAACTCCACTAGGTACATGTACTCCTCCCATCTTGACCGATGATCCATAACATACATCCCGAGCATATCCTCTAAAATCTTATTCACCCGCTCAATTTGTCCATATGTCTCGGGGTGATATGTTTTGTTGAAATTGATCCTCGTCCCGAGGGCATGCTTTGCAGGTAGTCCAAAATGGGAAGTATACAAAGGATCACGGTCACAAATAATCTTCCATGGAATCCCATGTAGTCTCACAATCTCATCTAGATAAACCTATGCCACTACACTAGCTATATAAGTGGTCTTCACTGGAGAAAATTGAGCCACTTTTTTCAATTTATCCACCGTGACCATTATGGCGTCGTGGTGATATCTCGACATCATCAGTAGCCCAACAATGAAGTCCATGGAAATGGTGTCCCACTTCCACTCCGGTATAGCATGAGGAAAGAGAAGGCTAGTTGGATGTTGATGCTCGGCCTTCACTTTCTCGTACTCTAAATAGCGTGACACCAACTGAGCCATGTCTCTACGAAGTCCTCTCTAGTGATATAATTGTCTCAAGGTGGCGTGCATCTTCTTCACCCCGAGATGGGTGAATAGGGTGCACGATGTGCCTCTGTCGAATATCATGCCTCAATCGTCCATCTCTCGGGGACATAAATCTAGCCTATGTTCCTGAGAAGTCCATATGCTTCTAATGAAAAACCATCGAACTTCCCTTCAAGGGGTCTATGATACTTGATCTTTTCTCTCGTTGCAATGTAGAAACTATCAAGAGGAAGTTGCTTAAGGATCTTACTCGTCAAATTTGTGCCCATGAAGTGGCTATAGCCATATGTTTCCATCTGCACGAGAGTGTCTACAATCACATTCTCCTTCCCCTTCACATTATTTATCTCCATATCATACTCACAAAGCAACTCCATCCAACGCCGCTCGACAATCGTTGAGATTGGGTTGCGTGAAGAGGGGGCAAGACTCAAGTGATCCATCACGAGTGTGAACCTCCAACCAAGAAGAAAGTGTCTCCATGAACCAAGGCGTGAACCACTACCGCAATCTCAAGATTATGAGTCAGATAATTGAGATCATAATCTTTGAGTTTGTGAGACTTAAAGGCCACTACTCTACCCTCATGCATTAATACACCTCCAAGTCCTACCAAAGAAGCATCCGTGCATACGAAAAACTCACCATGTGGATCCGGCACTACAAGAATGGGTGTTGTCATGAGGCACTCCTTTAGTGTCCTGAAGGCTTGCTTGTATCTATCTCGATTAATCAAACTTCTTCCCTTTCGATGAAGGAAGTGATGGGATGCACAATCCGAGAGAAGTCTGAACAAATCTCCTATAATAACATGCTAATCTCATGAAGTTGCGCACATCTATCACGGATTGATCTTGGCCAATCCATAATGGCTCTAATCTTAGAAGGATCGATTGCGATACCTTCCCCAAAAATGATGTGACCCAAATATTATACCTCTATCTGAAAGAATGCACACTTCTCCAAGTTCTCGTAAAGATGTTGCTCATGAAGGCATTAAAGAACACGCGAAGGTGCTCCTCGTGCTCTTCATGCGTACGTGAGTAAATAAAAATTTCATCTAGGAATATAAGCACAAAGCGATCTAAGAAAGTCCTGAATACCCCATTCATCAAACTCATAAATATCGCGGGTGCGATGTCTCAACCAAAAGGAACCCTTTGTGAACTCATAGTGCCCATATCTCATATCAAAAGTGGTCTTATGAATATCCACCTCTGCAATCCTCGGTGATGGTATTCGACTTAAGATCAATCTTAGAGAAAATTGTGGCTCCCTTCATCTGATCAAATAAATCATCTATGTGCAGAAGGGGATAATGATTCTTGATCGTTACCTTGTTTAGTTGGTGGTAATCAATACACAACCACAAGGATCCATCCTTCTTCTTCACAAAATCATCGATGCACCCCAAGGGGATACACTAGGATGGATTAGGCCTTTCTCTAAAATGCCCTCAAGCTACAACTTGAGCTCACAGAGCTCTGGTGTGGTCATTTGATAAGGTGCTCGTGAGATAGGCTCTGCTCCTGGAACCAAATCTATATGGAAGTCAATCTCACTTGGGGGCGTAACCCCTGGTAGCTCCCCTGGAAAACATCTGTAAACTCACCCAATAGGGGATGATCATCTAGCGATGGTCCACTAGTTCCATCCCTCGATCACTTTGACCGAAATAGCATACATCCGACAACCCCATTGCACACTTTGCTTAAGTTGCATAGCGGAGATGGTGCGAAGGGAGACAGCCTCCTAACCCCGAAATCACTAACTCAACTCCTAGATCATCTATACAAGATATAGTCTTATGGTAACAATCTATCATGGCCCTATGTGTAGACAACCAGTCCATACCCAAGATGACTCTATACTGGAAGCCCAAAGGAAGGATACGAAGATCCGGGGGTAATGGTGAAAGGTCCCAAATCCACAACACACTCCTTAACTAAGGTGTCTACAGAGATCTTGGCTCGAAGCCATCTCAACATCCCAACTAAGACCCCGCCTAATCGCCACCGACTTACATCGCTCTACTAAAGATGGTGCGATAAAAGAATCTAAAGAACCAAAATCAAACAAAATGGAGGTAGGAATACCACCAATGCTACCTGTGGTCTCAATCATGGTACTTTGATGCTCATCTGGTGATTCTCAACCACCACATAGATCGATGATTGCACCCCATGTCACCAATGGTAGGCTCGAGATATGTGTCTTACCCTTGTTAATAGGGTTATGAGGGGAGTCTCTCCACAAATGTCCATCAATGCCATAACAAAAAAATTGCACGATACTCTCCCATTTGTAGCAGGTCCGACGGGTACTACTGGAGATATGTGGTGTGGATCCCGATGATCCAACCGTGGTCTTCTACGGTCTCTCTGCTAGAAATATCCTCGTGAGCTCTAGATATTCCTTGTGTCCTAATGAGACCCCTATTAAGAGCCCCATACCCCGACCCTCTCGCATCAAATCTTTGTGGAGTTCTATAAGGTGGGCGGATCATTGTGTTGTTGTTGATCTAATCAATGATCGTGTCAAACCATGTCCACCACAAGGAGGAGGTATTGACCCCCTCGATCTACTATCCTACATCTGCTAGATGCGGCTCAGGACTTGATCTCTAGCATGTTAGGTCTTTCCCCGATTCTCCTATGCTATATAGGCCTTCTCAACGGCCTCGGCTAATGTCGGTGGACAATGACTCAAAATTCATCTTTCATGCAGGCAAGAACTTCTAATCCTCCACACCACCCTAGCCAAGTAGATCTCCTCACAGGAACAGGCACATTGGGCATGCCTCCTCAGTATTCACAACAAACGCCAACTAGAACCGTGTTTTCTAACGCCGCTCCAGTGGAAAATATGATACCTCCCGAGTTTAGTACAAAACAATCCATTCTGAGCAATGCTCCTCCATACTTAAACATGTATTCCAAATCACCACAAGGAGATATGTTCTCTTCTCCCGGCATGTTCGCTCAACCACAGGGATTTCCTTATGCCCCTACAAATATATATGCTACGCCACATCAACAACCCATTCCACCTCCCCCTCAGCAAGCACCATCAATGGTCAAAACCTATGCGATAGGGACTTATTCAGAATATTTGAAAGAACCTTTAGACTTCACTATACGAAGCGTCATGCTTCCAAGACCTCTCCCGATCTACCCAAGTACAAAGGAGAGGGAGACCCGAATGCACATATTAAGGCCTACGCCATGACCATTCGAGAACTGCTCCCTTGGGATGGAGTTGTTGCTAAAATATTCCCCAAAACTTTAGAGGGTATCACCCTCGATTGGTATTACAGAATACCTGAAGCCTCAATACATTCATTTAAACAACTTGTTTCAGAGTTCATCAAGGTGTTCGACATGAACAAATTGTTGAGAACAGGAATCAGGGAATTCTTACATATTAAACAAGAACACAATGAATATGTTGCTCATTTCATCCAAAGATGGCGTACAGTCCTCTATTCTTCAGCAAGCACTCCAAACATGGATCAGATGGAACTATGTGATTTATTCCTTCATTCTCTCAGCAGAGAGATAAAGGAAGAAGTCTAGAAGTTCCCACTAAGAACTTATGATGAAGTGCTCGAGAGCGCTCTCCGAATAGATCAAGCTGCAATAGATAGCGGTCGTAAGACATATGGAACAAATGGGAGGTTAATCATCCCCAACCAAAACACTACGACTTATCCTACTACCACAAACGCCAATCAAGGACCTAAAATCCTTAACAAAAACCACGGAGTGACAACAGATGGAGTGACTAACCAAAAAAAAGTAAACGTTGTAAATGTTCCACCACCAGTTAACAATCAACGAAACAACAATTTTACCCCAACAATCAACGCGGTGGATTTTAATCATCCCCAACAACAACAACAAACAACAACAGCAATGGCAGATCCAAACACAGGGTCCAAGTCAAAACTCAACTGGATATCAAAACCAAAGACAACAAACGCAAAACTTTAATCCTAATAGTCAACAGTTCAATCAGAGTTTTGGACCACAACATGTGCCAAACCAACAACCTAGGAGTTATAATCCTAACTCATATTGTGGTTTCCACAAAATTTGAGGCCATGACACTAGGACTTGCCATGATTACAATAAGTTCATGCAACGTTTGCTAGAAGAACAAAGACAACTCTTCATAGATATGTTCTTAATAGATTCTGTGACACCTATGCCAAATACTTTCACAGGGGTAGTCTCCCCTCAAAATGCACCTCTTAAGATCTTCAATGATCCACTTCCAAATCACAATAACAATAATAAATTAAATCCAAATGGGATGAACAAAGGTGTAATGATAGGAAATAATGATCATGAAGCCTCAACTTCGCTAAATCCACCTTGTCGCACCACAATTAGGAAATCAACCACGAACCAAGATAGTTGGTCTAGTGGAGTTAGATACTGAGCTACACGTAGAAGCCATAACAAGAACACGAGAATATTCTTCTCAACCAAATCCAATCTATCCACTAGAACTAGATAACATTCAACAAACATTGGTAAAACCCGTGGGTGCTTATGATTTAATTAATGACTTAACAAAGACCTTCTCTCACATCTCCTTTTTGGACTTGTTGAAAAACTCTCCTGCCCATAGGGCTACTCTTTTAGAAGCACTAGGTCTAGGTCATTTAATTAACATCACTCCACCTCCGAAACACAAGTAAACCATATAGACTTTGATATCCACCCTCCAGGGCAGCCAGATAGGGATACCGAGTTTATATTGACATAAACAAAATGCCAACAGATGCTGAAATTACATGTAGAGGTGATCCGGCCTTGCATTTATAGGTGTGGGTTTACAATAATTACGTTAAATGTGCAATGGTGGATGATGGGGCAGCAGTTAACATTGTCCCCTTCTCTTTCCTTCAAAAGCTAGGATATGGAGAAACAAATTGTTCCACAACAAGAAATACGCTAAGAGGTTATGATAGCCTTAAAGCTACTTCAATTGGGACTATAATATTACCAGTCACCTTAGGACCCAAGACAATCCTCACCGAGTTTTATATCATAGATCGGGAAACCAACTATAATATGATCCTCGGTCGACCATGGATACATCGCATGAAAGCAATTCCCTCTACGTTATTCCAGGAAATAAGATTCTTACACCTAGGAAAGATATTCATAGCAAAAGGTGACCCAAAACCATTCGACATACACCTAGCAGACCTGAAGAAAAGACCAGGTGTTCACTCTGAGTTTGAACTCCCAACAAACCAACTTAACAAACCAATTGACTCAAAACCAGAAGAAAAATTAATACCTACAACAGAACTAGAAATTATGAACCTAGTCAAGAGCATCCCAGCCCTCAAGGATGAAGCTAACATTGTAGAAACAGTGTCATTAGGAACTACTGCAAAAATTGTCAAATTACTAGAACAAGATCTACCAATTTTCCTACCATTTGACTCCGTAGGTATGGGATGCACCCTAGGAGTTGGTTCTCTTCCAACAGAGGAACTTTGCATGGTAGAAGTAAATCGAAATAGAAGAAACAGATGTGAAGAATGTCCCAACATCCATCTTTCCTAGTAAATATTGGACTCTCCATTTCGATGGAGCTAGATGTCGCTATGGAGCCGGGCAGGCGTAATCTTTACTTCTCCTGAGGGAAAGATCCTACCTTTTGCTTTTAAGTTGAACTTTGAATGTACAAAAACAATGGCACTGAGTACATGAAGCCCTCCTCCTTGGCCTCATCATAGCCAAAAGGATTGGTGTTAATGACATCAGAGTGTTAGGAGACTCGCAGTTAGTTGCAAACCAAGTCTCTGAAGTATATGAGACTAGAGCTGAGCACTTACAACTCTATAAAACAATGGTATTAGATCTAAGCAAAAGATTGACTTCATATCCATTGAGGCAATCCCATGAGAACAAAACCTTCTCGCAGATTCAATAAGCAACCTCAGCTTCACGTTTTACCCCAAGTAATGAGTTGGAAGATACAAGTTTCAAAGTATCACTTCGTACTGAACCATTGGTGAAGAAAATGTCAACAAACCCTCTTCTAACACATATAAGCTGAGAATGAATCTCCTATCTTACATCATGTTGATAGTGATAAAGTCACTCTTGAATATCTAAACACCTATGTGGAGCTACACCTTGCTCACCGTATAGTTGATCTTTCCTTAATACCACATTCCTCTTCCTACTTTGGAAATCCCATGGTAGAGTCTCCTCCATAGAAAGATCTCGATATCTATGAGATAGAAAATGGAGAAAGCTTGGAACTACCTCCAGCCCCACCTGAGTTTGAAGAAGGTAACGCTTCTTTGATAGAAGAAACCATTGACATAAACATTGGAATGGAGGAAGAACCAAGAATTTTGAAGTTAGGATCCTCGCTAACTCGGAAGAAATAGAAATACACACCCAAATCCTCAAAGAACATCAAAAGGCTTTTGCATTTAATTATAAAGAAATGACAGGTATCGCACCACAAGTTCATGGTACATAATCTTGTCACTAAACCAGATGTGAAGCCAATTAAACAAAAGTCAAGACCAATGAAGCCAAAAGTGGCTCTCATGGTAAAAGAGGAAGTAATAAAACTTCTCCAAGTAGGATTCATCAAACCAGTCGATTATTCACAATGGGTGTCTAATATCATCCCCATTCTCAAAAAGAATGGGAAGATATGCATTTGCATAGATTTTTGGGATATTAACAAAGCTTGTCCCAAGGATGATTTCCCATTACCATCCATTGACGTCATCGTTGATGCAACAACTGGATTTGAGATTTTGTCTCTCATGGATGGGTTCTCGGGATATAATCAAATCAAAATATCCAAACAAGACCAAGCCAAAACCACATTTATAACTCCCTGGGGAACTTATTGTTATGTTGTCATGCCATTTGGTCTTAAGAACGCTGGCGCTACATATCAATGGGAAATGACTTATATATTCCATGATCTTATCCATAAAATTGTGGAATCATATGTGGATGACTTGTTGGCCAAGGCCAAGAAACGTTGTGATCATCCGGAGGTGCTCCGTATCATCCTCTCATGACTAATTGAGTATGGTGTCACATTAAACCTAGAGAAGTGTGTTTTCGGTGTAACAGGAGGAAAACTTCTAGGATACATTATATCTTCACGAGGGATTGATGTTGATCCGCCAAAATACGGGTTGTTCTCGAAATGATCCCACCTTCGAATGAATCTGGAATCAGGACATTTCTTGGGAAACTCGGTGCAATCCAAAGGTTCATCCCAGATTTAAGCTTTTGCCATTCATCCAATCAACAATCTACTCAAGAAAGATTATAGTATCGATTGGACTAAAGATTGCAATGAGGCTTTGAAGTAGTTAAGCGCTTCTTGTTGTCACCACCCATGCTAATGCCTCCCAAACCAGACCACCCTTTAATCCTATACTCACGAGCCACTCATGTCTCGCTGGCCTGCATGTTGGCTCAAGAAGACGATGACAAATGAGAACGCGTGATCTATTTCATTAGCCGAACATTACTCGATTATGAAACACGTTACACACAGGAAGAGAGAGAATGCCTTGCCATAATTTTTGCAACAAAATGTTTGAGACATTACATGTTAAACAAGAAACAAGGGTCATTGTAAAGACAGACCATTTACAAACATTTCTCACACAAGGATCTTTATCTAAGAAAAGTTGGCCATTTCATAACCCTAATGGGAGAATTTGAGTTAACATTCGTAAACCAAAAATCATTAAAGGAAAAATCATTGCAGACTGGTTAGCTGACAATCCACTAGATGGAGGTGAACTGGTAGATCTAGACTTTCCCGATGAATGTGTATTCTTTGTCAAAACCAGACCCCCCATCTCTACATGTCCCTGGTATACTGATATCATCAATTTTATCATGGACCATACATACCGAAAAGTGCCACGCCACAACAAAGAAGGTGGTTACACATTATTGCCGCTAAATATGTTGTTTTAGACCAAGTGCTCTATCGCAGAGCCTTCAACGGCATGCTTCTAAGATGCGTCGACATAGAAGAATCCAAGAAGATTCTTCATGAATCCCATAGTGGGATATGTGGGGGCCACTTCGGTGGTCACGCCACCACTCACAAAATACATCGGATGGGCTATTTTTGGCCCACTCTCGAACATGACGCAAGTGGAATTTGTACGTAAGTGCCACAAATGCCAAGAATTCTCTCACGAGATTCACATGCCAGCACAATCCCTGCAACCAATAGCAACTCGTGGCCCTTCTCCACGTGGGGTCTGGACTTGATAGGGAAATTCTCTCCCTCATCAACCGATGGCCATAATTTTATAATCATAGCCATGGAATATTTCACCAAATGGGTAGAGGCCATGCCTCTCACCACCGTACCAAGTTCGGTGATCGCCAAATTCATTTTGAACCAAATTATCTATAGGTATGGTGTCCCACAAGTCATTATCTCTCGATAATGGCATGTCCTTTAAAAATGATGAGGTTTCATGAGCTATGTAGCAAGTTCAAAATAAACCATCACATGGCCTCTCTTTACTACCCTCAAGCCAATGGGCAGGCTGAAGCGACAAACAAAATGTTGAAAGCTATTCTCCTCAAAATGGTAAAAGAAAACAAATGAGATTGGCATTTAAAATTATATCCGGCCTTGTGGGCCCACCGAACCTCAATAAGAACACCAACAGGAGCAACTCCTTTCTCACTGGTATTCGGGGCAGAAGTAGTTCTCCCACTTGAGGTTGAAATACCCAGTCTCCGCATCTCACTACAAGGGATTCTAGATGAAGAAGCTTATAGGAGGCACGCCTCTCCCAACTAGAAAGCCTAGATGAGGCTAGGTTAAATGCCGAAACAATGGCATAGAGCCTATGCTGACCGGATGTGCTGGCAGTATAACAAAAAGGTCTATGAGTGAGAAATATATGAAGGAGATCTAGTTTTAAGACTAGACAACCGGATCGATAAGAAAACCGGTGAAGGAAGAAAGTTTCGCCCAAATGGTTGGGCCCATATCGAGTCATGAAAGGACTACGGAAATGGTGTGTATCTCTTGTGCACACTAGAGGGTGAGGAATTCAATGAATCAGTCAATTCCTTGCATCTTAAATGGTTTTACGCATGAAGCATCAACACTATTTGTATAATTATATCTACATTACATATTCATTTAGATAGGTTCATTTTGTTCACTCGTTTCGTAAAATTTGGTGATCAAGGGACTTATTCTTAAGAAATTCATTACAAACTTTTGATGGTATTGACAGGAGCATTCAAATCATACTTCTTCATTTTCATAACATCATCAACTGTTTCAGAATCATTTCATCAATTAAAGCTAGATATGACAAAGTCTTAACGGTAGCCATACCAAGGCCTGCATGCTTGTTCTCACTTTTGGTTTCTTCCTAGGATAGGTGTCTTGCCTATGGTCTATTCTAGAAGCTTCATGGTGTCACATCTATCCTATATATATATCTCTTTGGAAATAAGAACATACTGACATTTTGCTCAAGTAAGTAAGTCAAATATAGATCAAACAGAAAATTTTACTTTTACACATTTCCTTGCCCTACCAACCTTCGGTGATGAGCTTACATCTCTTACTAGTGACGTAGGGTTGGGAAAGGATGGGAATGCCTTTACTCACCTGTGCCTTGTCCATGGTGATAAGCCCATGCTTCCTACTAGTAGCATGGGGCAAGGTGTAGGGGGTCCTCTTGATAGTAAAACGTTGAAAGTCATAAGCAAATAGTTCAAACAAACCTTTGAAATCTTGAGTCAAAAACAAATGAATCAGATGTCCAAAATTCCAAGAGAGTTCAAAACCCTGAAAACCAGATTTTGTCAACCAAGTGGCCATCTACGGATCTAAGTCTGGATAAACTGCAAAGCAAGTCACATTCTAAACTATGGAGTCACTTGAGTAAGATAGGTTTGTAGCATCCTAATTTGGTTCCACCAACTCTTTGTCTATCTCCCATCATTACCATTTCAACACACCTCATAGCTTGTGCCCTTTCTAGCTCTCGGTGGTGAGCCCTCGCATCTTACTAGTTGCGTGGAGTTAGGAGTGGGGCAAGTACATCTGCTCATCATACCAATTCATCATCACATTTTGTCAAAACAATATGAAGTACGGAAAATTGCTTATGAAAACTAAAGTTCAAGATCACAAAGCTCATCTATGTCATCATACATCAAGCATCACGAAATACAAAAAGAAAACATTTGTGATATTTGTTCTCCATTGCATACATTCTGAAAAGCATATAAAAACAAAATTTTATAAACATCTAGTATACATGTGAAAATGAATCACAAAACTCTAGGTACAAAGAGATCTAGATCCAAAAAGAGATATATATATATATATATATATATATATATAATAGTTTTATGTACAATGCCATCATGCTAGGCATGGTCAAAATGCTCAATGAGCCCGGAAAATACAAAATGGTCGTATAAACAATCTAGCAAGAGTCACTACAAAAAGAGCCAAGTGGCCTCTCAATCCCTATGGGATCCCTCAGAAGGTGCACACGACCACGTCTAGGACTCGGCTATGCCGGTGCTCTAAGTGCACTGAGGGCTCACGGTCCCGAACAGTAGCTGTAGCCTCGCTATGAGAGCGGCTCCTCATCAGGTGCTCTGCAGTCCTATACCCGGCTAACTCGGTATGGAGGGAAGTCACCATCTTGGCCACATGCCAAATGGGGGAAAAAACATCGGTATGCCTACCGGCTGTCGAAGGCTCCCCTGCATCCATGGATAGCTCGGCACGAGTCTTCTCCATGGGGAGCATCAGGGTATCAGTACATACCCGGTGAATCAAGTCTCGCCACTCATCAGTAGTCTCTGCAAGCAAAGGAGAAAACAAGTTAGAAAATAATCAAAAGATGAAACCAAGGATGAACAAAAAGAGAGATAGCAACTAAGGCAATCCTAGCTAAAAACAAATATTAAAAGAAGAGTGACAACTCACTCGGATCTCCGGGCCTCCAAGAGGGATCTCTAGGATCAGCGCCACCGGATGCCACCACTGACTGATGTCCTCCTCCTATGTCTGGGGCAACATAGCATCCTACCACGGACTCATCCTCTCCACCTAAGTCCTGAGAAAGTAACTCCTCTGAGACTAGAGTCACCCTCTCTGCTCTGCTCTGCCCTCTCGGCCTGTAAAATCTCCTGAGTGTCATGCCACTCGGGATCGCTATCCTCTCCCCCACCCGACTCTGACCTCCATGTCCTCGGTCTCCTCCTCCATCTCTCCCCCTGTGAACTCCTCAGACTCAGAGTCTATATCAATAGGGTCATCACTGCTATGGGCAGGACCGGTGGCAATCCGAAGTAAAGGTGCCTGAGGAGCACCGACTCTCGCTCGGTGCGTACCACCCTCCTGGCTGCAATAGGGATGCCAGGAGTAACAATAGTCCAACCCGGCCCCTAGGACCTCCCCTAGCCTCCCGAACTGATCTGAACACTGGCACCACTGGGGGAAGCATATCAACGTAAGCAAGGCCAAACTACTGAGGCACTCGATCAAAGGGGTGTGTCTCTACCTTCCCCGTCCTATCCACAAGCTGCCCTATGTAGTAGAGCAGGAAATCAAAGTGAAGGTCTCCTCACCCCACAACCCTGCCATGGCCTGATAAGGTGTGGCCTCCATATCCTCAGTAGTCAAGGAAGCAACTAGGCTGGTGGGGTGCTCTAAGCACCATCATCTCTATCCATCTAGCTGCCCTCATGGCTCGGGATCCGCCACCTCTATACCTCTCCCATAAGGGATGATACGCTCATAGACCCAGCTCATAACCAAGGTCGGATGGCTCAATGACTATCCCTATAAATGAACCACCCTGTATAAGTCGTGATAGGTGGTCCCAAGTATATCAGCTCCCCAGGCATAAATCCGACCATGTGCCTCAATCTATGTGATGATGGGGGCCCAACAATAGAGTAAAGTATCCCCTCCCTTGTCCTCGATCAATCTGAAGCAAGGATGCCCATAATGGCTGACGGATCAGAGGGATGGGCAAGCCAGGAATAGAATGGACCTTCACCCCCTTCTTCGAACTAGTGGAGACAACTACGTCTCCCATATAGGTGGCCCACTGTGTCACCTGAGCTCTGGATACTGTTGTATCAAATGAAAGTCTCCTCCCAATAATCGGGACTCCCAAAATGTGGTAGACATCCTCTAAGGTGATAGTCCACTCACCCCTGACACCTGGAAATCGGAAAGTGTTCCGATCTGCATCCCAGTAAGAAAATAAGTCACATAGTATGTGACTGGCAGGTGTAACGTGGGGGACCCGTGTGATCCTCAATATACCTGCCTACCCTCTGAAGAGTATCCTGCTCATCCTGAGAGAGTGCATCTAGCACTGCTGGAAGCCAATCACTCTCTCTCTCTCTCTCTCTCTCTGTCTCCATCTGATGTACTCTTCCTTCTTCTACAAAACACACAAAAACACGCAAAAAGGAGCAAGTTAGTATCAAGATTGCATTGAAAAAAATCATTAAAGCAAGTAAGAATGCTAGAAATGCAAAAATGAATTCAAACAAGTGTTGTTTTGGCATTCTGGAGAGAACCGCCACCGTGAGCAGGGTGGCGGTTCCATAACCACCACCTTGGAAGGCGGCGGTCCTGTAACCACCACCCGCCTTCAGGGTGGCGGTCTGTCCCGCATTTCAAAATGGGTCGCATACCCTAAAAATGCTCAAAAATGCTAAAAATGACCATTTTTGCTAAAACAAAAGCCTACCCATTAGGTGCCCCCTAAGAGACACATTTAAAACTGACATTTCTAAAAATGACCCCCATGACAAAGTTTTCATCATTTTTACATTTAGGGTGCAAAAATGAATAATCAAGAAGAACTAACCTGAGATTTCGTGGGTCGAGGTTCTACTCATGGAGGCATGATCGCTATCTCGATATGAACGTTTCGACTATATTCTCATTGAAAACCATCACCGTGGGTCCCAGAGCTCAAAAACTATCAAATCAACACGTGCAAATGAATAGGAAAATGGTCCCATATATATATATATATATATATAGTGTTTTGACGCATTTTTGAGTGCCCCTTTCGCAGGTTTAGAGCGCCAACGGAGGTAAGTTCTCATCCCCACACAAATGGTAAGTCCTCATCTCATACTAATTTAGTATTTATTTTTGATTTGTTTTGTCTATCTGCACTTGAGTCTTCTTTCCATTTTACAGGTAGCGGGAACTTGGATGGTGACATTTCGACACACGGGCGTGTCAGGTATAATTTCTAACTTCCCATTTTGGGACCGCCATACTCGGACCCACCATTTTACGCCTCTTCATGGCTAAAATGCTTCTCCGAGGGGGAAATATGTACGTACCCAAAATTGTAGGGTACTGTACCACCGAATGATGTTACACATGCCCCAATGATGATACAGGTCACCTCGCAAGGTGTTCGGATCCAGAAAAGCTCGCAAAGTATATGTTAGCATCCCAAATGCTTTATCCATGTTCCTTGTGCTTTGTTTTATTCCTCTACCCTTCATTTCTTAGCTTTTTGACCTTTAGTGATGAAACCACCACTGCCTGAAGTAGGTGGTGGTCCTATGTAACCCGCCCTGCTTGGGGGGTGGTCCTATCTCGCTCAGGGTGGCGGTCCTTCACGCATTTTCCAGCACGTTCTTTTGATCACGACTTGCGTAATTTTCAACTTTTACCAGCTTTTCTCCACCGCCTTAGCTTGTATTAATGTTTTATGTCCCCTGGAATAGTGTTTCTCCATTGTTTAATGGTAAAAGAGTTCTAATGGGAATCACCTTTGGGTGAATGTGAAATCTATAAATAGCCAGCTTGTTTTCAAGCAAATGGCCCCTCAAAACTGCCTCTCAATTTCTCATTTTCCATTGTTTAGTCTCTCAATTCTTGCTTAGAGTTCATTTTGTTTTCATGTTTGCATCCATGCTAGTTTTCCTTTGCTTTTAGAAGCCATTCAATCTTCTTGCTTCAGTCTTGTTCATTGTTGTTCATACAAATTAGTTTAGAGCAAGAGTAGTGTCAGTTATAGATTGCATCCATTAGAGTTGCAGGTTGTGTTCTTCACAGAAGGTGGATTCTAGAATCTCTCGGTACTCTTGTGTTGTATTCCCGCAATAAATCCCGCTAGGAATTACATATGCCAAGCTCTGTCTCTTGCGTTGTCCCTCTCCTACTCGCATTATATTCGGTCTATATCCAAAGCTGCCATTGTTCAAATACCTTTTTCTATTGATGCTAGCATATACACGCTCTTCTGGATTCACGTGAACACGAAGGAATGAGGAGATCATTTTGAGGGGACAAAGTCATACACTACTAGATTCGCCACTATTTCTGCAAATTCTAGGTTTTATCTATCAAAGTTCTAGTTAAAATATATCAAATAGAGTAGTGAAACATTTCATTTCAGTTAAATTTCATTCTCGATATTACCAGGGAAGCTGTGGGGATTGATAGTTTCTGAGAAACTATGATTCATTCCTCACTTCTGAGGTAGGATCGAGAATCTTTCAATTAAGTTAATCAGCTATCTAGTTATTTAGGATAAACTCACAACTGCACAGGAAAGTAGCTACACCGGGCTACCTTGTTTGTTTTAATTTTGTTATTAGATTAGTTGTCATTTTCTAAATATATTAGATTAGTTGTTCTTTCAATTCCATTTAAAATTCTATTAAAAAAATACAAAAACAGAGGAATATATATATGTTGTAGATATATCTTGCATAGTTAATTTATTTCATTTCAGTTAGGTTTATATTGACTCTTGTATGACAATCACGGGACCTAGAGAGCCCAGGGAATATGTTTTTGAGCCAATCGTGCCTCAACCAAATATTGTTGCAGCAATAACTGACATAGACCAAAATCTCAGAATTCAGGTCTTCCGAACAACATAGACCTACAAGAAATCAGCACATAAGTTAAGAGGATTAAACATAGAAGATGACAAAGCACACACGTTCTGGTCAAATCAACCAAATTATAGATTGCCTTGATAGACATCCGTATGACTGTAGAAGGACCTGAAAGAGAACAAACATTCGGTTGTGATCCACTAGTCCCATAGCCAGATGCAGGAGACCTCCTTGTTGATATAGACACTAGCTTACGTATCCAAGTTTGCAAGAACACTGTTAGGTACTCCGAGAAAATCATGCAACTTTTAGTTCTAAACGTAGAGGCCGAAAAGGCATACGATTATTGGATACTCGGGATCGAAGAAGGGATTGATTCTTCACATGACCATAGGAGGTCCACAACAACCATGAACTTACGGTTGTGATCCAAAGTCCCACAACCCAACGGGCCTACAAATCAATCCAACGTTGACGCTAGTTTGTGAACATTAGTGTTTAGATCCTCTCCACTCCCACCAGACATTATCACACAACTATCATTATTAAACGTAGTAGCTAATCAAGCTAAAGATTTCTGGACTAGACTAGAGAATCATCCATAAAACACCAAAAGATCCACTACATATTTAGCCATTCCATTTTCATGACCTTTTCGGGAGACATATACGAAGCACCCATAGGTTATCTTCCACGTATTCCACAACCCATAGATCGGATCATGACAGAGAGCTCGATATTGATTGGAGCCTTCGAGCAGCTATCCTCACCGAATGATCTATCACACCGGTTTAGGTTAGGAGGGCCTTCTTTGCCTTAGATTCACAGATCCCATTATTGCGTGTTGAAGACATAAGATTACCTAACTAGCTTATCTACATCCCACGTGTATTCCATCCCCACCGGTTGTCTCGGCACGACCTCAGGGAGGTCGGGTGTGAGGAAGAGTTACTTGTAGATTCCCATGCTCACATGTCACTTTTCGAAACTATCGAGAGGAAGGCTGCTTTGAAGGATCTTGCTCCGTAAATTTGTGCCCTTGAAGTGGCTATAGCCATATGTTTCCATCTGTGAGAGTGTCTACAACCACATCCTCCTTCCCCTTCACATTCTCTATCTCCATATCATACTCACACAAAGCAACTCCATCTAACGCCACCGACGATCATTGAGATTGGAGTTACGTGAAGAGGTGGCAAAGACTCAAGTGATCCGTCCACGAGTGTGAATCTCCGACCAAAAGAAAGTGTCTCCATCAAACCAAGGCATGAACCACTGCCGTAATCTCAAGATTATGAGTCGGATAATTCAGATCATAATCTTTGAGTTTGTGAGACTCAAAGGCCACTACTCTACCCTCATGCATTAATACACCTCCAAGTCTGCCAAAGAAGCATCCGTGCATACAAAAACTCACCATGTGGATCCGGCACTACAAGAATGGGTGTTTTCATGAGGCACTCCTTGATGTCTGAAGGCTTGCTTGCATCTATCGACCAATGAAACTTCTTCCCTTTCATTTGAAGGAAGTGATGGGATGCATAATCTAAGAGAAGTCTGAACAAATCTCCTGTAATAACTGCTTAATCTCATGAAGGCTGCGCACCTCTATCACAAGATCTTGAGTCTTGGCCAATCCATAATGGATCTAATCTTAGAAGGATTGATTGTGATACCTTCCCGAGAAATGATGTGACGCAAATATTGTACCTCTTTACGAAAGAATGCACACTTCTCAAGTTCCGTAAAGGCTGCTTTGCTCATGAAGGCAAGAACACGGAGAAAGGTGCCCTCATGCTCTTCACGTGTACGTGAGTAAATCAAAATGTCATCTAAGAATATGAGCACAAAGTGATCTAAGAAATTCTGAATACCCCATTCATCAAACTCATAAATCTGCGGGTGCATTCGTCTAACCAAAATGCACCCCTTTGTGAACTCATAGTGCCCATATCTCATATGAAAAGTGGTCTTATGAATATCCACCTCTGCGATCCTCGGTGATGGTATTTCGACTTAAGATCAATCTTAGAGAAAATTGTGGCTCCCTTCATCTGATCAAACAAATCATCTATGTGCGAGAAGGGGATAGCGATTCTTGATCGTTACCTTGTTGGTGGCAGTAATCAATACACAACCGCATGAGGATCCATCCTTCTTCTTCACGAAAATCATCGGTGCACCCCAGGGGATACACTAGGATGGATTAGGCCTTTCTCCAAAAGGCCCTCAAGCTGCAACTTGAGCTCACAGAGCTGGTGTGGTCATTTGATAAGGTGCTCGTGAGATAGGCTCTGCTCCCGGAACCAAATCTATATGGAAGTCAATCTCACATGGGGCGGTAACCCAGATAACTCCCCTAGAAAACATCTGCAAACTCACTCAATAGGGGATGATCATCTAGCGATGGTTCACTAGTTCCATCCTACGATCATCAGCGTTGAAATAGCATACATCGACAACCCCATTGCACACACATCTTGCTTATCTTTGCATAGCGGAGATGGTGTGAATGGAGATAGGTCTCCTAACCCCGAAATCACTAACTCAACTCCTAGATCATCTGCGTATAAGATATAGTCTTATTGTAACAATCCATCGTGGCCCTATGTGTAGACAACCAGTCCATACCCAAGATGACTCTATACAAGCCCAAAGGAAGGATACGAAGATCCGGGGTAATGGTGAAAGGTCCCAAATCCACAACACACTCCTTAAATAAGGAGTCTACGAGAGATCTTGGCTCGAAGCCATCTCAACATCCCAACTAAGACCACCTGCTAAGCGCCACTAGCTTAGCTTGCATCACTCTACTAAAGATGGTGCAATAAAAGAATCTAAAGAACCAGAATCAAACAAAATGGAGGTAGGAATACCACCAATGCTACCTGTAGTCTCAATCATGGTACTTTGATGCTCAACTGGCGATTCTCAACCGCCACATAGATCGATGCTTGCACCCCATGTCACCAATGGTAGGCTCGAGATATGTGTCTTACCCTTGTTAATAGGGTTATGAGGGAGTCTCTCCACAAATGTCCATCAATGCCACAACCAAAAAAATTACATGATCCTCTCCCATTTGTAGCAGTCCGACAGGTACTTTGGAGATATGTGGTGTGGATCCAGATATCACATGTCTAAGCAAATCCATAAATATATATAACCATGTCCAACAACATGTTAACATCTATATACAAATGTCTCTAACAACCATCATGCATCATATGTAAATCGAGTTGATAATAGTCCATGCTCTAACATCTAATCATCATCTTGAATAAAAAGTCACAATAATGTCCATAATATAGTCCACGGGTCAAAATACATAATAAAAGGTGTTGAAGGGAAGTGTGCACTACAAATATAATCAACCTTTGCCTCTAAATTGTTGTGCTTGTGACTATACTGATAAGTTGCATGACATGTATTAAAAATGTGTAAGCATAATTGTTTAATGAATGGCATGCCAGTATAATAAGATTAATATACCCATTATGACTCAAACCCGTAATTTTTTCATGACCATGTTTGACTTGTTGGAGTACTCTTCCACTTGAGCTATTGGTGTTTTTTGTAATTTAGTATTGTTGGGATAAGCTTTTGTAGACAAGGCTTGATGAATCAGAGCATGAGTTGAAAATACATCCAAGGAGATAGTTCAAATTTGAAGCAACTGTAATATATAGAATAAATTAGTTAAAGTTTGATTAGTCGCCCTCCTCTTATTACTATGCCCACAACTGGTATCTTCTATTAAAAAAATATTCTACTTGTTTTTGGTTAGTTGACTACACAAATGTCCCTTGCCTCATTTGATTTTCAAATCTTAAAACAAATAATCCCCTAGGGACTTGAAGGGCTAGAGTGTATCTTAATAAGCTATATTTTGCACTCACATCAATGAGACATTAAGTACAATATTTATACAATTGTTTCCATTCTTTTTACATTATTTAACATCATATAATTATAGAGAAATTTTACCACTTCAAAAAAAAAATTATAGATTTTGTTTTTTTCCCTTGTTTCATTTCGACCGGGTCTCAAGTTTGGGATTTCAAGGAAGAATTTTTGTATTGTTGTATTGAATGGGTCGATATTGTCATTGCTTGTTTTTATTGATTAATTTTTGTGATTTGATTGCCTCAAAATCATATTCCTCATTCACGGCTTCACTTCATATTTTTGCAAAAAGTATTTTGTTGTTATAGTCAAAATTTTAGGCATATTTGGATATCTTCAAATTATATTTGTTTGAGTAGAGTTAATCTTCATTTTATTAGAATCACAAATTTTGATGATTTTCCTTCACATGGCATGGAATTAAGCTTTTATAGAGAACTATTTTAGTGTCATAATTATGTTTCAAGTTTGGTTTGAATTTCCCTCATTCTTTTTTTGAGTATTTGAATTGGTCTTCATTGTATCTCAATGATACATAAGAAGATAGCGACAATGTTTCTATTTTCTTTCTTTCTTTGAGGTCATTAGAAGTTACTCGCTTATCGGTGATCATACACGTATTATTTGTCTATTCTTGTGATGTGTGTATGGAATAAAATATTGTACATCTACTTCATAATCGTAAGTAAACCGCTATGTTCTTGATTTGTAAAGTTACTTTCTCTGTTCTTTGAGTCAAAGTACATAAAATTTTTAAGTGTCAAATTACTCGTGTTTTATTTCCTTTGGGCTTTTATTGTTTTCAATTTGGAGGTCTGCATTTTTAAAGTTCTTCCTATCAATTTTAATTGGTAACACCTTGTCAAATGCAACTAGGAATTTTCAACCCCTCTCTTGATGGAAATCTACTTCTTGGATCTTTGATTTGCTAATATCTAAACTTCAATAAATCTTTTAAAAGATCTTTGCATTTACATAATATTTTGAATTATCTTCTTTTTATTATATAAAGGATAATTAAACGGAATTGTAATTTTCTTGATAGACTCGTCTTTGAATAGCTTGTTGGTTCCACCTTTATAAGCGAAAGGAAAAACATATGTAGAAATGAGTATGGAAACCAAGAAATATGGGAGGAAAAGATCAAGAAATTGTAGGTGAGAAAATTGAAAATTGTCGAAAAAATTACGTACAGTGTAATACATTTTTATTCATTGATTTTTGATGTGCGGTAGTAAGGAGTTTTCAGTTGTTTTCCCCTCAAAATTGACAACATAGATTGAATAAACATTGTATAAACATCGACACATGTGTGGATATTGAAATGGGTTCCTTTATAATGTTTAACGAGACTAACTAGATAGTAAATTGATATGTTGGGAGGCTCTCACATTAAAAAAATCAAATAAGATTGTTCCTTCCTAGAATTTTAGCTCTTGAACAAATTAACCAATTATTTTATTGTAAAAAATTTTAATCATGTTTTTACCACATGAAAACAAATACATGTTTTCCTTTTTCTCTATGTATTGAGTTTCTAGATGAATCATGAGCGTAATTATGCACAACTTTCCTATCAAGTTTCTAGATGAATAGATGATTGGTAAACACAATTTAATAAATTACAAGTTCTTGAATTATTGAAATATCAATATTTTCATAGGTTATGCACATATGACCATAATAGCGATGACAATCGTGTAGGTATTTAGAGAGATACTAAGTCCCCCCCATGGTTGAACTTGTTGGAGAATGCAATTATTTTAACTTGTAAAAAAATAGTGTTTATCTTCATCCGCTTTTCAATTCCTCTCTATATCCCTTTCGATGTTCACATCATACATTTTGTGCATCAACTATTTCCTACAATCACTTCAAATGGCTCTCGGTAGGTATAGTTTTGCACTGCCTCCTTCATTTCACTTTCCTTCTCCTACAATTATCCACCCTCAAAGACCGTACTCTACCCTATTCTCTCCCATTGTTTCTCTCACTCCAATTTGCTTTCATCTAAAGATCTCATTTGACATTTCCTTCGTTCATTTCACGTGATATTGCAATCTCGCAATAACGAGAAATCACGCCTACGTTCTCTAAACATTTTCCCACTTATAAATCCCTCTACATTTCCCTTCCCCACCCTTCTATATTACCATTCCTCTCTTCTTTTCAATTCAATAGAATTTATTGTAAATCAATTGTGTGATGGTATTAGTATTGCAGATTAGTAGATGGTAACTCAAATTTGTTGTAATTTGTCACTTTCAAACATATTTTTAATACAATCAACAACTAAATTTATAAACCAACAACCATTATTTTGAAAAGGACTCTCGGCTTGCCTTCAAAACCCTCTAGGATGAGCCACGACAGTTAATACGCCACATGAGAAGCGAGATAACCAAATGACAGAGATAAATTCCTTAACAAGCTTCAGAGCAAAAAAAGAATGGCAGCTATCCCAAGTAAAACTCCATGGATGAGTACAAGATTCGGCACCCATTTATCCTCAAGAACAAGATTTTCAAAAATAATCAGATTAATGACTACCCACAGTTGGTAAATCGAAGAAACTAGAGTTTGAAATTCATCAATGACGGCATGGTACCAAAATGAACAGATCCTGGCCAAGAAATGAAGACCCATTAATGGGTAGCAATGAAAGGTTTAAAACATCATGTCACCTACCTTCTGAAGGCGTCCATTAAAAAGAGGCTCAAAATAAAAGTTTTATAGAGAGCCAAGTTTGTTGAGATTTACGAATACAGAGCAACACAACAATCAAAACCCTCACCACAAGATTCAAAAGATAAAATCAAAGAAAAACGTGAGCTTTCTAAAAATTTTGGCCAAGGTGCCTTTTGCACAACAAAATACAACCCAACTGATGGGTGAAGAAAATACTAGTTCCAAATGGACTAGATCTAATATTGTTTGAAGCTCAAGTTAAATGGCATCATGCATACGAGTAATGGATGGAGATTTGTGAACTTACCAGAAATCAACCATGATGGTCATGGCTCCAGTCCAGAGTAATTATAGAGCAAGGAATACAAAACAGATCACAGAGTCATCAAACTCGAGAGGTCAAACCATCGCCGAGTTGTTCGAAACTTTTCAGCAAATGCAAGGAACAAGAATGTAACCAGAGCCGAACAAAAAAGATACAGATCAAACATGTTTTGAGAACCAGAGGTGCTCGAGAGAGCTCAAAGAACATCAATAGCGGCCAAGAATAATTCACCAGGGCTTCGCCCATTCCCGTCAGGAGCAAAAAATGATCAAAGTTAGGGTTCGAATGCATCTTATCTCCTCAACTCACCCAATGGGTTAAAGGATGGTTCAGATTACAAAGTACAGAAATCAATGGTCACCAACAGACCTCCAACTTCACCATGGTCAAAGAAAGATAGATACATGTCAAGCTCCAAAGAAACCCTAACCAAGGTTGATTAATACGCCACCGACAAATCAAACAAAGGGGTGAGTCATCATGGCAGAGGGGGACCTTGTCCCATTAAAAGAAAATCATTGTCATTGACCTATTTAAGGTCTAGAAACATATCAGTGCCGATAAGATAGTGATAAAAAAACATTATGTTATGCATGATTTTTCAAACACCGACAATACTATAACATGTGCATCAATAATCGAATAATGATCAATATATGCCAAGGTCAATATAACAAAATTAGACCTATAGTCATCATGTGTTATTTGAAACCCAAAAGCCAACAAGAAAATTACAATGCAATGTAATCAAAAGGTGGCAGAGACTAAAGTATGATGGCATGTATATTTGCTAAGTCCACAAGAGTGGCCAAACTCAGTTGAAGACAATTGTACGAATCAGAGGTGGTCCCCCCATCGAGAGGTGAATAATTTTGCTAAAGTATTGGAGATCAAAAGTATTTATTTTCTTGTAGAGGAGTGTTTTGCATGTCTTCACAAGAGGTCAAAATAGAGAAGGAGACAAATTTGCATGCCCATGGAGAGAGACTTGCCTAGCAAGCAATCTTATTTTTAGCAAATTATTCACCCTTCTTTTCTTAAAAATAGAACAATCAACTTCAGTTTGACTGTAATGTAATCAAGGCTATTAATGCCTATTTGTAATTGCATGTTCTATTTTTATTCCTTTATCTATTATTAAATAAAGGATAAAAATAAGATGCATGGGTGAGTACAAGCCTTAGGCTATTTAGAGGAAGAGGGTAAAAATATTATTTGGCTATATATTGTGTGTCTTAAGCAAAGCATAGAAGAGAACTTTTTGGATATAGAATCTTGAAGCAATTTTTGCCAATTTTGCCTTTTGAGTGTGAAGAATTTCTGTCTTCCTAATAATTTTTAGTCTTGTGTAATGTTTCTATTAGTCTTGTGAATGCAAATTCCCTGATCAATCATCTTACCCAGTGCAAATTTAGTATTTTCTGCATAATTTTAATGTGCATGTTAACTTATTAGTGTTGTTGTGATATTTTTCCCTCAGTACAACCAAGTGTTTGCCCTTAAATTCTGTAGAAAATTATTGGTTTGTGCACAAAAATCCTTCACATATCAATTGTGCATATACTCAATCAAAGCCCTCATACAAATTTGGTGTATCACCTTAGTTTTAATTACTTTACAGTCATCTTTTACTCTCAAACTCCCATAAATCAGTTTAGGATACACCAATAAGGAACCGACATTTTAATCCCAGAGACTCACCTCAAAATAGGTATACCCACAGACCTCGAGGTGTTTCCATTGTATCTACGAAAGAGAGAGATCAATTGTGCAAGCTTAGAAAACCTATAATAATCTCTCTACAGGGTGCACTTTCGAGAGAGATAATGTCATCATAATGTAACATTCATCAAGCAAGATTAACTTTCAATTTGGGATTATAGTATCAAACTCATGTACAAGAATCAAAGTTTTACATAAGCTACAAAATGTAAAAAGGTTACATAATTCTATGTATGCAAGATGAGAGTACAAATTTTAGAGAGGTGATTTCAAGATTCAAGTTTCTCATAGTAAAACAAAGTTCATCTTCACATTCTATGGCAAAGTACTTTCGGACAAGATTGTAAAAAATAAATAGAACTCCAAGGTTTCTAAACGGGAAATAAGATAACAGTGCATTCATAATGCCCAAGAATCGAACTCAAAGCTTGAGATCATCATAATGCGTGAGAGAGAAAATACATAAATCGCTGAGTTCGAACATATGAGGATAGTGCATTAAGAACAGGTGCAAACTCATAATATAAAAATAATACCAAATAATCAAGACCTAAATCATATCCAAAACTCAAATATGTTTCCAATGATGAATCACAAAGTTTCCACTTTCGGAGTACAAATCTTGCCTCAAATTAAGCATAGTTTCAGAGAAATGCTAAGTATAGAAATATCAAGAGGTATATTAATCTGGATCGAGCTCAAATCATGGGATAAAAGTAAGGGGACTACCCAGAGCTTCAACAAAGCAACAATGGCAGCCAACATTCAAGATAGACGGCTGAGAAACACAAAATGCGTGCTCAAAACTCCATTAAAGGCCACAACACGAGCTCACAAAGTAGAGTTTGAGTTTTAATATCAAGCAAGCATCAAATACCCATAAAGAGTTTAGGTGCTTAAATTTATTCACCATATTTGTAAGTTTTTACATTTTTAAAAACAAGAAATCTCTTCTTCCATAATGGCCATAAAGAAACCTTTAAAGATTTACAGAAGTTTAGAATAGAAGAGTGAAGTTACTAGTTCGAGTTTAAGTCAAAGTGAACCCTTGAAGTAAGGTCACAAAATCGAAAGACACGAAAAGCTTTACACTCAATAATTTCCATAGTGCGAGAGAACACGAAACATGAAGTTTCGAAATATTTTTATTACCGGTTCAAGCATAAAAGAATGAATCAAAGTTGTAAAAATAATACAAACTAGAAGCTCACCTTCTAAGAAAAGCGCCATTATTTAGAATAAATACCACAAGAGATCTCGAATAGAGAAAATAACAAGAAAGTAGTAAATGTTTGAACCCTTAATAACTCATGCAACGACAAGAACAACAAAACTTGGAGCTCAAGTGGAAGAACAATGGCAACCACTAAAAATATTCATAGAGAGCTCGAACCCGGAAAAAATGGCGGCCACTAAATTTGCACTGAGAACTCAAAGAGATTAAAGATAACTTGAGAATATGAAAATGCTTAAATTTTAGAGCCTCTCAAGATAAATAATGCTAGGAAATGAGCTTCAAAGATGAGATTCATGGTGGTGAGTGAGAATTTTTAGGGCTTTGCCCTATTTTTCCAACAATGCAAATGAAAAATGAGATAGGGTTTCACGCATTTACCCAACTCAACCAAACCACCATAAACCTGGCTCATACAAAGAGTTACAAGATCAATGGTACGAGATCCAACGATGCAAAGCGAAAAACAAGCTGTCATCAAAGGATTAACATCGCGGTTCGGATGATGTAGGTACTACGTTCAACGACTAATGATTAGTCACCGGATCCAATGTAACCCTAATAGATCAACGATGAAGATAAAATCATGCTAAGATCGATGGTCCCAATCAAAACACTAAAATTAATGCAACCGCAGGATTGCCACGAGTAACCCTAGCTCACCACGAGTTAGAAATCAATGAGCCATATTCGCAATTACATATATCAAAGGCTCAGATTCAATCAGTATAAAATCTATCAGAGACCGATCAACGGTGGAGATGAAGAGGTGCAGAGATCAACGACCATGATTATATTGGCCTTTTTAATACAAACCAACTTTGAGTTACCCTTGACTCAACCAGGATAAGAAAAATGCCTTTGCCGAGGAAGAAAAGGTTGAGTCATCGTGGGAAGGGGGCCGACCCCATAATATAAAGATTATTGCTTTGACCTTCTAAGGTCTAAATGTCATGATGCCATAGGATTTTCAAAATTCGACAACATTATAGAATATACCATGATAATCAAAAGGTGTCCGAAGACTATAGTATTTGCCATTGAAACAAGTGTATTCATGCCACAAAAGGGGATGCTCATTGAAACAATGCAATGATTGTATATGTTATGTCAAATAAGAAAGAAGACCACATCATCATGGTAAGGAATATACCACGAAAGGTTTATTACCTTAATTATTTGCAAAAACACCTTTTTGCCAAGTATGTTTATTCCACAAGAAGACAAAGAATGCATACAGATAGTCAACATCAGAGCCAACATGATTAAAGTGGAGGGTAATTACCTTATTTTTCACAAAATAAGAGTATTATTTTCTGTACACATGCTCACAGGTGGTCCCCATAGTGGGTAAAGTATTGAATGAATTATTTTTCTAAGTATTAAAAAGAAAGGCATTATTTTTTCATAGAATGTAATTTTGCATGCCTTCACAAGAGGACAGATTAGAGATAAAGACAAATTTACCATTGCAAGTGGATGAATACACAAGTGTCACATCATGCACAAGAAGACAAAGATCATGCACTTGTAATGGGGAGACTTGCACACCAAGCAACAACTATTGTTAGCTAAAATTATTCACCCAATTTTATTCATTGTATTAAAAATAGAAGCGATCAAATGCACTTTGACTAAAGTGTATTTTTGGAACTAAGACTATTTTTGCCTCATTATAAAAGCGGGGTTTTTTATTCCTTTATTTATTCATGATAAAGGCTAAAATTAACATGCATGGGCGAGTACAAACTGCAGCCTATTTTTAGGAGTGGTTGGGTGAAGTATTTTTGTTATATATTGTGTGCATTGGCAAGGCAAAAGGGAGGAATTTTTTGATGTAGGAGTGTTGAAGCATATTTTTTTCTAGTTTTTCCCTTGAATGAGAACCAGTTATTTTCTTTCCAATTATTTACAGTGGTGTGTATATTTCTATTAGCTCTTGTGAATGTTAATTCCCTGAATTAATTATCTTACCTTGCTGCAAATTTGGTGTTTTCTGCATAGTCTTAGTGTGCATGTTAAGCGATGTGTTGTTGTGATTTATCCCTCAACACATAAGTGTTTACCTTAGGATCAAATTGAAACCCATTGGTTCATGCTTATGTAATTTGTTCTCAGTTTATTGTGCATGTACTCAATCAAATCCCTTAATCATTTTGGTGTATCACCCCATTTTAAATTTAGTTACAACAATATTTTTACCCTTAAAACTCCAAAACCCCAAAAAAATAGTTTAGGATACATCAATAAGGAACCAACCTTGATACTAGATACTCACCTCAACAATAGGTATACCCACAATATCTGAGTATTTCCATTGTTTCTATAGAAGTGAGGTAATAAAGTAGGCGTAGAACCCATGTTTCTATCCCTCAACTAGGGTGCACTTTTGAGGTATAACGGGGTGATCATCGGGCAAGGAAGACCCTCAAAATTGCTCTTGAAATCCTTATTCTCAAGATTTAGTAAGACCTCCTTAAGTAAGTTTTGAGTCGAGAAAAGGATTTTGGTAATCTTGGCCCTCATCTATCATTTCAATGATTTATAGCCAAAGCTATCTCATATTTTCGAATGGATCACGAGAGAATAAGGGATCCAAAATCATGATAAGGTTGATAATTACGCCTGCTCTAAAGCTTATTTTATTTCTATTTTTGAGTCTTATGAAGACCGATATGTTGCTCATAAGCGATATTAGTTTGGGAGATCATGGACTCATGAAAAATTGTGGTATCCTTCGCTTGATCCATTAAATGATTCTTTTGATATGATGCCTATCTCGGGCTAGACTTTCGGGTCTTACTTTAATACTATGGTATGATCCTATTTTGAAGCCATCAAGAATACTTTGGGGAATTTGTTAAAGTAGATGCTTCCACTGCTGATATTTTTCATACTTCTTATGCTCGATTTTAGTGGACATGGACATATCTCTTAATATCCTTTAGAATATAATTTGTAGATTAGAGAGAGGATTTTGACTCAAAGATTGGACTATGAAAGATTGGCTTTCCGATGTCATATATGCTAATAAATTGGTCACTTGACAAAGGATTGTGGGAAATCCAACTAGAAGTGGGATTGATTCGTGTTGGTGGAAGGATTCCCTCCCATTTCACTACATGTTTAAGAGACTTGTCGGATCTTGTTGAAGATCCATATTCTTAAAAGTGTCCCTCAAGGGTTAAATATACTCCTGTTCCAGCTAAGAATCCTCCTCGGGTTCCTCATCCTGAACCAATCTATTTGATGAAATCTTCCACGACCACTCTTGGGTTAGATAAGGAGAAAGAACCCCTTTCTTCCCCCTTTCGAGTCCTATTACTTCTATTGATGTTCTTATTTTTGTGTGGCCCGGGTTCTAATAATGATCTCAATAAGGAGGAGTGGATGGTAGTCCAAAATAAGAAAATATTTTTGTAAAGTGGAACTCACTCCCAGTACACATGAAGCTAAGATTGCATCCTACTTCTTTGGACTAAATTTTTTATCACTTTGTTTTATTTCATTTCTTTGTTTGTTGTTTGAGTCAAGTCTCTTTGACTCTTTGTTGTATGCTACTTTGTCTCTTGTGAGCTTTACTTGATACATCCTTCTTGTAATGGCACTTGGAGCCTTTCTAACTATTACCAATCAAGAAAACAAAAAACAAAAACTAATGAAAAATGTATTTGGAAAGATCAATGGATAATTTAGAAATACATTAGATAATGATGTTTTCTAAAAGGAAAAGCATTTAAGAAATATCCGGTGGAGAATAAGTTATAACAATTATAAATTTGAAAAATTGCATGCGTTGATATTATCTCCACAAAACTGATTATTACTCGATTTTAAGAAGGAATCAATATATTAAACTAAAAATATAGATAGATTAATGAAGAATTTTCCATCATTTTCACATGTTTGTATTTTCATATTAAGATTTTTGGATTTCATCTCCAACGAGTGGAAAAGAAGTAACACCATTACAACAAAATAATAATTATCCTAACAATTGTAATAATAAGTAATTTGTAATACTTCTTAGAGAGATGAACTTTAATCATTGTCATGGAAATGATGTAATTGTTGTGGGTATGTGTGGTGTAGCATCTCATACTCCCCTCTCTAACATTTACAATTAAGATAACATTGAGTTAAGCACAAAAATCGAAGTGAGATGAAATTTGATCTCGATTTTGTCTATTTACTTATCATACTTTTGTTTTTGATAGATTTGGAAACCTAGGGATAGAGAGTAATCCTAGTCATAACCTTTATATCTTTCAGTACATAAATAAATTGTGCATGGTAAATTAGAATAATTATTAAGAGTCCCTAAATGCAATCTCGTTCCCATCTTACAAGTACTAATGCACAAAATCACAACTACTATAAAATAATAAAATCAAGAATTTCCAATAGAAATATCAATATATTTTGTTCTTCTTTACCCACATATAGAATACAATTAGTGCACATCCTTAGAATACAAAAGAGACATTTGAGCATGTGATCACGTGAAAAAATATAGATTCATCTCCTAGTGTGTGAGGAATCACCTAAATATAGAGAAAAATAAACACAACCATCTTTAGAAAAGCTAAGAGGAGTGTTTGAAAAACTTTGTAGTTAATAGTCCAATAGTTCCTTGGGAATGAGATCTTTGTGAAAACAAATGTTTGCAAGAGTTACACAACATACCATTCAATTGTTGGACCACAAATTTAATCACCAAATATTCAACTACACAACATTTATAATACTTAATCTGGAAAATTAACAATTGTCGAACATGGAACTTTAGGCAATATAATTATTGTAAAGATTGTGAATGGTCAGATTGTGAATAGGTCTAATAGCCATTCACGAGAGAAATGAAGCATATAATAATTGTGTCTCTCATCCAATTCCTTGTAAAGATAAAACATTATCTCTTCAACTTTGGAAGGCTTGAGAGGTGTAGGTGACTTAGTGTTGGATTTTTTCCTAGTGATGGGAAGACATGTGTTCTGATATGTTGTTTAATCACTTGAGATTCATCTAGGCACATAAACGTGGTATTCATAACTAATTTTCTTGAAATCTTCATATAACTCATCATTTCTATGGCCATTAATAATGAAATATGTCTTGATGGATTTAATATTAATCATGGGCGATGGAAACTTGCAAATTTTGACTCATTTGATATCGAGTATCACGTCATTATTTTCCTACTTCATGTTAAGTTCCTTACACACAACTTGGTCTTTATCTTTGGCCACTAAGATGAACAAAGCGAGGGTATGTGTATTTTCTCCGATTCTTTTCAGTCAAAACCCATTTCTAAATAGCTCGGCTATGGGGATGTTCCTAACGTGTACAAAAAATGGAAAAGGGAAATCTCCTTTCAATATATGGGGTTGGGTGAACATTGTATCGATAGGTTTATATATTAAAATTAAATTTATATCGAAATGGGAGACGAAGGACAAAGGCTTTTGGTGGATCTAAATTTATAAAGGTCAATGGGTAAAATATTTTAGGATAACAATGACATTTTTTAAAATCAATATTATTTTTTCTAAAACAATATACAATTTGAATATTCTTAGGAAACTCTTGTTGCAGAAGATATTTTTGTCTGCATGAAAAATAAAGAAAAATACAATAAAATAGATAATTCATAATATGTTAATTTTTCTAGCTTTGAGGTTTTGAAGATGATATTATAGAAATATTTGAAGAAATAATATTATAGAAATAAAATATATTTATAAAAATATATCGAAGATCAATCATAAGATCATTAGACCAAATCATATTTAATTAATTAACTTTTGTTTTACAAAGGAAATACTCAATCTCCAAATATTAAGAAACTTGAAACTAAAACATGTCAAACACAAAATTGAAAACAAATATTTGGATGACCATTTTAAAATTAAATACGAAATAATTATGAATAAATTGGTTGAAATCAAACCACGTATCCCTGACCCATAAAATATTACAAATAAGACAAATGGCATTATAACATTATAAGTTTAATTCCTATATAGTTAGGATATATATTAATTCGAAATCAATAATCTCATACCTAGTTAAAATAATTATATTTTGAAGATTAGACTAAAAAAGAAACCTTACATTAATAGTCTCCTTAATTGAATTAAAATTAACACATTACTTTTATTACGGTGAATGGTGAACATTTAAAATAAACAATATAACAAATGTCGAGGATCGGAAACCATCACTTATATTGTCATTAATAAAACCATAAAATCGTTCACAATGAATATGTATTTACATATTACTAATGCTACATTTTATTTTATATATATCAATAAGATAGCTTCAAATAATCCATCTCATTAATCATAAAATATATCACACTAAACTTGATACTTTCATTGAATCCTTTTTCCCTTTACATAATTACTTTTCCCATCACTAATATAAGTGTAAGATTTAACAATATAATGAAATCGTTGCATTAGAAAGAAATAATTTTTGCAAATCCTACAATAATGCTATTATGTGAGATTAAATTTATTTTAAAAAATTTGTGACATAATTGGGTGCATCACTTAACATTCATGTTGAAATGTCTATATATGTCCATAAGATTATGGATTACCAAATCTCTCTCAATACCCCTTAAAATTTATATTTATAAGAATATTTGATGTTTTAGAGTTCCAATTATGGCCAGGAGGCGGGGAACACTTAGTAGGAGGCGTTAGCACATGGGCAACATTACACGAGGCTTCCCCTAATGGCGCGGCAAGGTCTTGAGGTGGTCCACCTCCGGCATGACTTTGTTTCCCTAGAATTATATCTCTGCAACAATACATTCGATATCACCATAGATTTTTATAAATGAAAAAAGACGATCAAGCGAGAATTATTAAAGGAAAAAGAATTTCTTTCTTTCCATATCCAAAAAATAATTTCCGCTATTAAAACATGCCAAGTGCTGGGTGAACATAGGCAGAAGCTTGGGATTGTCTCCCAAAAGGATATGTTGTCAGGTAAAACAATGTGGTCTTAACGGAAAGAAAACTAAATGAATCCGAGTTCAAGCAAGATGAGCTTTGGGAAAAAACCAAAAAGATGCGAGAATAGATTCCAGTGGTTGTAAAATGGGCATTTGGGAGCTGGAACCCCAATTTGAAAAAGACGAGCCTCAATAGGGAAACCTTGGTGCAAAATGCACTAGAATAAGTGCACAATCTTGGGCTCCATAGAGATAGTCCAAACAAATGTTAATCGCCTACTCAGCGGACGAGTGGAATGAAATCCCCATTGTGTGTTGAGTTTATCCACCATGGATAGATGACGTGAAATCCAACGGTAGCCTTTCTTTGGTGAGTAATTGCAAAATGGAGTATCCACATACCATTTCCATTCTATCCACTAAGGGCAACATGAATGCACAACAATTTTTTGCAACATGTGGTCGGGGACCGAAGTGATCACTACATAATGAGTATCATGATTCTAGTTAGAGAGTCAAAAACAAGTTTTAATTTCTAGCCAAGGGAGTCGGGATTGTGCATGTTTGCGAGAATAAGTATTCAATGGTGTGAATTTTGCGTTTAAAAAAATGAGCATAAATATTCTCGGAGCTTACGCGAACATTTATCATGCGCTTGAAAAATTGATGACCACTAGATGGGATGATGATTAAAAGAAAGCCCATAACGAAAGTAAATCAACTTTCCATAGGAGCCAAAGTTTGATTCATTCCCATGCTTTCCAAACGCTCTTAAGAAAAAAAGTGTCAATTACTTTGACAAGAACTAGGGTTATGAGTAGGTTGATAAACCCCAATCCTTTTCACGCAAGGCGGTTGTAAGGCGAGTCTTCTTGATATCGTGTTGTATGAGAACTTTTCAAGCTTCTTGGCGGTGATACTTCTAACTATCCATTTAGTGCAAAGTTCCCTCCCTTGACGTTGAATGTCAATGAGGCCAAGCACCTTAGAATTACGGGAAGGCAACATGTCTCCCAAGCCACATGATGAAATCCTCGCCATTAGCGGTGTCGACCCATAACAAGGCTTTGAGCAACTTTTCTAGCACGAATAGAGGCTTTAGAAAGAACCCAACATGGTGAGTAATACAAGTGTGTGGCTATGCAAGAACTTTGGAACAGATTTGGAATTTCCCAACTAATGATAAAGGAATGGTAATCTAATACTCCGGTTTTTGGCCACCCTTTGAATAACATATTTCTAGAGTTCGGTCGGGGTGGCTTGAAAATTAAAAGGAATACCTAGGAACTTAAAAATTTCACCATGAGCGAACCTTCCATTTAAAAGTGGCGAGCCAATCATACGCAGGAAGGAAGGATTACCAATAACACTAGGTTTTTTTCATTCAATAGAGGAGCCAGATGGTAAGTAAAAATTATCCAAGCATTGCATGACATTGCAAATGTTGGATTCATCTTGATAGCGTAAGAAATGAATTATACGCTAAATGATCATTTAGTAGTTGAAAACTAGGTGCGAGAAGGTAGTGAGATTCCCCTAACAAGCCCCTAAGATTTGGTGTGGGCCAATAAGTATCCAAATCCTTTGGCAACTAGCACATCAAGTGCGGGAAGCCAAAAGGCGGCCTCGGCAAATAGAGTGAAAAATCCCAAAGGGTTCTACGCGGATGCCATTGATAGTGGTGAGTAGGTGAGTAGAGGCATCTGCAAAAAGCATCTACAAATTGAATAAAAATGGGGCCAAAGCCAAGGGCTTGAAGCATGACAAGAATAAACGGTCATTCAATTCGATCATAAGCTTTCTCAAAATAATTTTTTTATGAACATGGTAGATTGATAGGATCTGTGAGCCCATTCCATGACCTCCCAAATAGGCCGATGTTATCCAGGATGTTTCATCCTGAATGAATCCTATTTGTTTTGGTTGAATAACATCTAGGAGGATATTGTGAAGCCATATTATAATGCCCGTGGGCATCGGCCTCCACTGCCACCTTGGCCTCCTCCCAACCACCCGACCTGCAGGTTGTAAGGACCACCGCGTTTTTTCTGTCCTTGCGTGAGGAGGGAGTCGGTGGAGTCCCGATTTTCTGCACCATGATCTCTTTTTGGATCCTCTATTCAATGCATATGGGCGCAGTATGGGTCGACATGATTGTAGACACCTAAAATTGGTTACCCAATTTAGTGTCCCTTCTCATCCGTTTACTTGCCTAGGTAACCTAGGGCACGTTTACATCACCAACTATCCCCTTGGGATAGTTTTCCAATTGTGATTTAATCACCTACTCTAAATTTAATTCATCCCATCACATCTTACCCATGAGTAATTAAGTATTAAATATTTAATTCGCTTCTTCCCATGCATCTTAATCACTTATCCACCCCAAATTTATTCTACCCATGTATCACATCTATTTTTAATCTTCCCTAAGCGGGATATTTTCCCGTAGTCGGGATGAGTCTTATTTTCTCGAATCGATCATTTTTAGCCATCTCGGGAGTCTTCTCGCGATCGGCGCCGACCCATATGGTGGCGCCGATTTTCTAGAGCGGCGCCGATTATAAAAGCAAGTCGAACTCGGTTCTAAGGGCGAAAAAGAGCGAAGAGGCCGAAAGAGGCGAGCGAGTGTGAAAGGAAGCACTTACGCACGAGCGAGAGAGTGAGAAAAGAGATCTTCTTAGCATCAATTGTCTCGATTAGGGCAGATCTGTCCTAATCAATCCTGAGAGGAGCACCGTTACTCTGCCGTATCATATCAACACCATACACCATTATCTATCATCTGGTGACTCTGTTCCGGCGTCTCTCCATCTTCGGCACATCCTGAGACTACATTCACCTTCCGATCCCGAATCTCATCGCCGCAGTCCACTGATTGGTGATCGCCTTGATTGACACGATCTTATCCGATCGGCGTCGATCGGTCGATCGCCGCCGATCGGTCGATCGCGCCCGATCACATCGTCGCCTCCGATTCTACGGTCGCGCCGATTTCCCCCGAGACGAGGTAAAAGTCACAGGTAACACAAATCTAGCATTATTTCTCGGTTCCGGTTTTACTGTACTTCACATGTAACATTGGGTTTCATTTTTATTCTGCTATGATCGAGAGAATCTAGTCTTTATTTACATCTTTTATCATGTATCTTTGCTTTTCTTTATTGAAAAGCGTGGTGACATCCATGAGGAAGCTTATCGCTTCTCGGACCGCTTCTCGGGCGAGTCCACCCATATATCTTCTAACGCCATCTTTTACATCAAGCAGGTGTTTTGGGTTACTCGGATCTATTGTGCGAATTGCTCGTGTGCGCCGTCTTATCTACATCGACTTCCTCATCCGTCACATCTTCATCAGTGTATCTATTTCATTGAGGTTTTCGGGGTTTTGTGTTTAGTTTGGTGCATTAACTTGGACGGAGTAACAAGCACGAAATTCTTGATCTACGATACAGCACGCGGTGGGACATGAACCAAAGTCCCTTATTGGTAAGTTCATCTCTTTTCTAGTTTTGAACTTTGTTCCTTTTCTTCTTGATTTCTATCAGTCCTATTTGAACATTTACATTCATCATTTCAATCTTGCTTTTAGCGAAGTCATTATCTTGAAATTTTTCTATTTTCTTAAAATAGAAATTTTCGTTCGCCATTATCTGGATGTATCTTTCCGGATCTTGTTTGTTGTTGCTTGATCCTTTCTTGCGGAGCACTGCTTGTTGGTAGGATTGTTGAGGGGAAGAGCTCAACAGCGCGCTTTTGAAGTCCACACACCTTGGAGAGCTAAAACTACGAGGTATTCCTCTTTTCGGTGTTTTCTCCTTTTTAGGTTTTCTTTGTTGGTTGTTTATCACATCCAAACACTTGAGTTTTTGGTGCTTAAAAAGAACCTAATCGCATTTAGGAAAGAACTTGTTTGAATTGTCTTCATCGAAATCAAACATTTCGTTTTAAGTGCTTAAAAAGAACCCTTTCTTTTTCATTCTTTGCATGCTTTGTCATCTAGTGTTAATTAGGTTGGAAAATTGATCAAAATCGGTAGTGACACTATTTGATTTTATTTTTCACCCTTGCACAAAGCCAAAATCACTAGGTATAAAGCATCTAAACAAAACTCCTTCCCCTGGCCTCGCTTTACTTGGAAGTGATATCGAGAGGAAGAGCCTACGCGGTACTCGGGCCGCGCTATAAATTCACGAAAGATTTTGGTATATATTGGCAAAGCACAGGCTCCTTATCGCGGCGGTGTGTGAAGTGCGGGGTAGGCCCCTATATCAAGCCACGTACCGGTCTTTTCTTGAAGTGCCTTGGGACTCCTCACCAAACATTACCCAAACCATCCCTAGTTTGGCTATACGAGTAGTTCTGTTCTAAAAGCCTTCCCTAACATTTTCATTTCTTAAAAGCATCAAAATTTAAAGGAGATAATCACTTGCTTACTGCTTGAACTATTTGTGCATTAGTTAAGACAATCTTCTTTCTTGCTTGTTTATGACGGCTATCACCGTTCACAATCTAGGAAAATGGCCCAACGGAGTTCCTTCTTCCTCCGAAATCACCACCGGCGTGGATGTTTGGCACCCCTCAATCTTCCTCGGGACCCTTTGTTAGTGGGTTCCCCCTCATGGTCGTATAATCCTTTCCATCGAGCCAAAACAATCCCATCACGTCGGCTTCTCCTAGTCCATCGAAATATCTTCGACTCGAGAGTCTATTCCTCGCGGGGATCACTGAATTTCGAGGCTCTCCTTGATCGCAATCCGGTAGCCCTCATGGACTATCTAGTACACAAGTCGATCAAATATCGACCAAGACCCACCGATCCGACAGAGTGTACTGATTATCCTCGCGGATCATCCCGGGCCTCTTTAGAGCGGTTTGCACCATCTCTCTTGCCTCGAGCCACGGAGAAGGGTGAGGCCCTATGCCTCCCTTTTCTCTTCCACCTACCATGTCGACTAATTCTCAATTAGTCTTACCTATCCCTAACACTGCTGCAGCTACCTCGACTATTCCTGACCCATTTACGAGAGGTCTTACGCCCTTGCTATAGTAAATTCGTCTGCACATCCGCACATTGCCGTCGATTCGTCATGCCCTCTATCGTTTCTCAAGGTCAATACCTCTTCATGAGCCGACCCCCTCCCAGAATAGGCGGTTGGCTCCTACTTCTCGTCCTCTAGGGGTCTTTCTTCCAATATTCCAGCTCTTTTGTGACATTCGCCCATCCTCTAGTATCGGCACCCTTGATACCTAATTCAGCGATAGAAGGCCCCTTTAGGTCTTGTTCCCCAACATGACCAATCAACCAACACTCATATTCCTCAATCTATCCCGATCGATCAACCAACATAGGAGTCCACCGATCACAGGCTCCATCCGTCACTGACCTTTATTTGCTCGACCACTTATTATCTACATGCTGCTATCACGCAATTTGCCATGACAAATACCCCACCCGGTGTCACCCAGAACACCTGGTTATTCCTCTTATAATCCTATCCAACAACAGATGAATCCCCCATTGACACCTCAACCACGCCCACTACTTGCTTCTCATGTAGGACAAACCAATGTACCTCCTCCCCGATCGGATGTGGTTCAATTTCTCTTCAAGAAAATTGCGAGACTTGGAAGCCTCCACAAAAGGAGCCCGCCCTTCATACTCCTTTGAAGAAGTATGCAATGAACCCATTCATCCTTCGGTGGCTTTTAAGCCTTATCCTCCCCAATGGGAACTTCCCAAATTCTCAAAATTTCATAGTCGGGAAGACCCCTGACAACATCTGCGAGCATTCAAACATGCTTGCTACCTCATTGTCAAGATCGGGAGCTCATGCTCCGTACCTTTCCTATGTCTCTAGCGGGTCCGCTTTGGGTAGTACAATAATATTCCTCAACATTCATTATTTTCTTTCTCTCAATTGGCCCAAATGTTTGTTGAGAACTTCTCAATAAATATTGCCCATAAGATCTCAATCACGAGATCTTTTCTGACATTCGCATGATTTGACGATGAGTCTATTCTGGAGACTTTGTCGCTCGTTGGAGAGGGATAATCAACCAATTGTCCTTCTCTCTTCCTCAATCACAACGGATCGAGCTGTTCACCCGATCTTGCGCTAGTCACATTTCTTCCGTTAAGAATCCAAACTTTCCACGCCTTCGAAGAAGCCTTCACAATAGCATGAGCTCGAATCTCGTGCCATTGAACAGAAAACTAAAACTTCGTTCCAAGTCTAAACCCGATTTTCTCGGTTCACCAAACCAAATTCTTTCCCTCCTAAAGATAAGAATCAAGGGTCCACAAATACTATCGTATTAAAAACATCAAGAAGCGATAGTACTCCTAATCAACCACCACGAAGAGACCCTTCGATGCGCTCGAAAAGGGGCTTCATCATCTCGATCCTTCGCTCCATTGGGGGAATCATATGCCTCCATCTTAGGAAAAATGTTGGAAGTTCGCATGATCGAACTTCCACCCATTAGAGATATTGATGAAAGTCGAGAACGTCCTTTGTGGTACAGAGAAAACGATTTTTGCCACTATCATAGAACCAAGGGTCATGACATCGAACGATGTCAGACTTTCAAAAATCTTGTCCAAAAATTCATTGATAAAGGCGAGCTTATTCTGGATAACCCAAATGCTCCCCCAAATCAAGCGCTGGACGTTTTCAAACAACCCTTCCCCAATCATGCCCCAAATCATAATTCTTCAGAATCTCAAAAACCAAACACCCACACTATCAACTTCATTTCTCTTTGAAGAATCCATTCGAAACCACATCATCTACAAGCGCAGACAATCGAATCGAACCCTCTTCCACTTCACCAATCACTGGAATTCCTCCATCCTCGGATAACCCATCTTTGGATATTCCTACATTGCTAAACACGGAGTCATCTCTCTCGCTCCTTTGTCAGATCTCCCATCCATACCCGAGGCAGGTGTCTTCCTCATCTGTCTCATCATCAGGACATCCTTTGATGCTAAGAAAGGCAATTACATCCCTTGAGTTTCCACTTGGACACATCTACTTACCATTGCTCCCATTCCGGCTACAACTATGCCCTTGATAAACATCCCTATAATCGTGCCGACTTCGGCGGAAGTGTCCTCAACTTTGACTCTTCCTATCTCTTTTCCTATAGTAGTTCCACCCATGATCACCACACCAAAAGTGGTCCCTTCGCGAGAACTTCTTCATCACTTACTTCTTCCATCACTAATACTACTTCACCTATTCGGGAAAAATCAAAAGAAGTAACACCAACACTGCACACTCGATTCCTCAACCTAAACCGACAACCAAAATCTAACATTATACCATCAATATCTCCCCATTTGCTTCCTCCAAAAAGGTTACAATCACCTTATGACGTTGAAGTTGTCACCATCCCTGAAAAGGGGAAGCCCATATTTCGGACCATCAAAACTCTCGGTGTTCTTCCACAAAAATCTCTCTCCACGCCTCATAAACGATTAGATTTGCCCGAGAAGGCATCTTCTTCTACACACCTATCAAAGTCATCATCTTCTTCTTCATCAACATCCCTAAAAGTAGACTTACCTACCAAAAAGATGCCACTTCTTCTATCAAAATCCTCATCTTTGTTACCAAAAATCAAGACACCCTATCTTCCTCCAAATTCACCTATTTTGGGAGCTTCTTCCTCTTCCAAACCGACATTATCTAAATCATCCGTAAATCCGACTAAGCAACCCCCTTTGTCTCCAAAAACCGCAAAAATTATCGCATCTCCATCCTCCTCAAAATCCATCTTAGGGACTCCTCCTCCACCAAAGACAATCATGTCTCATTTACTCCCATCCAAGCACCCAAGAGGCTTTGCTCCTCGAATGTCCAAACAAATAAGAGGATCCCTAATAAAACTGTTAAACCTAACATGCAAGTTCTTTTACCCCGGCAGTCGGTTAAGGTAAAAGAACCATCTCCATTATCTCTATCCTCATCTTCGTCTACCGGATTCTACACCGAAATCCTTCATCAACTTATCCAATCTTCAGCCATAACCCTTCCTCCGATTAAGCCTTATAACCCCAAAGGAGTGAAACCTACCTGGTTTAACTCTGATCGATTTGTGCTTACCACCGTACTCCAGGTCATGACACTGAAGGATGTAAAGCTCTTCAAGCCGTTGTCAAGAACCTTCTGGAAGAAAGTGACCTCTTGTTGGAGGAGGAACAAGTACCTCCTGTTACCCTAGCCTCATCCGAACCTCAACCATCCATTCAGACCTCTAGTGGTTCCACTCCACTTGATCTCCCTCCTTCCCAAATTGACACAATCCATATCGCCACTGAGAACCCAACATTATCATAACCCATCTTCATCTCCAACATCTAGACCACGGGTTGTCATTTACGCGGCCCACTGAAGGCGTGTCTCCTTCCTCATCGGCCCCACGACCCAAGGTCTCCATTCGTCTTTGCACCTCGGACTCAAGTTCCGTATCCGTTGAGAGAGAGTGTCATGAAGCAACTCACCCAAGCTCGGTCAAAATGTCTCTTTTGACCTCATCCAATCCTCTCCACAACATCGCCAGGGCTCTAATCGATGTCTGCGTCGCATCGCAGTAAATGGGTCCGATGAGCTGACCCTTCGAGTGGGTTGTTGGATTGAATGGTCCATCGACCGCCATTTCTTTTGAGGATTCGAAATTCCTCATCTTTCTTCAGAGGATTTGGAGGCTCCTCTCTTCATCACAGTCCAAGTCAATAACTGCTTTGCCTTAAAGCGTGTTATGATCGATAGTGGAGCTGCTCTCAACGTCATCTCTTCCCACACATTCGAACAACTTAAGTTACCTAAGAATGTGGTGTCACCTCCGCCTTTCGCCCTTCGATCATTTAACGATCAGCTAGCACGAGTCACTCTAAGAAGCGTGGTCTTACCCATCCAGGAGTAGGTAAAAAGGCTTTGCTCCATGAACTCTTCTATATTGTCGAAGGAAAATTCCACTATAACATGATCCTTGGGACGCTCACTGAGTTCGCATGATGCATTGTGTCCCATCCACCCTCCATCGATGCCTAAAATATCAATATGAGGGCAAAATCTACACCCATCGAGAGATCCTTTTCATACTGCGCAATGCGACATGACCACAAGAGTGCGCCCTTTAAAAGAAAATGCACCTTCTCCGGATGGGGCTTCATCTTCTTCCATACTACTGACCAAACTGCAGTTGCGAAATCTGGAAGAGACATTACGAAGCGTTTCTCACTAGGAGAGCTTCCTCTCTTTTCTTTCGATGCCCATCTCAAACCTAATGAGTATGGTAGACCCGACAATGACTTTGAATATCAATCGGGTCTCGGTCGCATCGTTACCATTGGTTGCCCAATCACGGACCAATTTCATCTACGGTGGTCTT
>CM031240.1:1069384662-1069426041 GCA_018340775.1 Taxus wallichiana var. yunnanensis
AAAGTTATCGCCATTTGAAGTTTCACGGGTCAAACATTGATTTTCTTTCACGCCATCCGCTTTGCGCTTTTCACGCCCTCGCAGACCTTTTGTCCCGTGATGTCACAAACGAAAATATCCTACTTGGCTTGATTCGGGCTTCCTTGTTCCTCGCTTTGATGTGAAGACACGTGGTGAGATTCCATTCGCTGGCGGCTTTTCGCTTCCCCGTCCCACGTGTATTTCCGCCCAACTATCTTGCACGAAAGTCTCCCTCGTTTTTTGTGGCGAGAGGACGTCAGACTCGCTTCTAGAAAGTCCAATTTTATGAAAATCTTAGCACGGAGTCAAAAGTTATGGCCATTGAAGTTTCACGGTCAAACGTTGACTTTTCTTCTTTTCGCCATTGCCAGCCAGCTTACAAATTTATGCGCCCACAGGTTTTTCCTGAATGTCCCAAACTAAAATTTCTGCGTTGGCCGAATCGGGCTTCCCTTTGTTTCTTTGTTTGAGGTGAAGACACATGGCGAGATTCCATTCGCCAAACTAGCGCTCTTTTCTGTCACCTTCCCCGTATCCCACGATACTTTTGTCCAATCGTCCCGGATGAAAGTCTCCTATTTTTGTATGCGTAGGGACGTGCATTCCATGCTTTCGCTTTAGAAAGTCCAATTTTATGAAAATCGAGCTCGAGTCAAAAGTTATGGCCGCTTGAAGTTTCACGGGTCAAATGTTGACTTTTTCTTTCTTCGCCTTCCGCCATTTTCATAGCTTTTCGCCCCACGCGTACCTTTGTCCTGTAATGTCCCAATACGAAAATATCCTACCTTCGCCGATTCGGGCTTCCTTTTTTCTCGTTTGAGGTGAAGACACGCTGGCAAGATCTCCATTCGCCTTTGCGCTCTTTGTCCATTCCAAGCGTCCCATTTTCTCATTTCTTTGGGCCCAACTGTCCCCGGATGAAAGTCTCCTATTTTTGTAGCATGAGGACGCTTGTGCATCGTTTTAGAAGTCCAATTTTATGAAAATGAGCTCAGAGTCAAAATGTTATGGTCGCTTGAAGTTTCACGGGTCAAACGTTGACTTTTCTTCTTTGTTGTCAGCCGAGTCAAAAGCTTTGCTTTTCACGTCCACGCGCGACTTTTTCCTTTGTCCCGGATGTACGCAAACGAAATATCCTCGCTTTCTGCCGATTCGGGCTTCCTTTTTCCCCTTTTGAGGTGAAGGCACGTGGCGAGATTCCATTCGCTTTCGTTGCTTTCGCTTCGCTTCCCGCCCGCGCATTTTTGGCCCATTTAAGCGTCTCGGGATTTCCTCCTATTTCGCCGAAGTCTCTTCATTTTGTCCGAGAGGATGTCGTGCTTGATTCTACAAAGTCCAATTTTATGAAATTTGAGCTCGGAGTCAAATTATGGCTGCTCCAAATTTTTGGCTTTTCTAGACTGCCTCGTGGCTTTTCGTCCGAGGAAGTCCCTGGTCCTAAAATGTCCAATTTGACCAATCGGGCTTCCTTGTTCTGTTTGAGGTCAAGACAGTTGACGAGATTCCATTTGTCCTTTGGCTTTTCGCTTCCCGCGTCCACGGTAACTTTGGCTTTTCTTTTTCAACTGTCCTGGACGAAAGTATCCAAATATGTTTTGTGGCGTAGGGACGCCATTCTTTTCTGTAAAGTCCAATTTTATGAAAATCGGAGCTCAAGTCAGTCAAAAGTTATGGCCGCTTGAAGTTCCACGGTCAAATGCTGACTTTTCTTCTCTGATTTTGGCCATTTCTTCAGCTTTTCGCATCCCCACGCGCCTCCTTTGTCCCAATGTCCTAATGCTGAAAATATCCCGATTTCTTCCAACTCGAGCATCGCTTGTTCCTTTTTGAACTGTGAAGACACGTGGCGAGATTCCATTCGCTTATTCCTTTCGCTTCACGCGCTCCGTTGCCGCACTTCCTTTGCACAACTTTCCCATATATGGAAAATGTCCTGCTTTATTTCGCCGAGAGGACGCCATGCTCATTCTTGTCCCAAGTCCAATTTTATGAAAATCGAGCTCGAGTCAAAAGTTATGGCCGCTTGAAATTCCACGGTCAAATGTTGAATTTTCTCGACATTCTTTCTTTTCGCCCGCTTGGGCTTTCGAGTCCCTCATGTACCTTTGTCCCAATGTCCCAAATGAAAATCCTCCTTTTGGTGAATTCGGGCTTCCTTTTTTCCCGTTTGAGGTGAAGACATTCGGCGAGATTCCATTCGGTCAAATGTTGACTTTTTTCCCTCGCTTCGCTAGCATTTCAGCCATTTTTCGCCATTTTTCGTCCTTTGATGTTAAATCTCCTATGTTTTTTGTGTCGTAGAGGACATATCGTGCTCGTTCTCAAAAGTCCAATTTTATGAAAATCGGAGCTCTGAGTCAAAAGTTATGGCTGTTTGAAGTTCCACGGTCAAATGTTGACTTTTCTCTCGCTGTCCCTTTGCCGGCCATTTGAAATTTCCATTCCCTCGCGTCCCTTTGTCCCAAATGTCCCAATCCAACGAAATATCTTTCCGAACTGCCGATTCATGGTTCCTTTGTTCCTGATTGAGATGAAGACACGTGCGAGATTCCATTTAGCCATTTTTTTCTGCCATTTTTCCCGTCCCGTGTAAATTTGGACTAACTTCATCCCATTATGGATCCAAATATGTCCTTTTTTGTGGCGTAGAGGACGCTGCGTTTCGCTTTTCATGAAAAGTCCAATTTTATGAAAATCGGAGCTCGGAGTCAAAAGTTATGGCCGTTTGAAGTTTCACGGTCAAACGTTGACCAAATTCTTTCTTTTCTCATTTCGCTTTTCACGGCTCATTTCCTTGATGCCTTCGAAAATTCTCCTTTGGCGATCGCTTCGGCTTCCTTTGTTCCAAATTTCCTAATGAAGAACGGGCAATTCCATTCGCTGCCGCGATGGGCTTTGTCCCTTTTTCCACGGTCCCATGCGATTATTCGATTGCTCAGCCATTTTTCTCCTTCGCTGCCCGAACTTGTTAAATATATGGACCCTATTTTTGTCCCGTTTTGTCGTGCTCGTTTAAATTTCCAATTTCGTAACGAAAATCGATCTCGGAGTCAAAAGTTATGGCCATTTCAAGTTTCACGGGTCAAATGTTGACTTTTTCTTCTTTCTTGTTAAATATATGGATCCAAATTTGGCCATTTCGCTTTCGCTCCCCGTCTCGCGTACCTTTGTCCCTGATGTCCTAATGAAAATATCCTACTTCGCCGATTAGGAGCTTCCTTCAAAAGTTCTGGCTGCTTGAAGTTCACGTGGCGAGATTCCTTTTTCTCCTGCTTGGCGGCTCATTTCTAGCTTTTTTTCCGATACTTTTGGCCCAATCATCCTAACGTCTTTTGTTTTTGTGGCAATAGAGGACATTGTTCCATATCGCCCGGCGTAAATGTCCAATTTTTTATGAAAAATCGTTTCGGAGTCAAAAGTTATGGCCGCTTGAAGTTTCACGTGTCAAATGTTGACTTTTCTTCTTTGTTTCGGCCATTTCGCTTTCGCGCCCCGCCCTTTGTCCTTTGTCCCGATGTGCTAAATTTCCCAAATATCCTACTTCGCCGATTCGGGCTTCCTTGTTTCTGTTTGAGGTGAAGACACCCGATGGCGAGATTCGAATCGACTTTTCTTCGCCATTTTCCATGATTTCCCACGCGTAATTTTGGCCCAACTTGTCCATGAAATTCTATGTTTTTTTTTTCAGGCGTAGAGGACGTCGCGTTTTCGTTTCTGAAAGTCCAATTTTATGAAAATCGGAGCTCGAGTCAAAAGTAATGGCCGCTTGAAGTCTCACGGGTCAAATGTTGACTTTTTCTCCTCTCGGCCGACTTTATGGATTTTTCGCGTCCCCACGCGTGCCTTTGTCCCAAATGTCCCAATGAAAATATCGGGACAAATTTTCGAACCGATTTGGGCTTCCTTTGTCCTCCGACACGTGGTGAAGACACGTTGACTTTTTGTGGCTACCATTCGCCATTGCTCTTTCACAAGGTTCAGCTTTTGTCGTTCCTGGTCCCCACACGTATTTTTTGGCCCAACTATCCTGGAAGAATGTCTCTTATTTTTGTGCCCGAACTTGTGGCGTATAGGACGCTTCGTGCTCATTCTACTTAAGTCCAATTTTATGAAAATCAGAGCTCGAAGTCAAAAGTTATGGCCGCTTGAAGTTTCACGGGTCAAATGCGTTGACTTTTCTTCCCTTTTTGTAGGCCGCTTCGACTTTTTTCCGTCCCTCGCGGACCTTTTCGTCCAAATATCCTAAACGAAAATATCATGCTTCGCCTGATTTGGGCTTCCTTGTTCCTCGTTTTGAGGTGAAAACACGGCCGCTTGAATTCCATTCAAATTTTTGTCTTTTCCGATTCCCGCGAGGAAACGCGTTTTTTTCATGACTTTCCTGCCCGAACTTGTTAAATATATCTCCAAATGTTTTTGTGGCGTAGAGGACGCCGTGCTCGTTCTAGAAAGTCCAATTTTATGAAAATCGGAGTTCGAGTCAAAAGTTATGGCCTTTTGAAGTTTCATGGGTCAAACGTTGACTTTTCTCCTCTTTCGGCTATCGGCCGCTTGCCAGCTTTTCGCGTCCCTTTGTCGCGTCCTAATTTGTCGGACATGTCCCAACGCCAAATGGGCGCCCATGTCCTTTTTCGCTTGACACGTGGCCGATTCGGCTTCCTTGTCCTGCTTTTTGTGAAGACACATGGTGAATTCCATTTTGCCGCGGCTCTTTTGTCACCTTCCTGCGAGGACTGTGGACTTATGCCATTTTCATGATTTTTCCTGCCCGAACTTGTTAAATATATGGATCCAAATGTTCCGCTTTGTGGCGTAGAGGACGCCGTGCTCGCTCCGTAAAAGTCCAATTTTATGAAAATCGAGTCTCTGAGTCAAAAGTTATGGCCGTTTGAAGTTCCACGGTCAAATGTTGACTTTTCTCCTTCTTTGCCGCCATTTCGCCATTTCGCTTTTCGCGTCCCACGCGTCCCTTTGTCCCAAATGTCGCTGAACGATAAATTCTTTCCGAACCGCCTCGAATGGGCGTCCATGTCCCTTTTCACGCGGTGACACGTGGCCTGATTCGATTGGCTTTCGCTTTCTTCTGCTTGAGTCTCCGCTGAAGTCCCATTTGGCACAAAGGTGAAATTTCCCATTTCGCCGAACTCGCCGTGGCTCATTTTTGTCCTAACTGTCCCGCGATCACGCCGCGAGGACTAGGACTTAGCCATTTTTCATGATTTTTCCTGGCCCGAACTTGTTAAATATATGGACCCAAATATGTTTTTGTGGCGTAGAGGACGCCGTGCTTGCTCCGTAAAGTCCAATTTTATGAAAATCGAGCTCGAGTCAAAAGTTATGGCCGCTTTGAAGTTCCACGGGTCAAATGTTGACTTTTCTTCTTCTCGCCTTTCGGCCATTTCGTTTTCGCCCCACGCATACCTTGTCCCAAATGTCCCAATGCCGAACGGACAAATTCTTCCAACCACCCCGAAATGGGCGCCCATGTCCTTTTTCTGCTTGGGTGACACGTGGCGAGATTCCATTCGATTGGCTTTCGCTCTTTTTTCCGCGTCCCCGCGCCCCTTTGTCCCATTTTGGGCCAATTGAAAGTCTCCCATTTTTGTGCGGTAGGCGACGCCGCCGGTTTCAAAGTCATTTTTGTCCCAATCGAGCTCGAGTCAAAAGGACTATGACTTAGCCATTTTTCATGATTTTTCCGCCCGAACTTTTTAAATATATGGATCCAAATATGTTTTTGCCGTAGGACGCCGTTTGCTCCAAGTAAAGTCCAATTTTATGAAATCGATCTATGGCTTTGGCGATTCAAATGTTGACTTTTCTGCTTCATTCTCCTAATGCTTTAACGGGACAAATTCGCTTGAGGTGAACGTGACACGTGGCGAGATACCATTCATTTCGTGGCTCTTTCGGCTTATTTCCTTCCTGTCCCACCGCGTAGGACTTTAGCCCAACTTTTCCCCGTATGAAAATCTGGATCCAAATATGTTTTTGTACGCGCCACGTCGTGCTCGTTCTCCAGAAAGTCCAATTTTATGAAAATCGAGCTCGGAGTCAAAAGTTATGGCCGTTCCGAAGTCTCCACGGGTTAAATGTTGACTTTTCTTCTTTGCGTGGGCCATTTCGCTTTCGCTTCGCTCCCCGCGCCTACTTTGTCCCAATGTCCCAATGTCGAAAAATTTTTCCGATTCCGAATGGGCTTCCTTGTCCCTTTTTTCCCAACTCGTGAAGACACGTGGCGAGATTCCATTCGCTTTCGCTTTTTCGCTTGATCGCGCCACGCGTACTTTTTTTGTCCAAATTCCCGGATGAAATTTCCTATTTTTGCCGCGTAGAGGACGCTGTGCTCGCTCCCAGAAAGTCCAATTTTATGAAAATCGGAGCTCGAGTCAAAAGTTATGGCCGCTTTGAAGTTCACGGGTCAAACGTTGACTTTTCTTCTTTGGCTTTTCTTTTTTTTGTTTCCGCTTTTGTCCACGTCGTTCCTTTGTCTCCAAATGTCCGATTGCTGTATAAATTCCAATCTGCCTTGTTGATCGGCGCTTCCTTGTTCCCAAATTTGAGGTGAAGACACGTGTCGAGATTCCATTCATTCATCCGCTTCGACTTTTTCCATTTTCCACAGCGTTTTTTTGCCCCAACTCGCCCCTGCATTTGTCCCTAATGTGGCGTAGGGACGTCGAGCTCGTTTCTAGAAGTCCAATTTTATGAAAATCGAGCTCGAAGTCAAAAGTTATGGCATTTGCTCAGTTTCCACGGGTCAAACGTTGACTTTTCTTAATTGGCTTTCGACCGGCCATTTGGCTTTTTGCGTCCCTCGCCCTTTGTCCCATTTGTCCCAAACGAAAATATAATACTTTGGCCGATTCGGCCGTTGTTCTTTTTGAGGTGAAACACGTCCGATTCGATTCCAATCGTTGCTGGCTCTTTCTTCTTCCCATTTTCCCACGCGTATTTTTTCCCCAAATGTCCTGGATTAGCCATTAAAGTCTCCTATTTTATGGATCCAAATATGTTTTTGTGTAGAGGACGCCGTGCTCGCTTTGAAAGTCCAATTTTATGAAAATCGGAGCTCGAGTCAAAAGTTATGGCCGCTTTGAAGTTTTCACGGTCAAATGTTGACTTTTCTTCTTTCTTCCCATTTCGACTTTTCGCCCCTCGCTCGCATTCGCCCTTTGTCCCATATTGTCCCAAATATAACGGAAATATTTTCCGCTTCGCCGATTCCTAAATGGCCATGTCCTTGTTCCACTTTGAGTGAAGACATGTGGCGAGATTCCATTCGCTTGGCTTTCTTTCGCTTCCCGCGTCCCCACGCTGTGCTTTTCCTATTCCGGCATCCGAACGAAAGTCTCCTGCTTTTCGGCGTAGAGGACGCCGTCATTTTTGTTTCAAAAGTCCAATTTTATGAAAATTGGAGCTCGAGTCATTTTTCAAGTTATGGCCCATTTGAAGTTTCACGGGTCAAACGTTGACTTTTCTTCTTTCTTGGATCCGCTTGTTTCTTTTTTCGCCCACGCGTTTTTGTCCCATGTCCCCGATGAAAATCTGAGTGAAAATATTCCGACCGCTTGAAGTTCCACGGCAAATCGGGCTTTTCCTTGTTCGCCGCTTTTCGGTCGCGACACGCGGCGAGTCCCATTCCAATGTCTTAGCCATTTTTTCTTGCTTTTGGCATTTTTGCCCATGTCCTTTTTCCCAATTGTCCTGGATCGAAAGTCTCTTGTTTTTGTGGTGTAGAGGACGCCGTGCTTTGTCCCATTTAGAGAAAAGTCCAATTTTATGAAAATCGAGCTCGAGTCAAAAGTTATGGCTGTTTGAAGTTTCACGGGTCAAACGTTGACTTTTCTTCCTTTGCGCCTGCCGTTTGCTAGACTTTAGCATCCCACGCGATTTTTCCCCTGTCCCGATGTCCCAAATATATGGACAAATATCCCGGGCGATTCGCCGAATTCGGGCTCCATGTCCTTGTTTTTTGAGTGAAACACGTGGCGAGATTCCATTCGCTTGCGGCTCTTTCGCCTTCCCACGCCCCACTGTCAAATTTGTCCCATTTGAAGTTCCCCTGACGAATTCTCCATTTCAGTGGTGTAGAGGACGTCCTGCCCTTTGTCCTAGAAAGTCCAATTTTATGAAAATCGAGCTCGAGTTAAAAGATATGGCCGCTTTTCATGAGTTTCACGGTCAAACGTTGAGTTTTGGATCTCATCTGCTTTTCCTTTTCCGCTTTCCGCCGCGTCCGCTGCCCTTTGTCCCATTCCAATTTTTCATGAAAATATCCCATTTCGGCCGAAATCGGGCTTCAAAAGTTTTTGTCCCTGTTTGAGGTGAAGACACGTGGCGAGATTCCATTCGCTTTCTCTTTTCGGCTTTTTCGCCCCACGCGTCCTTTTTGGCCCCCAAATGTCCCGAACTTGTTAAATATATGACTCCAAATTGTTTTTGTGGCGTAGAGGACGCTGTGCTTTGGCGTTCTAGAAAGTCCAATTTTATGAAAATCGGAGCTCAAAGTCAAAAGTTATGGCCGCTTGAAGTTTCACGGGTCAAACGTTGACTTTTCTTCTTCTTTGCTCTTCGGCCATTTTCGCTTTTCGCCGCATCCCGCGCCCTTTGTCCTAAATGTCCCAAATGAAAATATCCTTCGCCAGGGCCTATTCGGCGTCCATGTCCCTTTTTTTCAGGTTAAGACACGTGGCGAGATTCCATTTGCTTTCGCTCTTTCGGCTTCCTGCGTCCCACGCGTGATTTTTTGTCCCATATCCCAGGCATGAAAGTCTCCTGAATTTTTTTCGCGTAGACGCGTGCTCATTCCGAAAAGTCCAATTTTTGAAAATCGGAGCTCGAGAGTCAAAAGTTATGGCTGCTTAAGTTTCACGGTCAAACGTTGACTTTTCTTCTCTTGCCCAACTTCACATTTATGGCCCAAATATGTTTTTGTTTGTCCCATGATGTCCTAAACGTCCAAATTCCTACTTTGCCGATTCGGGCTTCCTTTTCCTGGCCGCTTGAAAACACGTGGCGAGATTCCATTTTTCGCCTAACTGGCTCTTTCAGACTTTTTCGGTCCACGCTGTCCCACGCCATGAGTTTTGGCTGCAACTTCCCAAATTTCGTCCGAAATTCTAGTGTTTTTGTGGCGTAGAGACGTCCGCTGCATTTCTAAAAGTTCAATTTTATGAAAATCGAGCTCGAGTCAAAAATTTATGGCCGCTTTGAAGTTTCACGGGTAAAACATTGACTTTTTCTTTGCTTCGGCCGTTTTCGCCTTTTTCGCGTCCGCGTAGCTTTGTCCCATGTCCCAAACGAAAATTCTTCTTCTGCCGAAATCGGCTTCTTGCCATTTTTCTCAAATTATGGATCCGCTTTTAAATATAAGTGAAGACAAATATTGACTTTTGTGGCGAGATTCTTCGCTTGGCTCTTTCATGAAAATTCCCGCGTGCCCGAGTACTTTTGCCCCAAATGTCCCGATTTTTCTCCTCTTCTTATGTGGCGAGAGGACGCTGTCGTGCTCGTTCCAGAAAGTCCAATTTTATGAAAATCTGAGCTCGAGTCAAAAGTTATGGCCGTTTGAAGTTCACGGGTCAAACTTTGACTTTTCTTTTTCTTTGCCATTTCATAGCTTTTCGCTTTCCGTTGTCCTCGCGTGAGCTTTGTCCCTTTCGAAATGTCCTAAGCGAAAATTTTATTTCGGCCGAAATGGGCTTTGTTGTTCCTTTTTTGGTGAAGACACGTGGCGAGATTCCATTCGTTGCTCGGGGTCTTCGGCTTAGCCCTTTTTCATGATTTTTCTTCTTGGCCCGACTATCCGCAAATAAAGTCTCCTATTTTTTTGGCGTAGAGGACGCCGTGCTTCGCTCTAGAAAGTCCAATTTTATGAAAATCGAGCTCGAGTCAAAAGTTATGGCCATTTGAAGTCTCACGGGTCAAATGTTGACTTTTCTTCTTTTCCTTTCTGGCCGATTTTTCAGCTTTTCGCCCCACGTGTATTTGTCCCCAATGTCCCAAGTGAAAATATCTGCTTCGGCTGATTCGGGCTTCCTTGGGCCCATGTCTTTTTTCTCCGGAAGACACGTGGCGAGATTCCATTCGTTGGCGGCTCATTCGCTTCCCATTTTCCCACGCCGTATTTTTCCCTTTGTTCCTAACACTGCGGAATTTCGCCATTTTCAGAAAAGTCTCCGTCCTAAATTGGACCAATTATGTTTTTGTGGCGTAGGGGACGCCGTGCTCGTTCTAGAAAGTCCAACTTTATGAAAATCGGAGCTCGAGTCAAAAGTTATGGCTGCTTGAAGTTCCACGGGTCAAATGTTGACTTTTCTCGCTTGATGTCCATTTTGGCTTTTTTCGCGTCCCCACGCGTCCTTTGTCCCAAATGTCCCAATGCGAACGGGAATTCTTTCCGAATCCTTAAATTCGGCTTCCATGTCCTTTTGAGGTGAAGACACGTGGCGAGACTCCATTCGTTTGGCTCTTTCGCTTCCCGCGTCACACGTGCGTACTTTTGGCCTTAAATGTCCTATTTGATTAAACTCTTCCATTTTTTTTTTCCTGCGTAGAGGACGTCGTGCTCGCTCCGTGAAAGTCCAATTTTATGAAAATCGGAGCTCGGAGTCAAAAGTTATGGCTTAGCCATTTTTCACGGGTCAAACGTTGAATTTCTTCTCCCAACTTGTTAATTATGCCGCCGTTAGATTTAGGCTTTTCGCTTTTCGCGTCCCTCCCAATGTCCTTTGTCCCAAAGTCCAAATTTTTACTAAAATATCCCGAGCTTTGGCGATTCGGCTTCCTTGTTTGTTGAGGTGAAAACACGTTGGCAAGATTTGATTCATTCCCCGCTTTCGTCTTTCGCCTTCCCAATGCGTCTTTGAGATCCTCTTTGCTACATTTCAAACCGGGACTTCACGCCATCCTAATGATGAATGTCTCCGATTTTTGAAAATGGTATAGAGGACTTAAAGCCCTTTTCACCGATTTTTCCTAGAAAGTCCACTTTTATGAAAATCGGATTTTCGAGTCAAAAGATATGGCCAAGTTTCGCAAGGCAAACATTGACTTTTCTTCTTTGTCCCATTCGTCCAATTTTATGACAAATTTCTTTCAGCCAAATTTCCCATTTTCCCCGATGCCCAAATGAAAATATCCATCTTTGACCCATTTTTTCCTTTTCTCTTTGAGGTGCGAACACGTGGCGAGATTCCATTTTGGCGGCTCTTTATCTTCCCGCATCCCACGCGTACTTTTGTTCATGTCCCCATGAAAGTTCCTGTTTTTGTGGCATGAGGGACGCCGTGCTCATTCTAGAAAGTCCAATTTTATGAAAATCGAGCTCTGAGTCAAAAGTTATGGCCGCTTTGAAGTTCACGAATGTCAAATGTTGACTTTTCTTCTTCTTTTCTTCTTTTCTTTCGGCCGCTTCGCTAATCGCGTCCCGCGACCTTTTGTCCTTGTCCCGATGTCTGAAACGAAAATATTCTCGCTTCCACCAAATTTGGGCTTCCTTGTTCTTTTGGCGTACGTTTGAGGTGAAGACACTGGCGAGATTCCATTCTTGACTTGGCTCTTTTTTCGCTGATTTTTTCCACGGCCCAACTTGTAAATGAAAGTCTCCTTTTTCCATTTTCTTGGCGTAGAGGACGCCGTGCTCGTTCCGTAAAGTCCAATTTTATGAAAATCGGAGCTCGAGTCAAAAGTTATGGCCGCTTTTTTCACGGGTGAAACGTTGACTTTTCTTCTTTCGCTTCGCCGGCCGCTTTCGGCTTTGCGTCCCGCTCGCGTCCTTTGTCCCCGATGTCCCAAACGAAAATATCCTAATTTCCGAAATCGATTCTGGCTTCCTTGTTCCTTTTGACGGTGAAACACGTGGCGAGATTCCATTCGCTTGGTGGCTCTTTCGCTTCTTTTTCCCATTTGTACTTTTGGCCCAACTTGTTAAATATGAAAAATCTCCTGTTTTTGTGGCGTAGAGGACGCCGTGCTCGCTCTAGAAAGTCCAATTTTATGAAAATCGAGCTTGAGTCAAAAGTTATGGCCGCTTGAAGTTTCACGAGTCAAACGTTGACTTTTCTTCTCTTTGTTGCCTTGTCGCCATTTCGCTTTTTGCATCCCAAATATGCCTTTGTCCTAATGATGTCCCAATTTCGAAAATATCCTACTTCGGCCGAATTCTCGGCCGGATCCTTGTTCCTTTTGAGGTGGCTCACACGTGGCGAGATTCCATTCGATTGGTGGCTCTTTTTTTCCCTTCGCCCCACGCGTATTTTGCCCAATCATCTCCGAACTTCGCCCGAAAGTCTCCTATTTTTGTGGCGTAGAGGACGCCGTGCTCGTTTCTGGAAAGTCCAATTTTATGAAAATCGGAGCTCGGAGTCGGGGTTATGGCCGTTTGAAGTTTCACGGGTGGTAAATGTTGACTTTTCTTCTTTCGCCTTGCCTAGCTTTCGCATTTTAGAGACGGCTTTCGCGTCCGTGCTTTTCCCTTTGTCCTCGGATGTCCCAAAATGAAAATATCTTCGAACTTCCCGAAATCGGTTTCCTTTTTCCTGTTTGAGGTGAAGACACGTGGCGAGATTCCATTCGTTGGCGCTCAAAATCGGCTTCCACGCCTCGCCCCACGCTGTACTTTTTAAATAACTTGTCCCGATGAAAGTCTCCTGCTTTTGTGACTTTTGCGCTGAGGACGCCGTTTCTTTTTCTAAAAGTCCAATTTTATGAAAATCGGAGCTCGAGTCAAAAGTTATTGCCGCTTGAAGTCTCACGGGTCAAATGTTGACTTTTCTTCTTTGCCTTGTTCGCCGCTGGCTTCGCTTTTCAACTATCCCTCACGTACCTTTGTCCCATGTCCCAAACCGAAAATTCCTGCTCCGGCTGAATGGGCTTCCTTGTTCTTTTTTGGAGGTGAAGACACGTGGCGAGATTCCATTCGATTGGCGGCTCTTTCGCTTCCCGTGTCTCGCTGTACTTTTGGCCCATTTGTCAGTCGAAATATCTCCTCCAAATTTTTTTGGCGTAGAGGACATCGTGCTCATTCTCCGAAAATCCAACTTTTAGAAAATCGAGCTCTGAGTCAAAAGTTATGGCCGTTTGAAGTTTCACGGGTCAAACGTTGACTTTTCTTCTTCATCGCCTTCGCCATTTCGGCTTTTCATGGCTCCACGCGTTTTTGTCCCGGATGTCCCAATGAAAATATTCTCCTTCGGCTGATTCGGCTTCCTTGTCCCTTTTGCGGGGTGAAGACACGTGGCGAGATTCCATTCGTTCTTTGCTGGCTCTTTTCATTTCCGCTTTCCTGCGTCCACGCGTATTTTTTTTCCCAACTGTCCCATGATTTTTCGCGGAACTTGTTAAATGAAAAAGTCTCCTTTTTTTTGTGGCGTAGAGGACGTCGTCCTCGTTCCTAGAAAGTCCAATTTTTGAAAATCGGAGCTCGAGTCAAAAGTTATGGCCGCTTCAAAGTTTCCACGGGTCAAACGTTGACTTTTCTTCTTTTTCTTCGGCTTTCGCTTTTTTCGCGTCCCTCGCGCATGCCCCAATTGTCCCGGATGTCCCAATGTTTTAGGCGTCGAAAATTCCCATTGACCGGGCCGATTCGGGCTTCCATGTCCTTTTCGTGTTTTGAAGACACGTGGCGAGATTCCATTCGATTGCGCTGCTCTTTTCAGCCATTTTCGCGTATTTTTGGCCCAACTTGTCCCAAATATATGGACCCAAATTCTACTTTTTTGTGGCGTAGAGGACGTCGTGCTCGTTCTAGAAAGTCCAAATTTTATGAAAATCGGAGCTCGGAGTCAAAAGTTATGGCCGTTTGAAGTTTCACGGGTCAAACATTGACTTTTCTTCTTTGTTGTCGGCCGTTTCGGCTTTTCGCGTCCCTCACGTAGCTTTGTCCCGGATGTCCCGAATCTTCCCAAATTCTTCCAAACAAAAATATCCTTCTTGGCCGATTCGGGCTTCTTTGTTCCTGTTTGAGGTGAAGACACGTGGCGAGATTCCATTCGTTGGTGGCTCTTTCGGCTTCCCGCATCCCACTTAGTACTTTTTGTCCCAAACTGCCCCATCATCCTGGATGAAATTCCATTTTTCATGATTTTATCCTGGCGTTAAATATACGGATCCAAATATGTGCTCGCTTCGTTTCCAGAAAGTCCAATTTTATGAAAATCGGAGCTCGAGTCAAAAGTTATGGCCGTTTGAAGTTCCACGGGTCAAACGTTGACTTTTTCTTCTTCGCTTTCGGCCGTTTTTCAGCTTTTCGCGTCCCCGCGTAGCTTTGTCCCAAATGTCCCAATGCTCTGGGACAATTCTTCCGAACCGCCCAAATCCTTCTCGCGGTCACGTGGCTCGATTCGATTGGCTTCCTTGTTCCTTTTCGCTTTCGGTGAAGACACGTGGCGAAATTCCATTCGTTGGCGGATCTCCTTGTCGCTTCCCGCATCCCACGCATACTTTTGGCCCATGATGTCCCTTGTTAAATATGATGGAAAATCTCCTTTTTTTTGTGGCGTAGAGGACGCCGTGCTTTGCTCCGTAAAGTCCAACATTATGAAAATCGGAGCTCGAGTCAAAAGTTATGGCCGCTTGAAGTTCACGGGTCAAACATTGACTTTTCTTCTTTTAAATTTGGATTTCGGCCGTTTCGTCTTCCCACGCGCCCCTTGTGTCCCTTTGTCCCGAATGTCCGAATGGAAAATATCCCATTTCCGAACTGCCTGAAATCGGGCTTCCTTGTGTCCCTTTTTGAAGGTGAAGACACGTGGCGAGATTTTTCCATTAGTTGGCCTCATTCGGCTTTTCCCGCGTCCCACGTTCTTTTGTCCCAAATGTCCGTGCTTAACGAAATTCTCCGATTTTTTGTAACGTAGGGGCGTCGTGCTCATTCAGAAAGTCCAACATTATGAAAATCGGAGCTCGGAGTCAAAAGATTATGGCCATTGAAGTTTCACGGGTCAAATGTTGACTTTTCTTCCTTCTTTATCGACCATTTGGCTTTTTCGCGTCCCTCGCATACCTTTGTCCCAAATGTCCCAATCTTGACGAAAATATCTGAGCCCGATTCGGGCTTCCATGTTCCCTTTTTGAGGTGAAGACACGTGACGAGAATCCATTCGCTTTCGGCTCTTTCGGCTTTCCACGTTTTTGGCCGCCCCACGCTTTTTGGCCCAACGGTCCCATTTGTCCTCTCGCGATTGTTTTTACGGTGTAGAGGGCGTTGTGCTCGTTCATGAAGTCCCCATTATGAAAATCGGAGCTCGGAATCAAAAGTTATGGCCGCCCGATTTGAAGTTTCACGGGTCAAACATTGAATTTTCTTTTTTCCTTCGGCTTCGCTTTCGCTTTGGACCCGCGCCACGCGTCCCTTTGTCTGAATGACTCAAACGAAAATCCTTCTTTGGCCAACTGCCAATTCGGGCTTCCATGTCCTATTTGAGGTGAAGACACGTGGTCGAGATTCCTTCGTTCCATTTTTCGGCTTCCCACGCTCCGCGTTCCACTTTTTAAATATATGGATCCAAATCTGTTTTTGTGGGCGTAGAGGACGCCGTGCTCGCTCCGAAAGTCCAACTTTATGAAAATCGGAGCTCGGAGTCAAAAGTTATGGCGCTTTGAAGTTTCACGTGTCAAATGTTGACTTTTCTTCTTGACTTCCGCCATTTCAGATTTTTCGCGTCCCCACGCGTACCTTTGTCCCAATGATGTCAAGTGAAAATATCCCGCTTCAAAAGTTCGGGCTTCTTGTCCCTGTTTGAGCAGTGAAATGACACGTGGCGAGATTCCATTGCCTTGCAGCTCTTTTCTGCTTTTTTCTGCCAGCCCCGCTTGTTCCCTTTGTCCCATTTGGATCCGAAATTCTCTTTTTGTGGAATGCGTAGGGGCCGTGCTCATTCTTGAAAGTCCAACTTTATGAAAATCGGCTCGGATTCAAACTTATGGCGTTTGAAGTTTTTCACGGGTCAACTTGACTTTTCTTCTATGTTGTCGGTAGTTTTGGCTTTTCGTCCCGTCGCGTCCCTTTTTGTCCCCGGATGTCCCAAGTGAAAATTCCCGAATAGCTTCGGCTGAAATCGGGCTTCCTTGTCCAAGTTGAAGACACGTGGCGAGATTCCACTCGCTTAATGGCTCTTTCGACTTTTTCCTGCGTCCCATGCATCCTTTTGGCCCATTTCATGGACGATTTTTCGTCTCCCATTTGCGGCGTAGAGGCGTCCCAAATGCTCGATTGCAAAAGTCCAACTTTCTGTCCGAACGCCTGAATCGAGTCCCATGTTATGGCCGGTTTGAAGTTCACGGAATTCACGTTTGATTTTCTTCTTTCTTTATCGGGCCTTTTCGGCTTTCCGCTTGTCCCTCGCGTACCTTTGTCCTATTCGGATGTTCTAAGCGAAAAAATTTCCCGCTTGGCCGAACTGCCGTGCTTCCATGTTTTTTTAGGTGAAACGTGGCGAGATCCATTCGTTGGGACTAGACTTGGCTTCATTTCAAAAATGTTGACTTTTTGCCCAACTTTCCCGTTATGGCCAAAGTCTCCAAATATTGTTTTTGTGGCGTAGAGGACGCCGTGCTCATTCTGCCTAAAGTCCATTTTATGAAAATCGGAGCTCGAGTCAAAACTTATGGCCGCTTTGAAGTCTCACCAAACATTGACTTTTCACTTTCTTTGATCGCTGTCTTTCGCCTCCTTATGTCCCTCGCGTCCTTTGTCCCATTTCCTAAATGCGAAAATTTCCCATTTCGCTTCGCTGATTCGGGTCTTCCTTGTTTTTGTTGAATGAAGACACGTGGCTAGATTCCATTTTTTCATGCTTTTCGGCTCGCGACGGCGTCCAACTTTTTCTTGATTTTTCTATGGACCCAAATATCTCAAATTTTTGTGGCGTAGAGGACGCGTGCTCGTTACTCGTAAAAGTCCAATTTATGAAAATCGGAGCTCGGAGTCAAAAGTTATGGCCGTTTGAAGTTCCACGGGTCAAATGTTGACTTTTCTTCCTCTTGCTTTGGCCATTTAGGCTTTTCCGTCCCGCGTCCCTTTGTCCCCGGAATGTCCCAATGCGAGAACAAATTCTTCTTCGGGATTATCGAGCCTAGTGAATGGCGCTTCCATTGTCCTTTGTTTTGAGTTGAAGACACGTGGCGTGATTCCATTTGTTGGCTGCTCCTTTCGGCTTCCAGCATCCATCCGTACTTTTGGCCCAACTGTCCATTTTTCATACGAAAGTTAAATCCCCAAATATTTTTTGTGGCGTAGAGGATTCGCGTGCTTTTTCCTAAAAGTCCAACTTTATGAAAATCGTGAGCTCGAGTCAAAAGTTATGGCTTTGAAGTCTCACGGGTCAAATGTTGACTTTTCTTCTTTCTTTCGGCCATTTCTTTTAGCGTCCCTCGCCCGAAATATATGGATCCAAATATGTCTGTCCCCCAAGCGAGAATATCGTCGTGCTTCCCGATTCGGGCTCCTTGTTTGTTTGAGGTGAAGACTCGTGGTCGAGATTCCTTTCGTTGGTGGCTCTTTGACTTCCCGCGTCCCAATGCATACTTTTCCCCTTGTCGCCTTTGCCATTTTTCAGTCTCCTTTTTATATGGCGTAGAGGACGTAGTGCTCGCCCTTTGCCAAAAGTCCATCTTTGATGAAAATCGAGCTCGAGTCAAAAGTTATGGCCGCTTTGAATTCTCACGATCAAACGCGTTGACTTTTCTTCTTTCCTTTGCCGCTTTCAGTCTTTTCGGCGCCCCGCGCGTGCCTTTTGTCCCATTTCGCATCCCTTCCTGGCGGAAAATTCTCGCTTGGGCCTTTCATTCGGGCTTCCTTGTTTTTTGGAGGTGAAGACACGTGGCGCGATTCCATTCGTTAGCGGCTCTTTTTCGGCATCCCGCTTCCCACGCCCCTTTGTTAAATATATGGATCCAAATATGTTTTTTGTGGCGTAGAGGACGCGTGCTCGTTCAGAAAGTCCATCTTTATGAAAATCGAGCTCGGAGTCAAAAGTTATGGCCGCTTTGAAGTTCACGGGTCAAACGTTGACTTTTTCTTCTTTCTTTGTCGGCCATTTCGCTTTTCAGCCCCTTGCGTACCTTTGTCCCGGATGTCCCAAGTGAAAATAAATTCTGCTCGGCTGATTCGGGCTTCCTTGTTCCTTTGTTGAGGTGAAGAATGCGTGGCGAGATTTCATTCGTTGGTGGCTCTTTCGCATCCAGCGTCTCACGCGTTCATGACCTTTTCGCGTCTCCCATGGATGAAAGTCTCCCTTTTGTGGCGTAGAACGTCGTGCTCGTTTTCCGAAAGTCCAATTTTATGAAAATCGAGCTCGAGTCAAAGTTATGGCCGTTTGAATTCTCCGGGTCAAACGTTGACTTTTCTTTCTTGTTTTTCGGCGGTCGCTTGGCTTTCCGCTTCCCTCGCGTACCTTTGTCCGGATGTCCCAAGCTTATGAAATATCCCACTTCGTGAGTCCGTGACTGGACTTCCTTGTTCCCTTTGAGGTGAAGACATCGTGGCGAGATTCCATTCACGGATTTTTGGCTTCCGTTCCCACGCGTATTTTTGGCCCAATGGTCCCATACGAAAGTCTCCTATTTTGTGGGCTGTAGAGGACGTCGTGCTCGTTCGTATAAAGTCCAATTTTATGAAAATTGGAGCTCGAGTCAAAAGTTATAGCCGTTTGAAGTCTCCACGGGTCAAACGTTGACTTTTCTTCTTTGTTGTCGTCGCTTTGGCTTTGTCCCGTCCTCGTGTACTTTTGTCCTAGATGTCCCGAACTGCCTGCGAAATATATGGCCCATATCCTTTTACCACTTTTGATTCGGGCTTTTGAAATTTTCTTGTTGGAGGTGAAGACACGTGGTGAGATTCCATTCGTTGGCCGCTCTTTTCGGCTTCCACGCGTCCCGCGTGCGGTGAGGACTTTTCCATTTTTCATGATTTTCTGTCCCGAACTTTTAAAGTCTCAAATATGTTTTCTGTGGCGCAGAGGACGCCGTGTGCTCGTTGCGTTAGAAAGTCCAATTTTTATGAAAATTTTCGGAGCTCGGAGTCAAAAGTTATGGCCGTTTGAAGTTTCACGGTCAAATGTTGACTTTTCTTCTTTGCTTTGCTTGCCATTTCGACTTTTCGCGTCCCTTGCGTCCTTTGTCCCAAATGTCCCAATCTTTGAAAATATCCTCTTCGGCTCAGATTAGGGCTTCCCCATGTTCTGTTTTTCTCCCGGTGAAGACACGTGGCGAGATTCCATTGGCCTTTGGTGGCTTTTTTCCCGCGCCCCACGCGTCCTTTGTCCCATTCATACGGACGGAAATTCTCTGTTTTTGTACGGCCGAGGACGTTGTGCTCATGCATTTTATGAAAATCCCAAGCTCGGAGTCAAAAGTTATGGCCGTTTGAAGTCTCACGACTTAGCCATTTTGATTTTTCTTCGCCCAACTTGTCGGCCGTTTGGATCCAAATATGTTTTTGCGGCCTCGCGTACCTTTGTCCCGAATGTCCCAATTTTATGAAAATATCTGCCGAGCTTCGGAGTCAAAAGTTACGCTTCTTGTTCCACGTTACACGGTGAAGAAATGTGGACGAGATTTCATTCTTCTCACTCTTTCGGCATTTCCTTCGCCTCACGCGTACTTTGCCCTAAGCGTCCCTCCATTTCCAATGAACCAGCCTGGATCCATGTCTTTGTGGCGTAGACCACGTGGCCGATCGTGCTCGTTTCGAAAGTCCAACTTTATGAAAATCGGAGCTCGGTGTCAAAAGTTATGCCCGTTTGAATTCTCACGGGTCAAACGTTGACTTTTCTTCCTTATTGTTATTTATTTCGGGACTTTCGTGTCCCTCACGTACCTTTGTCCCAGAGGATGTCCCAAGCGAAAATATCCTGCTTCGGCTGATTCGGGCTTCCTTGTTCCTGTTTGAGGTGAAGACACGTGGCGAGATTCCATTCGTTGGCGGCTCTTTTCTTCCACGCGTCACCATGCGTGACTTTTGGCTCCTGGTCCTTCGGCCGAAAGTCTTATTTTTGTGGCGTAGAGGACGCCGTGCTCGTTCCAAAAGTCCAATTTTTATGAAAATTGGAGCTCGAACTGTCAAAAGTTATAGCCGTTTGAAGTCTCACGGTCAAACGTTGACTTTTCTTCTCGATTGCTTTTCGGCTTTCGCGCTTTTCGCGTCCTCGCGTACCTTTGTCCCATGTGTAGCCAAGCTTGAAAATTTCTTGCTTCGGTGGATTCGGGCTTCGCATTGTTCTTGTTGAGGTGAAGACACGTGGCGAGTTCAGACTTCCATTCGTTGCTCGCGGCTTTCTTTCGCTTCCTTTTTCGTCCCGAACTTGTTAAATCCCATATGGATCCAAATATCTGTTTTTGTGGCGTAGAGGACGTCGTGCTCGTTCTAGAAAGTCCAATTTTATGAAAATCGGAGCTCGGAGTCAAAAGTTATGGCCGTTTGAAGTTTCACGGGTCAAATGTTGACTTTTCTTCTTTGCTGTCGGCCGTTTTTAGCAATTTACGTCCCACGCGTCCTTTGTCCCCAATGTCCTAATGAAAATATTTTTCCTACTTCGGCCTGATTAGGGCTTCCATGTTCTTTTGAGGTGAAGACACGTGGCGAGATTCCATTTGTTGGCGGCTCTTTTCGGCTTCCGCGTCCCACGCTGCGTCTTTTGTCCCAAAATTTCCGGTCGAAATTCCCATTTGTGCCGAGGACGTTGCTGCATTCGATCTTTTGTCCAACTTTATAAAAATCGTGGCTCGGAGTCAGGACTTAGCCATTATGGCCGATTTGAAGTTTCACGGTCAAACGTTGACTTTTCTTCTTTATTGGACCGAATATGTTTTTTCCGCGTCCCATAGCGGACCTTTGTGTCGTTCCGAAAGTCCAATTTTATGAAAAATATCCTAGCTTCGGAGTTAGGGCTTCCATGGTTCTGCTTTTGAGGTTCCACGTGGCGAGATCAATGTTGACTTTTCTTCCCACGTCCCCAACGCCTTTTGGTCCATTTCAGCTTTTTTCGCCGACGTCGTTTTTGTGACGTTAATGTCCCGTGCCAAGTTTCGGGACAAATTCTTGAGCCGCCCGAAATGGCGTCCATTCCTTTCTTGCCGGTGACACGTGGCTTTCTCGATTGCCGATTGGCTCTTCGTGTATCCTTTGGCCATGTCCCTTTGTCCCATTTTATGGCATCAAGCTGTGGGTTGAAATTTCCATTTGTTTGAGGTGAAGACATGTGGTGAGATTTTTGTCCATTCGTTGGCGGCTCTTCGGACTTCGACGCCAGCGTCAAATGATTTTTCTTGGCCCAACTTGTTAAATATATGGATCCAAATCCTGTTTTTGTGGCGTAGAGGACGTCGTGCTCGTTCCAGAAAGTCCAATTTTATGAAAATCGGAGCTCGGAGTCAAAAGTTATGGCCGTTTGAAGTTTCCACGGGTCAAATGTTGACTTTTCTTCTTTTCCTTCGGCCGCTTCGGCTTTCCGCGTCCCTCGCGTCCCTTTGTCCCGGAATGTCCCAATGCTTTGAGAACATCCTTCTTCCGAACCGCCGAAATGGCGTCTTGTTCTTTTTGAGGTGACACGTGGCGTGATCGATTCCTTTCGCTTGCGGCTCCCTTCGTCCTTCCCATTTCGACTTTCCCATTTCGTGTCCCACGCGCGTGATTTTGTCCCAACTGTCCCATTTGGACGAACTTAGTTTCCTATTTTTGTTAAATATATGGATCCAGTTTTTGTGGCGTAGAGGCGTCGTGCTCGTTCCATAAAGTCCAATTTATGAAAATCGGAGCTCGGGTCAAAGTTATGGCCGTTTGAAGTTTCACGGGTCAATGTTGACTTTTCTTCTCTGTTGGCCATTTGTTTTTTCGCGTCCCACGCGTCCTTTGTCCCAAATGTCCCAAGTCGAAATTCTTCTTCCGAAAATCGGGCTTCGCCGGTGACATGTTCTGTTTATGGCTTTTCGCTGAAGTTCCACGTGGCGAGATTTGACATTTTCTCATTGAAATTTCCTTTTCGGCTTCCGCGTTTTTGTCCCAACTGTCATTTTTAGGACTTAGCCATTTTCATCCCAGACTTGTTAAATGTCCCTATGTTTTTGTGGCGTAGAGGTTGTCGTGCTCGTTCGAGAAAGTCCAATTTTATGAAAATCGGATCTCGGAGTCAAAAGTTATGGCCGTTTGAAGTTCACGGGTCAAATGTTGACTGAATTTTCTTCCTTCTTCGGCCATTTGACTTTCCCAGCGTCCTCGCGTACCTTTGTCCCATGTCCCAATCTTTGCGGGAAATATCCTGCTGAAATCGGCGTGATTCGGGCTACCTTGTTCCTGTTTGAGGTGAAGACACGTAGCGAGATTCCATTCGTTGGCGGCTCTTTTCATTCCCCGTGTCCCATTACTTTTCCGCTTCAACTTAGTCCCATATGATGGCCCGAACATTAAATATATGGTCTCCAAATATTTTTGTGGCGTAGAGGACGTCGTGCTCATTCTAGAAAGTCCAATTTTATGAAAATCGGAGCTCGGAGTCAAAAGTTATGGCCGTTTGAAGTTCCACGGGTCAAATGTTGACTTTTTCTTCTGCTTTCGGCCATTTCGGCTTTTCGCGTCCCACGCGTCCCTTTGTCCCAAATGTCCCAATCTTTGAGCAGGACAAATTCTATCCTTCTTCGGCTGATTCGGCTTCCTTGATCCTTTTTGCGGTGAAGACACGTGGCGAGATTCCATTCATTGGCGGCTCTTTCGGCTTCCCACATCCCACGCGTCCTCTTTGTCCCATTTGTCAACTATCTGAATGAAAATCTCCTATTTTTGTGGCGTAGAGGACGTCATGCTTTTGTCCTAACGAAAGTCCATCTTTATGAGGGACTCGAGTCAAAGATTATGCCATTTTCTGATTTTTGTCAAGCGTTGACTTTTCTTCTTTCTTGTCGGCCATTTCGGCTTTCCGCGTCCCTCACGTAGCTTTGTCCCATTTGGATGTCCCAGCGAAAATATCTGCCATTCGGTGATTCGGGCTTCCGCATTGTTCTGTTGGAGGTGAAGACACGTGCGAGATTATTCGTTCTTAGCCTCTTTGATTTTTCAGCGATCCAAACTTGTTTGTCGGTTTTTGTGGCGTAGAGGACGTCGTGCTCTTCGAAAGTCCAATTTTATGAAAATCGGAGCTCGAGTCAAAAGTTATGGCCGTTTGAAGTTTTCCACGGGTCAAATGTTGACTTTTCTCCTCTTTTCGGCCATTTGACTTTCCAGCGTCCCCACGCGTCCTTTGTCCCAAATGTCCCAATCTTGAACGGACAATTCTTCCGACGCCGAAATGGGCGTCCATCCAAATTCTTCGGGTGACACGTGGCGTGATCGATTGGCTTTCGGCTCTTGTTTATCTGCTGGAGGTGTTTGGACAGTCTTGAAATTTCCATTCGCCGCGCATTGCCATTTTGCTGCTTAGGACTTAGCCTTTTCATGATTTTCCATTCTGAGAAGCTCCTTTGTCCCATTTTCCGAACTTGTTGGCTCAAATTTATGGATGAAATATGTTTTTGTTGTGGTGTAGAACGTCGTGCTCGTTCCCGAAGTCCAATTTATGAAAATCGAGCTCGGAGTCAAAAGTTATGGCCGTTTGAAGTTTCACGGGTCAAATGTTGACTTTTCTTCCTCTGCTTCGGCCGTTTCGACTTTTTCAGCGTCCCCGCGTTACCTTTGTCCCATGTCCCAAGCGAAAATTCTTCTTCGGCTGATTTGGGCTTCCATGTCCCTTTTCTGACACGTTTGAGATTGAAGACACGTGGCGAGATTTTCGTTGAAATCTTTTTGGCGCTTCCGCGTCCCACGCTTCCCTTTGTCCCATTTGTCCCGTCACGAAAGTCTCGAAATGTTTTTTGGCGTAGAGGACGTCGCGCTTGTTCTAGAAAGTCCCGATTTTATGAAAATCGGAGCTCGGAGTACTTAAAGTTATGGCCATTTGAAGTTTCACGGGTCAAACATTGACTTTTCTTCCTTGTTGCCTTCGGCCAAATTGTTTTTGTCGCGTAGAGGTCCCGATGTTTCGCCCATGAAAGTCCAATTTCTATGAAAATCGAGCTCGGAGTCCTTGTTCTTTTTGATTCCAGGGAAGACACGTGTTGACTTTTCTTCTTGGCGACCTTTCGGCTTCCGCGTCCCACTTGCGTTTTTTGTCCCAAATAATGTCCAAATATCTTTTTTGAGGCGTAGAGGACGTCGTGCTCTTCTAAAAAGTCCAATTTTATGAAAATCGGGCTCGGAGTCAAAAGTTATGGCCGTTTGAAGTTCACGGGTCAAACGTTGACTTTTCTTCCTTGCCTTGATCCGCGTTTCCTTTTCTTGCTCCCTCGGGTACCTTTGTCCCATTTGTCCCAATGTGAAAATTCCCATTTGGCCTGATTCGGGCTTCAATTTTCTGCGCATTTTGTGAAGACACGTGGCGATTCCATTCGATTGGCGGCTCTTTCGGCTTTTTCATGTCCCACGCGCGTCGCCCTTTTGCCCCATTATGGATCCAAATATCCCATTTGTGCGTAGAGGACGTCGTGCTCGTTCGCGAAAGTCCAACTTTATGAAAATCGGAGCTCGGAGTCAAAAGTTATGGCATTTTGAAGTTTTTCCACGCGTCAAACGTTGACTTTTCTTCTCCAAATATGTTTTTGGCCATTTTCGACTTTTCGCGTCCTCTCGTACCTTTGTCCCAAATGTCCCAATTTGAAAATATCTTCTTCGGAGTGAAATGGCTTCCTTGTTCCTTTGAGGTGAAGACACGTGGCGAAATGTCCATTCGCTTTTTCGGCTCTTTCGGCTTCCGCGTCCCACTTTCGTCCTTTTTTGTCCCAAATGTCCCGTCCCTTACAGAAAATTCTCCTGTTTTTGTGGCGAGGGCGTCGTGCTCGTTCCAGATAGTCCATCTTTATGAAAATCGGAGCTCGAGTCAAAAGTTATGGCCGTTTGCGAGTCTCACGGGTCAAACGTTGACTTTTTCTTCTTTCTTTGTCCGGCCATTTCGGCTTTTCGCGTCCCCAGTGATACGTCCCTTTGTCCCGATATTAGAAGCGAAAATATCTTCTTGGCCCGGTGAATCGGGTTTCATTGTTCTTTGAGGTGAAGACATGTGGCGAGATTCCAGTCGTTATGGCTCTTTTTTCGAAGTTCCACGCGTCCCATGTTGACTTTTCTCCCAAATGTCCCGGAGCCAAATCTCTTTTCATTTTTGGCGTAGAGGGCCACGCGTAAATATATGGATCTTTGTCCCAAAGTCCCGACTTTTATGAAAATCGGAAGCTTCGGAGTCAAAAGTTATGGCCGTTTGAAGTTTCCAGGGTCAAACGTTGACTTTTCTTCGATTGGCTTTCGTCGCCATTTCAAATTTGTCCACGTCCCTCGCGTACCTTTGTCCCATTTGGATGTCCCAAGCGAAAATTCCCATTTCGGTGATTCGACCTTCCTTGTTCTTTTGGGTGTAGACACGTGGCGAGATTCCATTCGCGATCAGGCTTTTCGAGGACTTTCGACTTCCATTTCCATTCAGCGTTTTTTATAGCCACCAACTTTCCCTTCATTAGAAAGTCTCCCATTTGGGTGTAGAGGACGTCGTGCTCATTCGATTTAAAGTCCAATTTTATGAAAATCGGAGCTCGAGTCAAAAGTTATGGCCGTTTGAAGTTTCACGGGTCAAGCGTTGACTTTTCTTCCTTTGCCTTGGCCGTTTGGCTTTTCGCGTCCCTCGCGTACCTTTGTCCCAATGTCCCAAGGTTTGAGCGAAAATTTTCTTCGGCTTGAAATTCGGGCTTCCTTGTCCTGGCGGTGAAGACACGTGGCGAGATTCCATTCGATTGGCTTTTCGGCTCCCATGCGTACTTCGGCCATTCTCCTGTCCTTTGCGTCCCATTTGTCATTCCTTTGTCGATTTTCAAAATTGGCCCAATTTTCTTTGATTTTCGGGGTCAAGCGTTGAGGCTTCCGTTATTCGGCGATTTTTGTCCCAACTTTTGGCATTACGTCTCCTGGGACTTTTGTGGGTACTTAGCCATTTTTTCATGATTTTTTTGCCAAAATCGGAGCTTCGGAGTCAAAGTTATATGGTCCAAATTGATTTTCTTCCTTGTGGGATGTTTTTGCTTTTTGCGTCCACTTCGTCCCTTTGTCCCGGATGAAAATTCCTTCTTTGTTGATTCGGGCTTCCTTTTATGAAAATCGGAGCTCGTCAAAAGTTATGTTTGAGTTCCCGGAAATGTTGAGATTTTCATTCTTGGCCATTTTCATGACTTTCACGCGCCCAGCAATACTTTTAAATATTTGGATCTGAAAGTCTCCCATTTTTGTGGCGTAGAGGACGTCGTGCTTGTTTTAGAAAGTCGACTTTATGAAAATCGGAGCTCGGAGTCAAAAGTTATGGCCGTTTGAAGTCTCACGGGTGAAACGTTGACTTTTTCGATCTTGGCCTTTCGGCCATTTCGGCTTTCGCGTCCCTCGCGTACCCTTTGTCCCGGATGTCCCGATCTTGAAATTTCATTCCTTCTTGGCTTTGATTCGGGCTTCCATTTTCCCAAGCTTGAGAGTGAAGACACGTGGCGAGATTCCATTCGTTTCGGCTCTTTGATTTTCCCCGTCCCATTAGAACTTTGTCCCAATATCCCTTATCCGAAAGTATCCTTTTTTTTGGCGTAGAGGACGTCGTGCTCGTTTCCCAGAAAGTCCAATTTATGAAAATCGGAGCTCGGAGTCAAAGTTATGGCCATTTGAAGTTCCACGGGTCAAATGTTGACTTTTTTCTTGCTTCGGCCATTTTTTGGCTTTTGCGTCCCTCGCGTACCTTTGTCCCAACTGTCCAATTTTGAGCGGAAAATATCTTCGCGAACCGGTTGAAAATTCGGGCTTCCTTGTTCTGTTTGATGTCCGAAGACACGTGGCGTGATCTCCATTGCTTTGGCGGCCATTTGACTTTTTCGCCCCCCTACTTTTGGTCCCTTTGTCCCATTTCGGCAAAAGTCTCCTTTATTTTGTCACGTTTTGGCGTAGAGGACATCGTGCTCGTTCAAAAGTCCCTTTATGAAAATCGGAGCTCGGAGTCAAAGTTATGGCGTTTGAAGTTCACGGGTCAATTTTTCGTTGACTTTTTCTTCTTCCTTTCGGCCATTTTGGCTTTTAATATCCCTCCGTATATGTTTTGTCCCAGGGCTTGTCCCAATGTCTTTGAAAATTCCAAATTTTTATGTTGATTGGGGCTTCCGTGTTTTACCTCTGTTTGATGTGAAGACGTGGCGGATTCCATTCATTGGCGAGTGTTTTGTCCGCTTTGTCCAAGCGCGTCCTGCGCCCTTTTATTTTCCTTCGGTCTTGAAATATCGTGGACCCGAAATCTCCCTTTTTGGCGTAGAGGACGTCGTGCTCGTTCGGAAAGTCCAATTTATGAAAATCGGGCTCGAGTCAAAAGTTATGGCCGTTTGAAGTTCACGGGTCAAACGTTGACTTTTCTTCTTTGCCTTGAACGGCCGTTTGACTTTCCGCGTCCCTCGCGTCCCTTTGTCCCGATCTTTGAGCAGGACAAATTCTTCGATCCCGAAGTCGAAAAAGTCCCATCCTTTTACCCCGTTTTCGCGCTGATTCGGGCTTCAATTCTTTGTTTTGAGGTGAAGAATTTCCCTCGTGGCGAGTCTTTTCGCATTTTTGTCTCGGCTCTTTGTCTTCTGCTCGAGCCATTTTCTTGATGATTTTCTGGCCCACTTGTTAAATATATGGATCCAAAGTCTCTGTTTTTGTGGCGTAGAGGGCGTCGTGCTCGTTCAGAAAGTCCAACTTTATGAAAATCGGAGCTCGGAGTCAAAGTTATGGCGTTTGAAGTTCACGGGTCAAATGTTGACTTTTCTCTTGCCTTGGCCATTTTGGCTTTTCGCGTCCCCGCGTACCTTTGTCCCAAATGTCCCAATCTTTGACGGGACAAATTCTTCTTCGGCTGATTCGGGCTTCCTTGTCCTTTTGAGGTGAAGACACGTGGCGTGATCGATTGACTTCTTTGGCTCTTTTCGGCTTCATTTTCCGCGCGTCCTTTTATTAGCCCAATTTTATTTCCTTGGACAAATTCCTGTTTTTCGGCATTTGAGTGGCGTAGAATGGTATGATTTTGGCGTGCTCGTTCTTTTGTCCAATTTTATGAAAATCGAGCTCGAGGAAAAGTTATGGCTTTGAATTTTCCACGGGTGAAGCGTTGACTTTTCTTCTTTGCTTTGATCCAGTTTTGTTTTTGCGTCCCTGGCGTCGTGTCGTGTCACGAAGTCCCATTCCCGATCCCGGGACAATTTTTAGAAATATCTTGATTGGCTTTAAGAAATGGCTTCCTTGTTCTTTTGAAGTTCCTGAAGACAAATTTTGACTTTTCATTCATTGGCGGCCTTTCGACTTCATGCATCCCCGCGTCCTTTTGGTCGTCCCTTATGGTCTTTCATGAAATTCCTACCTTTGTGGCGTAAATTCGTGCTCGTTCGAAAGTCAATTTTATGAAAATCGGACCTCGGAGTCAAAAGTTATGGCCGTTTGAAGTTCTCACGGGTCAAATGTTGACTTTTTCTCTCCTTGTGCCTTGAGCCATTTCCTTTTCGCAAATCCCACGTACTTTTGTCCCATTTGTCCCAGCTTTGCGAAAATTCTTCGCTTGGCCCATTGGGCTTCCATTGTTCCTAGAGGTGAAGACACGTGGCTTGATCTGAGATTCCATTCGTTGGCGGCTCTTGGCTTTTTATTACGTCCCACGAACTTTTGGCCCAATTTATGGATCCAAATTCCTTTTGTGTGGCGTGAGGGCGTCGTGCTCGTTCGAAAGTCCAATTTTGTGAAAATCGGAGCTCGGAGTCAAAAGTTATGGCCATTTGAAGTTCACGGGTCAAATGTTGACTTTTCTTCTTCTGCCTTCGGCCGTTTCGACTTTTTTTGCGGCGTCCCAGCGTACCTTTGTCCCATGTCCCATCCGCTTATGGAAAATTCCCATTCGGCGAGGTCGATTGGCTTCAACCGTGTTCTTTTTTCGAGGTGAAGACATTTTGGCGACATTCCATTCGTTGGCGGCCTCATTCGTCCCAGCTTCCCGCGAGGACTAGGACAGCCATTTTCATGATTTTCTCGCCCAACTTAAATCCCAGGACCAAAAGTCTCCGATGTTTTTTGGCGTAGAGGACGTCGTGCTCGTTCGAGAAAGTCAATTTTATGAAAATCGGAGCTGAGTCAAAAGTTATGGCGTTTGAAGTTTCACGGGTCAAATGTTGACTTTTCTCTCCTTCTTTTCGGCTTTTTCGCGTCCCACGCGTCCCTTTGTCCTTTTGTCCCGATGTCCAAAGCGAAAATTCTTGAAAATCTTGGCCGATTCGGGCATCCATTGTTCTGTTCCAGAGTGAAGACACGTGGCATCGTTGCTTTTCTTTCGTCCTGGCGGCTCTTTCGGCTTTTTGCTCCAAGCGTCCATTGCGTCACTTTTGATTTTCCCGACATTGTCTGGACGAAAGTCTCCTGTTTTTTAGGCGTAGAGGACGTCGTGCTCGTTCCAAAGAGTCCAATTTTATTAAAATCGGAGCTCTGAGTCAAAAGTTATGGCCGTTTGAAGTTCACGGGTCAAATGTTTGACTTTTCTTCTCTTCTTTGACCATTTCAGACTTTCGCGTCCCACGCGTCCTTTGTCCCAAATGTCCCGATCTTTGACCATGTCAAAATATATCCTGAATTCGGCGTGATTCGTCGTGACTTCCTTCTTCCTTTTGAGGTGAAGACACATGGCGAGATTCCATTCGTTGGCGGCTCTTTCGGCCCGTTCTGTAGTCCCATGCGTACTTTCGGCCCATTTCAATGATTTAGCCCTTGAAAGTCTCCTTAAATATTTTTTTTCGTAGAGGATGTCGTGCTCGTTCTAGAAAAGTCCAATTTTATGAAAATCGGACTCGGATTCAAAAGTTATGGCCGTTTGAAGTTCGGCTCTAAATCCAGGTCAAGCGTTGACTTTTAGATCTTCTTGGCTTCGGCCGTTTCGATGTTTTTGGCCCTTTCACGTCCCATTCGCGTACCTTTGTCCCAGGATGTCTCGGATGTCCATTTTGAATCGAAAATTCTTTGACCATCGCGATTGGGCGTCCCAATGTCCTTGTTTAAGGTGAAGACACGTGGACGTGATTCCATTCGTTGGCTTTTCATGATTTTGGCTTCCCTTGTCCACGACTTGTTTTGGCCCAACATATCCCGATCTTGAAATCTCCCATTTTTGTGGCGTAGAGGACGTCGTGCTTGTTCTTCAAAAGTCCAATTTTGTGAAAATCGGAGCTGAGTCAAAAGTTATGGCCGTTTGAAGTTTCAAGGGTCAAATATTGACTTTTCTTCTTTGTTTTTGCCATTTTGCTCCCTTTTCACGTCCCTCGCGTAAATTTGTCCCGATGTCCCAAGCTTTGATTTTCAGGGATAAATTTTCTCCTTTGATCGGGCTTCATTGTTGTCCAGCTATTTTTCTCGTTTGAGGTGAAGCACGTGGTGTTGATTCCATTCGTTGGCGGCTTTTGGCTTTTGTCCGTCCCGCCGCCCTTTTGTCCCTTTGCTGGACACGTCTTTGAAAGTTCTGTTTTTTTGGCGTAGAGGACCGTCGTTTCGTTCCAGAAAGTCCAATTTTATGAAAATCGGAGCTTGGAGTCAAAAGTTATGGCCGTTTGAAGTTCACGGGTCAAATGTTGACTTTTCTTCTTTTTTTGGCCGTTTCCCGGCTTTTCGCGTCCTCGCGTTCGTCCTTTTTATCCCGAGGGAAAATTGTCCCGAGTTCAGAAATGGAAATCTGATCTGTTTTATGGCTGATTTCCACGGGATTCCTTGATTTTCTTTGAGGTGAAGACACGTCGAAATTACGCGTTATTGAAGTCTCTTTGTCCCAATTCCGTCGATGAGGGCGTCGTGCTTTCTTCGAAAGTCCAATTTATGAAAATCGAGCTCGAGTCAAAGTTATGGCGTTTGAAGTTTCGGGTCTCAATTGACGTTGACTTTTCTTCTTCTTTTCCTTTGATTTTCGTTTGACTTTCCGCGTCCCTCGCGTCCCTTTGTCCCATTTTGTCCCAGGCGTGAGGAAAATGCTCACTTCGATTTTTCAATTTTATGAAAATCGGGCTTCCTTTTTGTTCCCTTTTTTGAGGTGAAGATACGTGGCGAGATTGATTTTCTTTTCCATTTTTCGGCTTTTTTGAGAGCTTCCCGCGTCCCAACTTTTGCTCATCCCCTTTGTCCCAAATCTATTTTTTTGGCGTAGAGGGCGTCGTGCTCGTTCAGAAAGTCCAATTTTATGAAAATCGGAGCTCGGAGTCAAAAGTTATGGCCGTTTGAAGTCTCACGGGTCAAATTGACTTTTCTTCTCATTTTGGCCGTTTCGGCTTTCGCGTCCCAGTACCTTTGTCCCATGTCCCAATGGAAACAATCCTTCTTCGGCTGAAATGGGCGTCCATGTCCTTGTTTTTTGAGGTGTAGACACGTGGCGATTCCATTCTTTGGCGGGTACTTTGACTTTCGGCGTCCGCGTCTTTTGGATTTTCCCATTTGACATGTTGATTTTCATGAAATCTCCAATTTTGTTTTTGTGGCGTAGAGCCACGTCGTGCTCGTTCGTCCAATTTTATGAAAATCGGAGCTCATTCGAGTCAAAAGTTATGGCCGTTTGAAGTTTTCACGGGTCAAACGTTGACTTTTCTTCTTTTGCCTTCGGCCATTTTTGTTACTGCGTCCCCACGCGTCCCTTTGTCCCAAATGTCCCAATTTTATGCGGAAATTCCTTTTCCAAAAGTTAGGCTTCCACGGCGTCCTTGTTGACTTTTCTCCTGACACGTTCGAGATTTTCCCTTGGCTTTTTTTTCCGTATCCGTTTTCCCCAAATCGTCCCAATGTCCCATTTGAAAGTCAATTTTCCCATGAAAATCGGGCTCGAGTCAAAAGTTATGGCCATTTTTTTCACGGGTCAAGCGTTGACTTAAGACTTCTTTTATTAATGGACTTTCGCCTTTTCATGATTTTCCGTCCCTCGCGTACCTTTGTCCCGATGTCCTACATCGAAAATTCTCAACGTCTTGGTGATTAGGGCTTCCTTGTTCTTTGTTTTGGTCAATTTTATGAAAATTCCATTCGTTCGAGTGAAAGGCTCTTTTGGCTTCCGTTCCCGATGCGTCCATTTTGACTTTTCCTTGCCTTAAATTGGACTCCAAATATGTTTTCCGTCGTAGAGGACGTCGTCTTTCGTTCCCAAAAGTCCAATTTTATGAAAATCGGAGCTCGGAGTCAAAAGTTATGGCCGTTTGAAGTCTCACGGGTCAAACGTTGACTTTTCTTTTTCGCTTGGTACCATTTCAGCTTTTCGCGTCCCTCGCGTACCTTTGTCCCATTTCCCAATGTGACAAATTCTTCCAACCACTTGCCCAATTTAGGGCTTCCATTTTTGTTGAGGTGAAGACACGTGGCGAGATCCATTCGTTTTCGGCTCCTTTTTGGCTCAGCATCCCAATGCTTGACTTTTGGCCCAATCCTTTGTCCCAGAATGAAAAATATATGGTTGAAATTTCTTTTTGGGCGTAGAGGACGTCGTGCTCGTTCTTTGAGAAAGTCTTATTTTATGAAAATCGGAGCTCGGAACTCAAAGTTATGGCCGTTTGAAGTTCACGGGTCAAATGTTGACTTTTCTTCTTTCTTTTCGGCCATTTGACTTTTCGCGTCCCACGCGTCCTTTGTCCCAATATTTGTCCCAATCTTTGAAAAAATTCTTTTCTTTTTGAGCAGGCTTTGTCCATGTTCCCTTTTGAGGTGAAGACACGTGGCGTCGTCCTTTTGATTGGCTTTGGCTCTTTTGACATCCGCGTCCCACGTCGTCCTTTTGGCCCTTTGTCCCATTCTTTGTCCGGATCTTTGAAATTTCCCATTTTTGTGGCGTAGAGTAGGCGTCGTTGACTCATTCGAAAGTCCAATTTTGTGAAAATCGGAGCTCGGAGTCAAAAGTTATGGCCATTTGAAGTTCCACGGGTCAAGCGTTGAATTTTCTTCTATTTTGTCGGCGTTTGGCTTTTCGCGTCCGTCCCTCGCGTACCTTTTGTCCCGAGAGTCAAATTTAAAAATTCTTGAACTTGGATCGATTCGGGCTTCCTTGTTCCCTTGTTCCCGAGTGAAATACACGTGGCATTGATTCCATTCGATTGGCCTTTTCGAGATTTTAGCGTCCTTGGTGAGAAGTATTTTGCTCTCCAAATGTCCCCAGATGCTGAAGTTCCTGTTTTTGGGCGTAGAGGACGTCGTGCTCGTTAGAAAGTCTGATTTTGTGAAAATCGGCCTTAGCTTCGGAGTCAAAAGTTATGGCGTTTGAAGTTCACGGAATCAAACGTTGACTTTTCTTCTTTGCCTTTGAATGCCATTTGCTCACATTTCGTTTGCTTTCTGCGTCCCTGTCGTCCTTTGTCCCATGTCCCATCTCTTTTGGGACTTTATTTCGCATTGGCCGATTCGGGCTTCCTTGTCCTTTTCGGGTGAAGACATGTTTCCGGCGACCCGATTCCCGATTCGCGCATTTTGGCCCAATCGGTTTTCGGCATCCCGCGTCCTAGGATCTTAGCCATTTTGTCATGATTTTTCCCATTACCGAACTTGTTAAATATATGGATCCAAATATGTTTTTGTGGCGTAGAGGACGTCGTGCTCGTTCCAGAAAGTCCAATTTTATGAAAATCGGAGCTCGGAGTCAAAAGTTATGGCCGTTTGAAGTTCCACGGGTCAAATGTTGACTTTTCTTCTCTGCCTTCGGCCATTTCGGCTTTTCGCGTCCCTCGCGTACCTTTGTCCCAATGTCCCAGCATGGACAAATTCTCACTCGAAAATGGGCGTCTTCGCCGATTCGGGCTTCCTTGTTCTTGTTCGAAGTGAAGACACGTGGCGGGATTTCATTCGCTCTCGGCTCTTTCGGCTTTTTCCGTCCGTCCATGCGTGGGACCTTTTCCATTTTCATTCGGCCCAGAACTTTAAAATATTAATCCATTGTTTTGGCGTAGAGGACGTCGTTTTCGTTCAGAAAGTCCCAATTTTATGAAAATCGGACTTAGAGTCAAAAGTTATGGCCGTTTGAAGTTTCACGGGTCAAATGTTGACTTTTCTTCCTCTTGTTTCGGCCATTTCGACACTGCGTCCCTCGCGTCCTTTGTCCCAAATGTCCCAGTCTTTGAAAATATGAAAATTCTCCTGCTTCGGCAAATCGAACCACTTTTCGAAACTGAAATGTGTTTGAGGTGAAATGACGTTGACTGATTCCATTCGCCTTGGCGGCTCTTTCGACTTTTCAGCGTCCCACGCGTACTTGCGTGCCATTGATGTCCCAAATGCTGAAAATCAGTCTTTTTCAATTTTGGCGTAGAGGACGTCGTGCTCGTTCGGAAAGTCCCATTTTGTGAAAATCGGAGCTCGGAGTCAAAAGTTATGGCCGTTTGAAGTTTCGGGTCAAGCGTTGACTTTTTTCTTCCTGCTTAATTTGTTTCGGCTTTCCGAAGCTCCGTCGTCCCTCTGCGTACCTTTGACTCAGCATTTGTCCCAGGACAAATTCTCCTACTTCGACTTTCGATTCCTTGTTCTGTTTGAACTTGGTGAAGACACGTTTGTCTGGCGTAGATTCCGTTCGTTGGAGGCTCTTTCTTCTTCCAGCGATCAGCGTCCCAAGGCGCGTTTTGTTTCCACAAAGCCCCCGAGGCGATTCAAATTAGACTTTTCTCCTCGATTTGGCCTCTTACCTTTCCCATTTCCTTTGGCGTAGTGGACGTCGTCTTTCGTTCCGAAAAGTCCAATTTTATGAAAATCGGGCTCGAGAATCAAAAGTTATGGCCATTTGAAGTTCCACGGGTCAAATGTTGACTTTTCTCCTTTTTGTCCTTGGACGTTTCGACTTTTCGCGTCCCGCGTACCCTTTGTCCCATTGTCCACAGTCTTTGAAATTTCCCATTCGAAAATATCCTTCTTTACGGCTTGATTCGGCGCTTCCTTCTTCCTTTGAGGCTGAAGGACACATGGAAGATTCCATTCCTTGGCGGCTGATTTTTTCGGCTTCCCCATTGTTAAATATTGGATCTTTCCCATTTGGCGAAAGTGTTTTTGTGGCGTAGAGGATGTCGTGCTCGTTCCAGAAAGTCCAATTTTGTGAAAATCGGAGCTCGGAGTCAAAAGTTATGGCCGTTTGAAGTTCACGGGTCAAACGTTGACTTTTCTTCCTCTGTCCTTTGGCCATTTCGGCTTTTCGCGTCCCTTTACCTTTGTCCCAGAATGTCCCGGATTCGAAAATATCTTCCATTGTCCTTTTTGACTTTTGGAGTGATTCGGGCTTGACTTGTTCCTTTTGAGGTCCAAGACACCGTTTGCTGGCGTTGATTCCATTCGTTAATTCGGCGTACTTTTGTCATTGTCATGAAACTCCGAAACAAAAGGACTTAGCCATTTTCATGACTTTTGGCCCAATCAACTTGTTAAATATATGGATCTTTGTCGTTTTTGGCGTAGAGGACGTCGTGCTCGTTCAGAAAGTCCAATTTATGAAAATCGGAGCTCGGAGTCAAAAGATATGGCCGTTTGAAGTTCACGGGTCAAACGTTGACTTTTCTTCTCTGCGCATTTCGGCCATTTGACTTTTCGCGTCCCATGCGTCCCTTTGTCCCATTTCCCAATCTTTGAACGAAAAAATTCTCGTTCCAAAATGCCAACCTTTTGATTGGGCTTCCTTGTCTTTTGAGGGTGAATACACGTGGCGAGATTTCCATTGGCGTTCGGCTCTTCGAATTCCCCAGGTCCACGGCGTTTCCCGAAGTCCCACGTTGTTTTATTTCTTGATGCTTGAATTTTCAAATCTCCCTGTTTCGAGTTGTGGCGTAGAGGACGTCGTGCTCATTCTTGTCCCAAGTCAATTTTGTGAAAATCAGAGCTGAGGACTTGAGTCAAAAGTTATGGCGTTTGAAGTTCACGGGTCAAGCGTTGACTTTTCTTCTCTCTTTTCGCCGTTTTGGCTTTTCGCGTCCCTCGCGTACCTTTGTCCCGATTTTGTGAAAATGCCCGAAAATAAATTCTTCGAGTTCGGTGAAATCGGGCTACCTTGTCCTTTTTGAGCTTGGGAGACACGTGGCGAGATTCCATTTTGACTTTCTCTTTTTTTCCGTCGCATCCCTTTCCCGTACTTTTGGCCCAAGTCTTTTCCCATATTCTTGATTTTGGCCCATTGGATCAGGCGTCGTGCTCGTTCCGAAAGTCTAATTTTATGAAAATCGGAGCTCGAGTCAAAAGTTATGGCCGTTTTAGTCTCCACGGATCAAAACATTGACTTTTCTCCTCTTTAAATTTCTTTGGCCATTTCGGCTTTTGAGCGTGAAACCCACGCGTCCCATTTGTCCCCAATGTGTTTGCTGGACAAAATATCCTTCTTGGCCCCGAAATCGGGCTTCCTTTTCCTTTTTGGAGATTGAAGACACGTGGCAAATTCGATTGGACTTAGATGGCTCTTTAAACTTTCAAGCGTCCCGTGTACTTTTGTTCCAAATATCCAGTGCTTTAAAATTCCCTGTTTTTGTGGCGTAGAGGGCGTCGTGCTCGTTCCAGAAAGTCCAATTTTATGAAAATCGAGCTCGGAGTCAAAAGTTATGGCCGTTTGAAGTTCACGGGTCAAATGTTGACTTTTCTTCTTGATTCGGCCATTTGGCTTTCCCGACGCGTCCCTTGTCCCTTTGTCCCAATTTGACGGATGTCTGAATGACCAATATGGGCATTCTTCTCTTGGCTGATTCGGGCTTCCCTTGTTCCTTTTACTGAGGTGAAGATCATGCCATGGCGAAGAGTTCTGATTAGCCTTGATTAGCTCTTTTTCCCAATCCCCGAACAGCGTCCAGACTTAGCCATTTTTCATGATTTTTGCCCATTTTGTTAAATATATGGATTGAAATTTCCCACTGTTTTTGTGGCGTAGAGGCGTCGTGCTCGTTCGAAAAGTCCAATTTTATGAAAATCGAGAGCTGGAGTCAAAAGTTATGGCCATTTGAAGTTCACGGACCAAGCGTTGACTTTTCTTCTTTGCTTTTCGCCATTTCCGGCTTTTCGCGTCCCATCGCGTGCCCTTTGTCCAGGATGAGGAATTGAGCAAAATACAAATTTTTTGCCTTTGAAATTCGGGCTTCCTTGTCCTTTTGAGGTGACACGTGGCGTGATTCCATTGGTTGGCCTTCGGATCTTTCGGCATCCCCGTCCCGCGTGTCACTTTTGTTATTATGTCCCAAAATTTCCTGTTTTTTGTGGCCCGAGAAGATTCGGCTCGTTACGAGAAAGTCCAATTTTATCCAAATCGGAGCTTTTGTCAAAAGTTATCCCGTTTGAAGTTTCTGGACAAGCGTTGACTTTTCTTCCTTGTTTTGGCCGTTTCGGCTTTTCCAGCGTCCCTCGCGTCCCTTTGTCCCGTATGGTTTTCCCCGAGAAAAACGATGGGACTTTGCTGAAATATTAGCTTTGGTGAGATTCGGCCGGTGATTCCATTGTTCCTTAGTTTCAGCGTCCAGTAGAAATGGGCTTTGCATCAAAATTCCTTTTTGGCAAATGGCTTTTCTTGGCTTCCCACGTCCCAAAACGCGTGCCTTTGGCGTTTCAAACTTTACCTGTGTCCAACATGAAATATCTCCTGTTTTGTGCCGTATAGACGTCGTCTCGTTCTAGAAAGTCAATTTTATGAAAATCGGAGCTCGGAGTCAAAGTTATGGCCGTTTGAAGTTTCGGGTTCAATGTTGACTTATCTTCCTTTGTCCGGATTTGTTCCTTTGGCTTTCGCGTCCCTCGCGTACCTTTTGTCCGGGACTATTCTTGAAAATCCGCCCTAAAATGGTTTCCATCCTTTGCTTTGAAAACGATTCGTGGCTTCCTTTTTGTTTGAGTTGAAGACATCGGACTTGAGATTCCATTTTATTGGCGGCTCTTTCAGGTTCCCGTCCCACGTACTTTTGGACTTAGCCATTTTCATGTTTTCATCCTGAACTTGTTAAATATATTCGAATTTGTGGCGTAGAGGACGTCGTGCTCGTTCAGAAAGTCCAATTTTATGAAAATCAGAGCTCCGAGTCAAAAGTTATGGCCGTTTGAAGTTCGGGGGTCAAACGTTGACTTTTCTTCCTTCGCCTTCGGCCATTTGGCTTTCCGCGTCCCCGCGTCCTTTGTCCCATTGTCCCAGTTGAAAAAATTCTTCGGTGAAATCAGGCTTCCTTGTCCCTATTTGAGGTGAAGACATGTGGCGAGATTGGCATTCGGCTTTTTATCCAGCTCTTTAAACACATTTATTTTGGCGTCCCATTTAAGCGTTGGATTCCTTTGTCCATCATTATTTGAAGGACTTATCCCATTTGAAAGGATCCCGATTGTTTTTGTGGCGTAGAGGACGTCGTGCTCGTTCCCGAGAAAGTCCAATTTTATGAAAATCGGAGCTCGGTCAAAAGTTACTGGCCGTTTGAAGTTTCACGGGTCAAATGTTGACTTTTCTTAAAATTTTTGATCCGGCGTCCCATTTCCCTTTGTCGCGTCCCTCTTCTTAGCGGGACCTTTGTCCCTTCCCAAATGGATTCGTCCCAGTCTTGCGTAGCGAAAATATCCTTCTTTGGCTTTGGGCTTCCTTGTTCCCAATGTTTGAGGTGAAGACACGTGGCGTATTCCATTTGCTTTTGCAAATGGCTGAAATCTTTCGAAAATCAGCGTCCGATTTTCCCGCGTTTCTTTGGCTAACTGTCCATTTTCAAAATCTCCTGTTTTTGTTAAATATATGGATCAGATATGTTTTTGTGACGTGCTTGCTCGTTCAGAAAGTCCAATTTTGTGAAAATCGAGAGCTCGGAGTCAAAAGTTATGGCCGTTTGAAGTTCACGAATTCAAACGTTGACTTTTCTCCTCTCTGCCATTTGGCCATTTGATTTCGCGTCCTCGCGTACCTTTGTCCCATGTCCCGTCTTACGAATGAAAATTCTTTCTTTGAAATGGCTGATTTGGTTCCTTGTTCTGTTTGAGGTGAAGACAACGTGGCGAGATTCCATTGGCTTTCGGCTCCTTCGGCTTTTCCGGCGTCCAGCGTCCCATACGCGTCCCATTTGTAATTATCCCTTGAAAGTTCCTGATTTTTGGCGTAGAGGCGCGTCGTGCTTTCGTTCGAGAAAGTCAATTTTGAAAATCGAGCTCGGAGTCAAAAGTTATGGCGTTTGAAGTTCACGGGTCAAGCGTTGACTTTTCTTCTTCATCTTCGGCCATTTGGCTTTTGCGTCCCTCGGACGTCCTTTGTCCCGGATGTCCCATTTTATGAAAATATCGTGGCTCTTCAGTTGATTCAAATGGGCTTCCACTGTTCCTGTTTGAGGTGAAGACACGTGGCGAATTCCATTCGTTGGCTTTTCTTTCGGCTTTCAGCGTCCCACGCGTACTTTTGGTCCAAATGTCCCAATGCAGTCGAAATTCGAAAGTCTCCATGTTTTCCAGGTTAGACATACGATGGCGTAAATAAGCGTAGGGGGCGTCGTCTTGCATTTCGAAAGTCCACTTTTGTGAAAATCTTATTTGGACTTGAGTCAAAAGTTATAGGTCCTTGAAGTTCTTGGGTCCAAGCGTTGACTTTTCTCCTTTTCTTTGTACGGTATTTCGGCTTTTGCGTCCCTAGCGTACCTTTGTCCCCGGATGTCCCTAGGAAAATATCTTTTCTTGGGCTGATTAGGGCTTCTCTTGCTGTTTGAGGTGAAGACACGTGGCATGATTCCATTCGTTGGCGGCTTTTGGCTTGTGCGTCCACATTCGTAATAACTATGGACCTTTTGAAGTCTCCTGTTTTTGTGGCGTAGAGGACGTCAGTGCTCGGAGGTTCTCGAGAAAGATCCTGCTTTATGAAAATCGAGCTCGAGTCAAAGTTATAGCCGTTTGAAGTCCACGTGGGTCATGAGCGTTGACTTTCTTCTTTACTTTGATCCATTTTTTGCGTCCCATGTGATCCTTTGTCCCAGGAAATGTCCCGTGAAATACAAAATGATCCTTCTTGGCTGAGGAGATGGCGGGCTTCCTTGTTCTGTTGGAGGTGAAGACTTGGCGAGATTCCCATTTCGTTGGCCCATTTCGGCTTGATTCGCGCATTTTTGTCCCAAGCGTCCCATTGCTTTTGGCTTATAGCCATTTTTCATGATTTGGCAAACTCGTTTCAAAATATGGACCCAAATATGTTTAGGCGTAGAGGCGTCGTGCTCGTTCGTTAGAAAGTCAATTTTATGAAAATCGGGCTCGGAGTCAAAAGTTATGGCCGTTTGAAGTTCACGGGTCAAATGTTGACTTTTTTCTCTCTTTGCCTTGCCATTTCGGCTTTTGCGTCCCTCAGCGTACCTTTATGCGTAGGATGTCCCTGAAACGAAAATATCCTTCTTCGGGTGATTCGGGCTTCCTTGTTCTGCTTGAGGTGAAGCATGGCGAGATTCCATTGGTTGGCGGCTCTTTCGGCTTCCTCGCCCCAATGCTCGTCATTTTACCCAAGGACTACGAGCTTAGCCATCTTTCATGAAAGTCTCCTGCTTATATGGATCGAATTGTTTTGGCGTAGAGGACATCGTGCTCGTTCTAGAAGTCCAATTTATGAAAATCAGACTCGGAGTCAAAGAGTTATGGCCGTTTGAAGTTTCAATGGGTCGAATGTTGACTTTTCTTCCTTCCGTCGTCGTTTCGAAACTTTCGCATCCCTCGCGTACCTTTGTCCCATTTTGGATGTCTAAGTGAAAATATCTGCTTTGGTGAGTTAGTGGATTCCACATGTTCTGTTTGAGGTGAAGCCCGTGGCGAGATTCCATTCGGACTTGCGCTCTTTAGAAACTTCCCACGTCCTGGCGTCTTTTAGCCCAGTGTCTCGTATGAAAGTCTCTGTTTTTGTAGGCGTGAGGGCGTGTCGTGCTCGATTCTCTGAAAGTCAACTTTATGAAAATCGGAGCTCGGAGTCCGAAAAGTTATGGCGTTTTAAGTCTCCACGGGTCCAAGCGTTTACTTTTCTTCCTTGCTTTGTCGGCCCGTTTCGGCTTCGCGTCCCATGGCGTACCTTTGTCCCGATTTGATGCTCCCGAAGCTTTGAAAATATCCTTCTTCGGCTGATTAAGGCTTCCCTTTTACTGTTTGAGTTGAAGACACGTTGGCGAGAATTCCATTTAGCGCGTCCCATTGGTAGGACTCTTTATTCCACACAGTCGATCCCATTATGAGAAGGCGCCGATACTTTTGTCAAGTATCATTGCTGCCGAGATCGAAAGTCTCATGTTTTTGTGGCGTAGAGGGATCGTCGTTTTTGTGGCTAGAGGTCTGATAGAAAGTCGAGAGAATCTTTATGAAAATCGGAGCTTGGA
>CM031240.1:1069426141-1069492440 GCA_018340775.1 Taxus wallichiana var. yunnanensis
TAAAAAAGAATGTCAACATGTCACGAAAATTCACGCCCGAGGTGCGAGGTGGGGCACGACACAAAGTGTCGACATGTGAGGTACATGAGAGGCATTGGTAGGGGGCACCACAGCACAAGTGTAGAGCATGTCACCCAGATTCACCTTGTGAGGCGGAGGATGGGGAAGCACTGACACTGAAATTAATCGAGATGCTGAAGTTCCCACACCAGTTGCGGCTAAGCCCGAAACACAACACAAAGTGTCGACATCCAAAATTGCAGCCTTAGCAGCGGAGGAGCTTAGGGAGCACTGGCTACAAAGTAACACAAACTCTTCACATGCAAAAATTTACGCCCAAGGCAAAGGTCAGGCGCACCACACAAAGTGTCGACATGTGAAAATTTGAGCCCAAGGCACAAGACGGGGTGCATAAAACAAAGTGTCGACATGTAAAAATTTGTGCCTAAGGCACGAGGTTGGGAGTACAACACAAAGTGTCGACATGTGAAAATTAACACCCAAGGTGTGCATGTTGCACTGGGGCACACCTGACACAAAGTGTCAACATGCATAAATTCAGTGCCCAAGGCATACAAAGAGGCACAAAACACAAAGTGTCAAGATGCAAAAATACATGCCCAAGGTGCGGTGAAGTGGAGTGACACAAAGTGTCAACATGCAAATTTTTTGCCGAAGGTGCAGTGGTAGGGTGCACAAAAAAGAACTATCGACATGTGAAAATTCAGCCCAAAGTGCAAGCTGGAGGTGTAAACACAAAATGTCGACATGCAAAATTCATGCCCAAGAGCGGAGGCTAGGGGAGCACAACACAAAATGTCGACATGCAAAAATTCACACCCAAGGCGCAGGCTAGGGGCGCACAACACAAAGTATCGACATGCAAAAATTCATGCCAAGGCGTAGGCCTTCCAGGGTGCACAAAACAAAGTGTCGACATGTAAAAATTCACGCCCAAGGCGCAGGTTGGGGGCACACAAAACAAAGTGTCGACATTGAAAAATTTGCACCCAAGGCATAGGTTAGCGGTGTACAACACAAAGTGTCGACATGTGAAAATTTGTGACTAAGGTGCCCATTAGGTGCTCACAACACAAAGTGTTGACATGTGAAAATTCACACACAAGGCGCAGGCTGGGGGCGCACAACACAAAGTGTCGACATTTGAAAATACGCGCTCAAAGCATAGGTGGGGCACACAACACAAAGTGTTGACATGTCAAATTCACGCCCAAGGCACAGTTCTTCAGTGCACAACACAAAGTGTCGACGTGTGAAAATTCGCGCCAGCGCAAGGCTTAGGGTGCACAACACAAAGTTTCGACATGCAAAAAAATTCACACCCAAGGCACAGTGCCTAGTGCACAACACAAAGTGTTGATGTGTGAACATTCATGCCAAAGGTGCAGGTGGGGCGCACAACACAAAGTGTCAACATGCGAAAATTCATGCGTAAGGCACAGGTTTGGGAGCACATCAAAAAGTGTCAACATATGAAAATTTACACACAAGGCGCAGGGTTAGGGCATAGAACACAAAGTGTCGACATGCAAAAATTTACACCCAAGGCGTAGGCTAGGGGCACATGACACAAAGTGTCGACATGAAAATTTTTTGTCCACAGCGCGCAGTCAAAGCTACAACACAATGTGACCACATGCAAAAATTCATGCCCGAGGTGCAGTTGGGACCACACAACACAAACCTGCCGACATGTAAAAATTCACACCGAAGGTGCATGCTAGGGGCGCACAACATAAAGTGTTGACATGCAAAAATTCCTGCCCAAGGTGTAGGTTGGGGGTGCACAACACAAAGTGTCGACATGCAAAAATTCATGCCCAAGCCGTAGGGGAGTGCGAACACAAAGTGTCGACATGTGAAAATTCACACCCAAGGCAACTGGGGTGCACAAACAAAGTGTCGACATTTGAAAATTCAAGCCCAAGGGACGGGATGGGGATGCACAAAAAAAAGTGTCGACATGTTAAAATACGCACCAAGGTAAGGTGCAGGGGCAGTGCACAACACAAAGTGTCAACATGCAAAAATTTGCACACAAGGTGCAAGTTGGAGGTGCACAACACAAAGTGTCGACATGCGAAAATTCATGCGCAAGGCACACGCCTTTGGTGGAGTACATCAAAAGTGTCGACATATGAAAATTCACGCCCAAAGTACAAAGTGGGGGCACAGAAGACAAAGTGTTGACATGCAAAAATTCACGCCCAAGGCGTGGTTTGAGGGCACACTCGACACAAAGTTTCGACATGCAAAAATTTGCGTCAAGACGCAGTTAGGGCGTGCACAACACAAAGTGACCACATGTGAAAATCCATGCCCAAGGTGCGGTTTGGGACCGTACAACACAAAGTGTCGACTTGTGATAATTCATGCCCAAGGTGTAGGTACTGGGGGCGCACAACATAAAGGGTCGACATGCAAAAATTATGCCCAACGTGTAGTCTTGGGGCGCGAACACAAAGTGTCGACATGCGAAAATTCATGCCTAAGTCGCGTGGTCATGGAGTGCACAAAACAAAGTGTCGACATGTGAAATTTCGGCCCATAAGCGCAGTGGGGCGCACAACACAAAGTGTCGACATGTGAAAATTCAAGCCCAAGGCATAGGATGGGGCACAAAAAAATTGTCGACATGCAAAAATACGCGCAAGGTGTAGTGGGGCGCACAACACAAAGTTTCGACATGCAAAAATTTGCGCCAAGCGCAATCGCTGAGGCAAACAACACAAAGTGTCGACATGTGAAAATTCGTGTCCAAGTCATATGCAGGGGGCGCAAACACAAAGTGTCAGCATGTGAAAATTCATGCCCAAGGTGCCGGATGGGGGAAGCACAACACAAAGTGTCAACATGCAAAATTCACACCTAAGGCACTGACTAGGGGAGCACAACACAAAGTGTCGACATGCAAAATTTACACCCAAGGCACAGGAGGGGCACAACACAACGTGTTGACATGCGAAAATTCACTCCCAAGGCGCAGGATGGGGGCACACAACAGAAAGTGTCAACATGCAAGAAATTCGTGCCCAAGGAGAAGGCTAGGGTCGCACAACACAAACTCTTCACATGCAAAAATTTCTGCCCAAGGTGGTCTGGGGCACACCACAAAAGGCTTAACATGTGAAAATTCACGCCTAATGTACAGTGCAGGGGCACGAAACTCAAAGTGTCGACATGAAAAAATTCACGCCCAAGGCGGAGGATGGGGGCGCATAACACAAAGTGTTAACATGCGAAAATTCACACCTGGCGCAGTGGGGCACACAACACAAATTGTCAACATGCGAAAATTAGCGACCAAAGCACAGTGGGGGCAAGACAACACAAAGTGTCAACATGTGAAATTCATGCCCAGGCATGCTAGGATGGGGGCACATAACACAAAGTGTCGACATGCGAAAATTCGTGCCCGAAGGGGGTGGAAGCGCCATGCACAACACAAAGTGTCGACATGTAAAAATTTACATCCATTGCGTGAGGGGGGCACACAACACAAAGTGTCGACATGCAAAAATTTGCACCCAAGGGACAAGCTAAGGGTGCACAACACAAAGTGTCAACATGCGATAATTTGCCCAAGACGTGGGTTGGGGCACAACACAAAGTGTCGACATGCAAAAATTAGCGCTTAAGGCGTAGGCTAGGGGCGCACAACACAAAGTGTCGACATGTGAAAATTTGAGCCCAAGGCACAGGATGGGGTGCACAAAACAAAGTGTCGACATGTGAAAATATGCGCCCAAGGTGCAAGGCTTGGAGGCGCATAACACAAAGTGTCGACATTGAAAAATTTGCACTCAAGGCGCAAGTTGGAGGCGCACAACACAAAGTGTCAACATGCGAAAATTCGTGCCCAAGTCATAGGCTGGGGGTGCACAACACAAAGTTTCAACATGTGAAAATTCACGCCCAAGGCGTAGGTGAGTGCACAACACAAAGTGTCGACATGCAAAAATTCGTGTCCAACGCACAGTTGAGGGAGCATAACAAACAGTGACGACATGCAAAAATACGTGCCTAAGGCGCAAGCTGGGGGCGCACAACACAAAGTGTCGACATGTGAAAAATCACATCCAAGGCACAGGCTGGGGGCGCACAACACAAAGTGTCAACATGTGAAAATTTAGCCCAAGTGCAGGCTATGGGGCACACAACACAAAGTTTCGACATGTGAAAATTCATGTCGAAGGTGTAGGATGGGGGCGCACAACACAAAGTGTCAACATGCAAAAATTAATGCCCAAGGTGCAGGCTGGGCGCACAACACAAATTGTTGACATGCAAAAATTTGTGACCAAGGCATAGGCTAGGGGCGCACAACACAAAGTGTCGACATGCGAAAATTCATGCCCAAGGTGCAGGCTGGGCGCACAACACAAAGTGTCAACATGTGAAAATTCATGCCCATGGTGTAAGCTGGGGGTGCAAAACACAAAATGTCGACATGTGAAAATTTGTGCCCAAGGCGCAAGCTGCGAGCGCACAACACAAAGTGTCAACATGTGAAAATTTGCACCCAAGTCACAGGCTGGGGGCGCACAACACAAAGTGTCGACATGCAAAAATTTGCGCCCAAGGAAAAGGTTGGGGGCGCACAACACAAAGTGTCGACATGCAAAAATTCATGCCCAATGCGCAGGATGGCGGCAGACAACACAAAGTGTCAACATGTGAAAATTTACACCCAAGGCGCAGGATGGGGGCGCACAACACAAAGTGTGGACATGCAAAAATTTTCACCCAAGGCACAAGCTGGGGGTGCATAAAAAAAAGTGTCGAATTGCTAAAATTCACGCCCATCGTGCAGGCTGGGGGCACAAAAAAAAAAGTGTCGACATGCAAAAATTTACGTCCAAGGTGCAGGCTGGGAGTGTAAAACACAAAGTGTTGACATGTGAAAATTCAAGCCCAATGGTTAGTTTCAGGGTCCGCACATCACAAAGTGTCAACATGTGAAAATTTGTGCCAAAGGTGTAGGATCGGGGTGCCCAACACAAAGTGTCGACATGTGAAAATTCATGCCCTAGGCGCAGGCTTGGGGCACATAACACAAAGTGTCGACATGTGAAAAGTAGCACCCAAGGCGTAGGCTAGGGGTGCACAACACAAAGTGTCGACATGTAAAAATTTACACCCAAGGCAAAGGATGGGGGCACACAACACAAAGTGTCGACATGCAAAAATTCGCACCCAAAGCGCAGTCAGGGGGCGCACAACACAAATTATTGACATGCAAAAATTTGCGCCCAAGGGGCAAGTTGGGGCGCACAAGACAAAGAGTCGACATGAGAAAATTCACGCCCAAGGTGTAGGCTAGGGGTGCACAACACAAAATGTCAACATGTAAAAATTCACGCCCAAGGTGCAGGATGGGGGCATACAACACAAAGTGTCGACATGTGAAAATTTACACCCAAGGTGTAGGCTAGGGGCGCACAACACAAAGTGTCGACATGCAAAAATTCACACGCAAGGCGCAGGATGGGGAAGCACAACACACAGTGTCGACATGCAAAAATTCACACCCAAGGCGCTGGCTGGGGGCGCACAACACAAAGTGTTGACATGCAAAAATTTGCACAAAAGGCACAGGCTTGGGGGGCACAACACAAAGTGTCGACATGTGAAAATTTACTGCAAAGGCGCAGGCTGGGGGCACACAACAGAAAGTGTCAACATGCAAAAATTCGTGCCCAAGGAGAAGGCTAGGGTCACACAACACAAACTCTTCACATGCAAAAATTTCCGCCCAAGGCAAAGGATGGGGGCGTACCACACAAAGTGTCGACATGTGAAAATTTGAGCCCAAGGCACAAGACGGGGCGCATAAAACAAAGTGTCGACATGTAAAAATTCGTGCCTAAGGTGCAGGTTGGGGGAGTACAACACAAAGTGTCGACATGTGAAAATTAACACCCAAGGTGTACGCTGGGGGCACACAACACAAAGTGTCAACATGCATAAATTTGTGCCCAAGGCACAGGCTGGGGGCAAAACACAAAGTGTCAAGATGCAAAAATACATGCCCAAGGTGCAGGCTGGGAGCGCACAACACAAAGTGTCAACATGCAAAATTTTTTGCCGAAGGTGCAGCTAGGGGCGCACAAAAAAAAGTGTCGACATGTGAAAATTCGTGCCCAGCCTGGTAAGTCGGGTGTAAAACACAAAATGTCGACATGCGAAAATTCATGCCCAAGGCGGAGGTTGGGGGTGCACAACACAAAATGTCGACATGCAAAAATTCACACCCAAGGCACAGGCTGGGGGCACAAAACAAAGTATCGACATGCAAAAATTCACACCAAAGGCATAGGCTAGGGGTGCACAACACAAAGTGTCGACATGTGAAAATTCACGCCCAAGGTGTAGGTTGGGGGCGCACAAAACAAAGTGTCGACATGCATAATTTACACCCAAGGCACGGAGTTAGGGGAGTACAACACAAAGTGTCGACATGTGAAAATTTGTGACTAAGGTGCCTGTTGGGTGCTCACAACACAAAGTGTTGACATGCAAAATTCACACCAAGGTGCGCAATGGTCAGGCGCACAACACAAAGTGTCGACATGTGAAAATATGTGCCCAAAGCACAGGTTGGGGGCACACAACACAAAGTGTCGACATGTCAAAATTCACGCCCAAGGTGCAGGTTACTTGTGCACAACACAAAGTGTCGACGTGTGAAAATTCGCTGCCCAAGGCATAAGTGGGGGCGCACAACACAAAGTTTCGACATGCAAAAATTCACACCCAAGCGCAGGCTGGTGGTGCACAACACAAAGTGTTGACATGCGAACATTCACGCCAAAGGTGCAGGTTGGGTGCACAACACAAAGTGTCGACATGTGAAAATTCATGCGCAAGGCGCAGGCTGTGGGAGCACATCAAAAAGTGTCGACATGCGAAAATTCACGCCCAAGGCACAGGCTGGGGCGTAGAACACAAAGTATCGACATGCAAAAATTTGCACCCAAGGCGTAGGCTAGGGGCACATGACACAAAGTGTCGAGATGTAAAAATTCACGTCCAGGCGCAGTGATGGGGTGTATAACAAAAGTGACCACATGTAAAAATTCACGCCCGAGGTGCAGTTTGGGACCGCACAACACAAAGTGTCGACATGTAAAAATTCACGCCGAAGGTGCATGCTGGGGGCGCACAACATAAAGTGTTGACATGCAAAAATTTGTGCCCAAGGTGTAGGCTGGGGTGCACACAACACAAAGTGTCGACATGTGAAAATTCATGCCCAAGCCGCAGGCTGAGAGTGCACAACACAAAGTGTCGACATGCGAAAATTCAAACCCAAGGCGCAATTTGGGGGCGCACAACACAAAGTGTCGACATGCAAAAATTCAAGCCCAAGGCACAGGATGGGGGCGCACAAAACAAAGTGTCGACATGTGAAAATACACACCCAAGGCAAAGTCTAGGGACACAACACAAAGTGTCAACATGCAAAAATTTGCACACAAGGCGCAAGCTAGAGGCGCAAAACACAAAGTTTCGACATGTGAAAATTCTTGCGCCAAAGCCAGTTTCAGGCTGGTGGAGTACATGAAAAAGTGTAGACATGTGAAAATTCACGCCCAAGGCAGTGCAGGGGGGCGTAGAAGATAAAGTGTTGACATGTAAAAATTCACGCCCACGTAGGCGTGGTGGGGCACGACACAAAGTTTCGACATGCAAAAATTCACGTCCAAGACGCAGGATAGGGGCGTACAACACAAAGTGACCACATGTGAAAATCCATGCCCAACGTGCAGTTTGGGACCGTACAACACAAAGTGTCGAAATGTGATAATTCATGCCCAAGGTGTAGGCTTGGGGCGTAAAACATAAAGGGTCGACATGCAAAAATTGTGCCCAAGGTGTAGCACAGGGCAGCACAACACAAAGTCTCGACATGCGAAATTTTTTTCCCAAGCCACAGGCCTGGAGTGCACAAAAGCAGAGTGTCGACATGTGAAAATTCGCGCCCATGGCGCGCAGTTGAGGGGATCACAACACAAAGTTTCAACATGCAAAAATTTGCACACAAGGCGCAAGCTTTGAGGCACACAACACAAAGTGTCAACATGCGAAAATTCATGCACAAGGCGCAGTGGTGGTGGAGTACATCAAAAAGTGTCGACATGTGAAAATTCACACCCAGTGCACAGTGCTGGGGCGCAGAAGATAAAGTGTCGATTGACATGCAAAAATTCACGCCCAAAGGCGTAGGGTGGTGGCACACGACACAAAGTTTTGACATGCAAAATTCACGTCCCAGGCATAGGCTAGGGTCAGTATAACACAAAGTGACCACATGTGAAAATCCACACCCAAGTGCGGTTTGGGACTGTACAACACAAAGTGTTGATATGCAAATAATTCACGCCTAAGGCGCAGGTCAGGCGTAAAACATAAAGGGTCGACATGTAAAAAATTGTGCCCAAGGTGTAGCCTGGGGGCGCACAACACAAAATGTCGACATGCAAAAATTCGTGCCCAAGCCGCAGGCTAGGAGTGCACAACACAAAGTGTCAACATTTGAAAATTCGCGCCCATGGCGCAGGTGGGGGCGCACAACACAAAGTGTTGACATGTGAAAATTCAAGCCCAAGGCATAGGATGGGGGCACACAAAAAAAAGTGTCAACATGCAAAAATACGCACCCAAGGTGCGGTGGTGCACAACACAAAGTGTCGACATGCAAAAATTTGCGGCCAGCAAAGCCACTGGAGGCGAACAACACAAAGTGTCGACATGCGAAAATTCGCGCCCAAGTCATAGGCTGGGGCGCACAACACAAAGTGTCAACATGTGAAAATTCACGCCCAAGGTGCACGATCGGGAATCACAATAAAAAAGTGTCAACATGTGAAAATTCACACCCAGGCGCGCTGGGGGTGCACAACACAAAGTGTCGACATGCAAAAATTTGCACCCAAGGCGCAGACTTGGGGGCACAACACAAAGTGTCGACATGCGAAAATTCACCCTGCAAGGCGCAGCGGGGCACACAACATAAAGTATCAACATGCAAAAATCGTCCCCAAGGAGAAGGCTAGGGTCACACAACAAAACTCTTCACATGCAGAAATTTCCGCCCAAAGGTGAGGCGCCCATACACAAAGTGTCAACATGTGAAAATTCGAGCCCAAGGCACAAGATGGGGGCGCATAAAAAAAGTGTCGACATGTAAAAATTCATGCCTAAGGCACGAGGTTGGGGAGTACAACACAAAGTGTCGACATATGAAAATTAATGCCCAAGGCGGTTGGGGCACACACAACAAAAGTGTCAACATGCAAAATTTGTTCCCGAGGCACAGTTGGGCGCATAAAACAAAAGTATCAAGATGCAAAAATACATGCCCAATGTGCGGTGGGAGTGCACAACACAAAGTGTCAACATGCAAAATTTTTTGCAAACGTGTAGGCTAGGGATGCACAAAAAAGTGTCGACATGTGAAAATTCGTGCCCAAGGCACAAGCTGGGGGTGTAAAACAAAAAATGTCGACATGTGAAAATTCATGCCCAAGGCGGAGGTCAGGGCACAACACAAAATGTCGACATGTAAAAATCACACCCAAGGTGCGGTTGGGGCGCCTGACACACAAAGTATCGACATGCAAAAATTCGTGCGAAAGGCGCATGCTTTGAGTGCACAACACAAAGTGTCGACATGTGAAAATTCACGCCCAAGGCGCAAGATGGGGATGCGAACAACACAAAGTGTCGACGTGCAAAACTTTACACCCAAGGCACAGAGTTAGGGGCGTCACAACACAAAGTGTCGACATGTGAAAATTTGTGACTAAGGTGCCCGTTAGGGTGCTCACAACACAAAGTGTTGACATGCAAAATTCACACCACGAGGCGCAGGATGGGGCGCAAAACACAAAGTGTCGACATGTGAAAATACGTGCCCAAAGCGCGGTGAGGGCACACAACACAAAGTGTCGACATGTAGAAATTCACATGGCGCGCAAGTTGGTCAGTGCACAACACAAAGTGTCGATGTGTGAAAATTCACACCCAAGGCATAAGTTGGGGCGCACAACACAAAGTTTCGACATGCAAAAATTCACACCCAAGGCAGTGGTGGTGCACAACACAAAGTGTTGACATGCAAACATTCACGCCAAAGGTGCAGGCTGGGGGCGTACAACACAAAGTGTCGACATGTGAAAATTCATGCGCAAGGCGTGGTGGGAAGCACATTAAAAGTGTCGACATGTGAAAATTCACGCCCAGGCGCGGTAGGCGTAGAACACAAAGTGTCGACATGCAAAAATTCCCACCCAAGGCGTAGGCTAGGGGCACACGACACAAAGTGTCGACATGCAAAAATTCGCATCCAAGGGCACAGGTGGGGCGTACAACACAAAGTAACCACATGCAAAAATTCACGCCCGAGGTGCGCATTTGGGACCGCACAACACAAAGTGTCGACATGTAAAAATTCACGCCGAAGGTGCATGCTTTGGGGCGCACAACATAATGTTTGACTTGCAAAAATTTGTGCCCAAGGTGTAGGCCAGGGGCGCACAACACAAAGTGTCGACATGTGAAAATTCATTCCCAAGCCGTGGGTGGGAGTACACAACACAAAGTGTCGACATGTGAAAATTTGCACCCAAGGTGCAATTTGGGGCGCACAACACAAAGTGTCGACATTCGAAAAATTCAAGCCCAAGGCAAAGGATGGGGGCGCACAAAATAAAGTGTCGACATGTTAAAATATGTGCCCAAGGTGCAGGTTAGGGGCACACAACACAAAGTGTCAACATGAGAAAATTTACACACAAGGCGCAAGGCAGTTTCAGAGGCACACAAAACAAAGTGTCGACATGTGAAAATTCATGCACAAGGCACGAGGGTAGTGGAGTATATCAAAAAGTGTAGACATGTGAAAATTCATGCCCAAGGTACAAGCTGGGGCGCAGAAGACAAAGTGTTGACATGCAAAAATTCACGCCTAAGGCATAGGCTTGGGACACACGACACAAAATTTTGACATGCAAAATTCATGCGTCCCAAGGCATAGGCTAGGGGCGTATAACACAAAGTGAGCACATGTTAAAATCCACACCCAAGGTGCAGTTTGGACCGTACAACAAAAAGTGTTGACATGCGATAATTCACGCCCAAGGTGCAGGTTGGGGGCATACAACATAAAGGGTCGACATGTAAAAATTGTGCCCAAGGTGTAGCACAGGGGCGCACAAGACAAAGTGTCGACATGCGAAAATTCGTGCCCAAGCCGCGAGTGGGAGTGCACAAACAGTGTCGACATGTGAAAATTCGTGCCTATGGCGCGGTCAGGCGCACAACACAAAGTGTCGACATGTAAAAATTCAAGCCCAAGGCATAGGATGGGGTGCACAAAAAAAAGTGTTGACATGCAAAAATACACGCCAAGGTGCACTGCTGAGGGCGCCTGACAACACAAAGTGTCGACATGTAAAATTTGCACGCCAAGGTGCAAAGCTGGAGGTGAATAACACAAAGTGTTGACATGCGAAAATTCGCACCCAAGTCATAGGTTCAGAGGCGCACAAAACACAAAGTGTCGACATGCAAAAAATTCATACGCAAGTGCCGGATGGGGAAGCACAACACAAAGTGTCGACATGCAAAAATTCACAACCAAGCAATTTGAGTGGGGGTGCACAACACAAAGTGTCGACATGCAAAATTTACATCTAAGGTGCAGCTTAGGAGGCATAACAAAAGTGTCGACATGCGAAAATTCACTCCCAAGGCACTAGGCTGGGGCACACAACAAAAGTGTCAACATGCAAAAATTCGTGCCCAAGGAGAAGGCTAGGGTCGCACAACACAAACTCTTCACATGTAAAAATTTCCGCCAAGGCAAAGGTGGGGGCACCACAAAAAAAGTGTCGACATGTGAAAATTCGAGCCGAAGGCACAAGACGGGGTGCATAAAACAAAGTGTCGACATGTAAAAATTGTGCCTAAGGCGCAGGTTTAGGAAGTACAACACAAAGTTTCGACATGTGAAAATTAATGCCCAATGTGCAAAGTAGGGGCACACAACACAAAGTGTCAACATGTAAAAATTATGCCCAAGGTGTAGCCTCAGGGCGCACAACACAAGGAGTTGACATGTGAAAATTCGTGCCCAGCCTGCCAAGCAGCTGGGGCAGCGCACAACAAAAAGTGTCGACATGTGAAAATTCGTCGCCCATGAGCGCGGAGTTAGTGTGAACAACACAAAGCCACATGTCGACATGTGAAAATTCATGCACAAGGCATAGGATGGGGGTGCACAAAACAAAGTGTCAACATGCAAAAATATGTGCCCAAGGTGCAGGCTAGGGGCGCACAACACAAAGTGTCGACATGCAAAAATTTGTGGCCAAGGTGCAAGCTGGAGGTGAACAACACAAAGTGTCAACATGTGAAATTTCTGCCCAAGTCATAGGTGGGGTGCACAACACAAAGTGTCGACATGTGAAAATTCATACCCAAGGTGCAGATTGGGGTGCACAACACAAAGTGTCGACATGCGAAAATTCATGCCCAAGTCGCGAGGTTGGGGCGCACAAACACAAAGTGTCGACATGTAAAAATTCACATGCGCAAGGTTCGTGTCAGCTTGGGGCGACACTGACACAAAGTGTTTTGACATGCAAAAATTCACACCCAAGGTGCAACTGGGGCGCACAACACAAAAGTGTCGACATACGAAAATTCAAGCCCAAGGCATAGGATGGGGGCACACAAAACAAAGTGTTGACATGCGAAAATACACGCCCAAGGCGCAGTGCTCGAGTGCATAACACAAAGTGTCGACATGCAAAAATTTTCACACAAGGCACAAGTCAGGGGCGCACAACACAAAGTGTCGACATGCAAAATTCATGCGCAGGCGCAGTCAGGAGTACATAAAAAAAGTGTCGACATGCGAAAATTCATGCCCAAGGTACAGTGGGGCGCAAAAGACAAAGTATCACCATGAAAAAAATCACACCCAAGGTGTAGGATGGGGCACACGACACAAAGTTTCGACATGAAAAATTCACGTCCAAGATGCGGTGCTAGGGGCGTCCAACACAAAGTGACCACATGTGAAAATCCACGCCCAGGTGCGGTTTGGGACCGTAAAAAACAATGTGTCGACATGCAAAAATTCATGCCCAAGGCGCAGTGGGGCGCACAACATAAAGTGTCGACATGCAAAAATTATGCCCAAGGTGTGGCTCGGGGCACACACACAAAGTGTCGACATGCGAAAATTTGTGCCCATGTCAGAGGTAAATTTGAGTGCACAACACAAAGTGTCGACATGTGAAAATTCATGGCCATAGGCGCAAGAGGCGGGACACACACACAAAGTGTCGACATGCGAAAATTCAAGCCCAAGGCATAGGATGGGGGCACACAAAACAAAGTGTCGAAATGCGAAACTATGCACCCAAGGTGTGCAGTCAGTGGAGCGCACAACACAAAGTTTTGACATGCATAAATTTGCAGCCAAGGTGCAAGTCAGAAGTGAACAACACAAAGTGTCAACATGTGAAAATTCGCACCCAAGTCATAGGGGCTGGGGCGCACAACACAATGTCTCAACATGTGAAAATTCACGCCTAAGGTGCCGGATGGGGGAACATAACACAAAGTGTTGAGATATGAAAATTCATGCCCAAGTCACGAGTTGGGGTGCACAACACAAAGTGTCGACATGTAAAAATTCACATGCAAGGTTCAAGTTGGGGACGCACAACACAAAGTTTCGACATGCGAAAACTTCGTGCCCAAGGTGCAAGTTGGGGGGCGCATAACACAAAGTGTTAACATGTGAAAATTTGCCTAAGGTGTAGGTCAAGGGGCGCCTGACAACACAAAGTGTCGACATGTGAAAATTCACGCCCAAGGCAAACGTTGGGGGTGCACAACATAAAGTTTCGACATGTGAAAATTCACACCCAAGGCATAGGATGAAGGCGCACAACACAAAGTGTCCACATGTGAAATTTCATGCCCAAGGCGCAGGCTGGGGACTCACCACACAAAGTGTCCACATGTGAAAATTTTATCCTAAGGCGCAGTTATGGGCGCCTGACAACACAAAGTGTCGAAATGTGAAAATTTGTGCCCAAGGTGCAGGCTTGGGGTCTGCAAACACAAAGTATCGACATGTAAAATTTGTGCCCAAGGCGCGAGATTGGGGTGCATAACACAAAGTGTCAACATGCGTAACTTTGTCAGCGCAAGGCACAGTGTAGGGCACACGACACAAAGCGTTAACATGCAAAAATTCACGCCCAAGGCACAGTCAAAGGGGTGCACGGCAAAAGTGTTTCGACATGTGAAAATTCAAGCCCAATGCATAGGTGGGGCACAAAACACAAAGTGTCGACATAGCAAATAGGATGGGGGTTCACAACACAAAGTTTCAAAATGTGAAAATTTGTGCCCAAGGTAAAGGGTCAGGGCGCACAACACAAATTGTCAACATGTGAAAGTTAGCACCCAAAGCGCAGTCAGGCGCACAACACAAAGTGTTGACATGTGAAAATTCACACCCAAGGCGCAGGATGGGGGCACATAACACAAAGTGTCGACATGTGAAAATTTGTGCCCAAGGGGCAGGCTGGGGGTGCACAACACAAAGTGTCGACATGCGAAAATTTATGCCCAAGGCGCAAGTTAGGGCGCACATTACAAAGTGTCGACATCTAAAAATTCGTGCCCAAGGCATAGGCGGGGTGCACAACACAAAGTGTCGACATGCAAAATTCATGCCCAGGCACAAGCTAGGGGCGCACAACACAAAGTGTCGACATGTGATTATTTGCACCCAAGGCGTAGAGTGCAGGGACACAACACAAATGTCGACATGTGAAAATTCATGCCCAAGGCGTAGGATGGGGGCACATAAAACAAAGTGTCGACATGTAAAAATTCATGCCCAAGGGGTAGGTTGGGGCCGACCACACAAAGTGTCAACATGTGAAAATTCATGCCCAAGGGCGCAGTGGGGCAAACAACACAAAGTGTCGACATGTGAAAATTTGCACAAGGCATAGGCTAGGGGCCTGCACAAAAAAAGTGTCGACATGTAAAAATCGTGCCCAGGCACAGGTGGGGCGCACAACACAAAGTGTCGAACATGTGATAATTTGCACCCAAGGTGTAGGGTGGGGGGCTTAAACACAAAGTGTCGAAATGCGAAAATTCATGCCCAACGCGCAGCAGGGGCGCACAACACAAAGTGTCGACATGCAAAAATTCGTGCCCAAGGCACAAGTTGGGGCGCACAACACAAAGTTTTGACATGTTAAAATTCACACCTAAGGCGCATCTTTGAGGCGCACAACACAAAGTGTCGAAATGTAAAATTCACGCCCGAAGGCAAAATAGTGGGGGTGAACACAAACAAAGTGTCGACATGTAAAAATTCACGCCCCAAGGTGCGGAGGTTGGGCACACAACACAAGTGTCGACATGTGAAAATTCACCCCAGGCGCGAGGATGGGGGCACATAACACAAAGTGTCGACATGTGAAAATTCGCAACCATGGCATAGAGTTGGGGCACACAACACAAAGTGTCACATGTAAAAATTCACACCCAAGGCACAGGCAGGGGCAAACAACACAAAGTGTGAACATGTGAAAATTTTTGCCCAAGGCACAGGCTGGGGGCAAACAACACAAAGTGTCAACATGTGAAAATTAGAGCCCAAGGTGCATTCTAGAGGCGCACAAAAAAAAGTGTCGACATTCGAAAATCAACGCCCAAGGTGCAGACTGGGGGTGCACAACACAAAGTTTCGACATGTGAAAATTTGCGCCCAAGGCGCAGGCATGGGCGCACCTGACCTAAAGTGTCGACATTCAAAATTCGCACCCATGGTTCAAGGTCAGGGGCACAAACAAAAAAAAAGTTTTGACATGTGAAAATTTGTGCCCATGGCACAAGATGGGGGTGCACAACACAAAGTGTTTAGATGCGAAAATTCACGTCCAAGACATAGGACGGGCCTGCACAAAGTGTCGACATGTGAAAATTTGCCAAGGCGAAGGATGGGGGCGCACAACACAAAGTGTGAACATGTGAAAATTCATGCCCAAGGCATAGGCTAGTAAGCGCATAACAAAAAAAATGACAACATTTAAAAATACGCGCCAAAGGCGTAGGTGAGGATGCACAACACAAAGTGTCGACATGTGAAAATTTGCACCCAAAGAATAGGGCTGGGGTTGCACAAAACAAAGTGTCGACATGTGAAAATTCACCCAAGGTGTAGGTGTTGGGGCGCACAACACAAAGTGTCGACATGTGAAAATTCATGCCGAAGGCACACAGGGATGGAGCGCACAACACAAATTGTTGACATGCAAAAATTTGTGACCGTGGTGCAAGTGAAAATTGGTGCAGGGAAAACAAAAAGTGTCGATATGTGAAAATTTGTGCCTAAGGAGCGCAGGCTGGGGCTCAAAACACAAAGTGTCGACATGTGAAAATTCACGCCCAAGGAGTAGGTTAGCGGCACACAACACAAAGTGCGACATGTGAAAATTTTGTGTATGGTGCAGTTAGGGGTGCACAACACAAAGTGTCGATATGCGAAAATTGTGCCCAAGGCACAGTCTGGGGGCACACAACACAAAGTCTTGACATGCGAAAATTCACACCCAAGGTGCATGTTGGGGGCACACAAAACAAAGTTTCGATATGTGAATATTTATGCCCAAAGGCGCGGTGAGGGTGCACAACACAAAGTGTCGACATGCAAAAATTCATGCCCAGGCGCAGTTGTGGGGATAACAAGACAAAGTGTCGATATGCGAAAATTTTGCCCAAGGCACGGCATGGGTGCACAACACAAAGTATTGACATGTGAAAATTTTCCCCAAGGCAGCAGGGTTGGGTGCATAACACAAAGTGTCGAAATGTGAAAATTCGCGCCTTAGCCATAAAGCATGGGGAGCACAACACAAAGTGTTGACATGAAAAACTCGCACCCAAGGCACAGGTGGTGGCACTGAGAATACAAAGTGTCAACATGCAAAAATTTGTGCCCAATGGCGCAGCTGAGGCACATAAAACAAAGTGTCGACATGTGAAAATTTGCCCCAAGGTGCGGGTGGGAGGTGCATAACACAAAGTGTCGACATGCGAAAATTTACACCAGGCGCAGGGGGGGCGCACAACACAAACCTTAAGTGACATGTGAAAATTCATGCCCATAGTGCAAGGTGGTGTCATGCGCACAACACAAAGTATCGATATGTAAAAATTTGTGCCAAGGCACAGTGCAGGCGATAAACAAAAAGTGATGACATGCAAAAATACGCACCTAAGGCACCGCGGGGGCACACAACACAAAGTGTCGACATGTGAAAATTCACAACCAAGGCACGAGGTTAAAATTCACGTCAGCGCACAACACAAAGTGTCAACATGTGAAAATTTACACCCTGGTGTAGGTTGGGGGCGCACAACACAAAGTGTCGACATGTGAAAATTCGTGCAAAGGCGCAGGGATGGGGCGCACAACACAAAGTGTCGACATGTGAAATTTAATGCACAAGGCACAGCTAGGTGGACAACACAAATTGTCGACATGTAAAAATTCATGACAAAGGTGCAAGGCGGGGTGCACAACACAAAAATTGTCGACATGAAAAAATTCATGCCCAAGGCGCAAGTTTTGGGCGCCTGACACAAAGTGTTGACATGTAAAAATTCATGCCCAAGGCACAGGTCAGGGCGCACAACACAAAGTTTGTCGACATGTGAAAATTCACAACCAAGGCGCAGAGTAGGGGTGCACAACACAAAGTGTCGACATGCGAAAATTCACAACCAAGGCGCGAGAGGCGGCGGCGTATAACACAAAGTGTCACAATGTGAAAATTCATGCCCAAAGCGCAGAGTTGGGCGTGCTCAACACAAAGTGTCGACATGTGAAAATTTGTGCCAATGGTGCAGCATGGGGAGCATAACAAAAGTGTCGACATGTGAAAATTTGTGCCCAAGAGCGCGGGGGGGGCACACAACATAAAGTGTCGACATGTGAAAATTCACCCAAGGCGCAAGTCATGCGGCGCATAACACAAAGTTTTGACATGTGAAAATTTGCCAAAAGGTGCACGGTAGGGTGCACAACACAAAGTGTCGACATGCGAAAATTCATGCCCAAGGTGTAGGTTGGGGCGCACAACACAAAGTGTCGACATGCAAAATTCATGCCCAAGGCGCAGTGAGGGCAGGGGCACACAACACAAAGTGTCAACATGTGAAAATTTTCACACCCAAGGCACGGGTAGGGGCACACAACACAAAGTGTCAACATGTGAAAATTCAGCCCAAAGTGCGCAGTGGGGTGTGCACAACACAAAGTGTCGACATGTGAAAATTCATGCCGAAGGCACGGGATGGGGTGCATAAGAGAAAGTGTCGACATGAGAAATTTAATGCACAAGGCTGTCAGGCTGGCGCACAACACAAAGTGTCGACATGCAAAAATTTTTGACAAAGGCGCAAGTGGGGCTGACAACACAAAGTGTTGACATGCGAAAATCGTGCCCAAGGCGTAGGATAGGTGTACACAACACAAAGTGTCAACATGTGAAAATTCATGCCCAAGGCATTGGGGGCGCACAACACAAAGTGTCGACATGTGAAAATTCACGCCCAAGCGCAGTTAGGGGCACACAACACAAATGTCGACATGCGAAAATTTTGACCAAGGCGCAAGTCGGGGCCCACAACACAAAATGTCAACATGTGAAAATTCATGCCCAAGGCATAGGTTGGGTGCTAACACAAAGTGTCGACATGTGAAAATTCACATGCCCATGCCGCAGGATGGGGGTGCATAACACAAAGTCTCGACATGTGAAAATTTGTGCCCAAGGCGCGAGGAAGGGCGTGCACAACACACAAGTCTCGACATGCGAAAATTCATGCCCAAGGCACATGATGGGGGTGCACAACACAAAGTTTCGACATGTGAAAATTCACGCCCAAGGCACGCAGGGTGGGGCACAACACAAAGTGTCAACATGCAAACATTTGTGCCTAAGGCGCAGGCTTAGGGGCGCCAACACAAAAGTGTCGACATGTGAAAATTCACACCCAAGGCGTGGCTTGGGCACACAACACAAAGTGTCGACATGTGAATATTCACCCCCAGCGCAAGTCAAAGCGCACATCACAAAGTATCGACATGTGAAAATTCATTGCCCATGCAATAGGATGCGGGCGCACAACACAAAGTGTCGACATGCAAAAATTTGCACCCAAGGCACAGGCTAGGGGCGCACAACACAAAGTGTCAACATGCTAAAATTTTTGCCCAAGGCGCAAGCTAGGGGCGCACAACACAAAGTGTCGACATGTGAAAATTCTTGCCCAAGGTGCAGCAGGGCCGGGGCACAACATAAAGTGTCGACATGCAAAAATTCACGCCCAAGGCGTAGGTTGGGGGGCGCACATTAATAAGTGTCGACATGTAAAAATTCACACCCAAGGCGCAGGCAGGGGTGCACAACACAAAGTGTCGACATGTGAAAATTCACGCCCAAGGCGCAGGCTGGGGGCACACAACACAAAGTGTCAACATGTAAAAATTCATGCCCAAGGAGAAGTGGGGGGTCGACAACACAAACTCTTCACATGTAAAAATTCTTTGCCCAAGACAAAGTGCAGAGGTGCACCACACAAAAGTGTCGACATGTGAAAATTCAGAGCCGAAGGCACGAGATGCAGTTTGGAGCGAACAACACAAAGTGTCGACATGCAAAATTCATGCCCAAAGGTGCAGTGGGCGAACAAACACAAAGTGTCGACATGTGAAAATTCACCCAAGGCATAGTTGGGGGCACACACAAAAAGTGTCGACATGTAAAAATTCGTGCCCAAGGCACAAGCTAGGGGCGCACAACACAAAGTTTCAACATGCGAAAATTTACACCCAAGGCGCAGGCTGGGGGCTTAAACACAAAGTGTCGACATGTGAAAATTCGTGCCCAAGGCGCAGGCGAGGGGGTGCACAACACAAAGTGTCGACATGCAAAAATTTTTGCCCAAGGCAGTGGGGGGCCACAACACAAAGTGTCGACATGTTAAAATTCACACCTAAGGTGCATCTTGAGGTAGCACAAACACAAAGTGTCGAAATGTAAAAATTTACGCCCAAGGCGCAGGGTGGGGTGAAAACAAAAGTGTCGACATGTGAAATTTCACGACCAAGGCGCAGGTGGATGGGGTGCACACAACAAAGTGTCGACATGTAAAAATTTGCACCCCAAGGCATAGGATGGGGCACAAACACAAAGTGTCGACATGTGAAAATTTGTACCCAAAGGCGCAGAGGTTGGGGGCGTGCAAACACAAAGTGTCGACATGTGAAAATTCAGCCCAAGGCGTGTAGGTGGCCACACAACACAAAGTGTCGACATGTGAAAATTCGTGCCCAAGGTAGCGAAGGCTAGGGGCGCACAACACAATATGTCGACAAGAAAAAATTTGTGCCCAAGCAAGGATGGGGCGCACACAACACAAAGTGTCGACATGTAAAATTCACACCCAGGCGCAGGAGGGGCACAAAAACAAAGTGTTGACATGTAAAAATTCACGCCTAAGGTGCGGGTTAGGCGCACAACACAAAGTGTCGACATGCGAAAATTCACCCCAAGGCGTAGGATGGGGGTGCATAACACAAAGTGTCGACATGTGAAACTTCATGATCAAGGCATAGATGCAGGGTGGCAACACAAACACAAGTGTCGACATGTAAAATTCACACCCAAGGCACAGTGGGCAAACAACACAAAGTGTGAACATGTGAAAATTTTGCCCAAGGCGCAGGTAGGGGCACACACACACAAAGTGTCGACATGTGAAAATTAGAGCCCAAGGCGCATTCTAGAGGCACACAAAAAAAGTGTCGACATCAAAAATCCACGCCCAAGGTGTAGGCCAGGGGCGCACAACACAAAGTGTCGACATGTGAAAATTTACGCCCAAGGTGCGCGGCATGGGGCGCCTGACAACCAAAGTGTCGACATGCAAAATTCACACCCATGGTGCAAGTTGGGACACAAACAAAAAGTGTCGACATGTGAAAATTTGTGCCCATGGCGCAAGATGGGGTGCACAACAAAAGTGTCGACATGTGAAAATTCACGCCCAAGACATAGTATGGGGCGCACAACCCAAAGTGTCGACATGTGAAAATTTACACCCAAGCCGCGGATGGGGGGTGCACAACACAAAGTGTCGACATGTAAAAATTCATGCCCAGGCAAGTGCAGGGGGTATAACAAAAAAGTGACAACATTTAAAAATACGTGCCAAAGGCGCAGGTGAGGATGCACAACACAAAGTGTCGGCATGTGAAAATTCATGCCCAAGGCACGGGGATGGAGGCGCACAACACAAATTGTCGACATGCAAAAATTCATGCGACCAATCGAGGCGCAAGATGGGGTGCAAACACAAAAGTGTCGACATGTAAAAATTTGTGCCTAAGGAGCAGGTGAGGGGCACAACACAAAAGTGTCGACATGTGAAAATACACGCCCAAGGAGTAGGTTGGGGGTGCACAACACAAAGTGTCGACATGTGAAAATTTGTGCGTATGGCAATTGAGTGAGTGGGCACAACACAAAGTGTCGACATGCGAAAATTTTTCCCAAGGCACAGTGGGGGCGCACAACACAAAGTGTTGACATTTGAAAATTCACACCCAAGGTGCATGGTTGGGGCACACAAAACAAAGTTTCGATATGTGAAAATTTATGCCCAAGGCGCGGCCGTGGGGTGCACAACACAAAGTGTCGAGATGTAAAAATTCATGCCCAAGGCGCAGTGGGGATAACAACACAAAGTGTCGACATGTGAAAATTTCACCCAAGCCACAAGGCGTGGGTGCACACAACACAAAGTATCGACATGTGAAAATTTTCCCCCAAGGCGCGGTCAGGGTGCACAACACAAAGTGTCGAAATGTGAAAATTCACACATAGCCATAGCCTAGGGGCGCACAACACAAAGTGTTGACATGAAAATACTCACACCCAAGGCACAGGCTGGGGGCGCACAACACAAAGTATCAACATGCAAAAATTTGTGCCCAAGGCGCAAGTGGGGAATGCACAACACAATATGTCATTATGTGAAAATTCGCGCCTAAGGTGCGGTGGGGAACACAACAGAAAGTGTTGACATGTGAAATATCAAGCCCAAGGTGCGCAGGATGGGGGCTCATAACACAAAGTTTCGACATGTAAAATTTGCCCCCAAGGCGCAGGTGGGGGCGCATAACACAAAGTGTCGACATGCAAAAATTCACCCCAGGCAGCATGGGTGCATAACACAAACTATCGACATGTGAAAATTCATGCCCATAGTGCAAGATGGCGTCACACAACACAAAGTATCGACATGCAAAAATTTGTGCCCAAGGCACAGGCTGGGGGCGTATAACAAAAAGTGACGACATGCAAAAATACGCACCTAAGGCACCGTGGGGCACACAACACAAAGTGTCAACATGTGAAAATTCACAACCAAGGCACAGGTTGGGGGCGCACAACACAAAGTGTCAACATGTGAAAATTTACACCCAACGTGTAGGCTGGGGGCGCACAACACAAAGTGTCGACATGTGAAAATTCACACCCAAGGCACAGGCTAGGGGTGCACAACACAAAATGTCGACATGTGAAATTTAATGCACAAGGCAAAGGATGGGTGCGGACAACACAAAGTGTCGACATGCAAAAATTTGTGACAAAGTGCAGTGGGGTGCACAACACAAAGTGTCGACATGCAAAAATTCGTGCCCAAGGCGTAGGTTGGGGGCGCACAACACAAAGTGTCGACATGTAAAATTCATGCCCAAGGCACAAGGTCAGGCGCTGACAACAAAAGTTTTGACATGTGAAAATTCACAACCAAGGCGCAGTGTGGTTAGGGACAACACAAAGTGTTGACATGCGAAAATTCACAACCAAGGTGCGGTGGCGCGCAAGACAACACAAAGTGTCGAATGGGAAAATTTGTGCCCAAGGCGCAGTTGGGGCGCTCAACACAAAGTGTCGACATGTGAAAATTTTTGCCCAATGGCGCAAGTTTGGGCGCATAACACAAAGTGTCGACATGCGAGAATTTGTGCCCAAGGCGTAGGTAAGGGAGGCGCACAACACAAAAGTGTCGACATGCAAAAATTTGCACCCCAAGACGCATCTTTGAGAGTGCATAACACAAAGTTTTGACATGTGAAAATTTGCACGAACAAGGTGCAAGTCAGTAAGTACACAACACAAAGTTTGACATGTGAAAATTCATTCCCAAGGTGTAGGTTAGGGCGCACAACACAAAGTGTCAACATGCAAAAATTCACGCCCAAGGCACAGGCTGGGGGCACACAACACAAAGTGTCAACATGTGAATGGTCACACCCCAAGGCACGAGGGGGCACAACACAAAGTGTCAACATGTGAAAATGTGTGCCCAAGGTGCGAAGTTGGGGCACATAATAACACAAAGTGTCGACATGTGAAAATTCATGCCCAAGGCACGGGATGGGGTGCATAACACAAAGTGTCGACATGAGAAATTTAATGCCTGAAGGCTCAAGTCAGCGCACAACATAAATTGTCGACTTACAAAATTTTTGACAAAGGCGTAATGGGTTGAGTGCACAACACAAAGTGTCGACATGAGAAAATTTGTGTCCAAGGCATAGGCTAGGGCATACAACACAAAGTGTAAACATGTGAAAATTCATGTCCAAGGCGCAGGCTGGGGGCACACAACACAAAGTGTCGACATGTAAAAATTCCTGCCCATGGCAGATTAGGCGGCGCACAACACAAATTGTTGACATGCGAAAATTTTGACCAAGGCGCAAGCTATGGGGTGCACAACACAAAGTGTCGACATGTGAAAATTCGTGCCCAAGGCACAGGTTGGGGGCACTCAACACAAAGTGTCGACATGTGAAAATTTGTGCCCATGGCAAGTGTGGTGGCGCATAACACAAAGTGTCAACATGCCAAATTTGTGCCCAAGGTGCTGGAAGGGGGTGCACAACACAAAGTTCGACATGTAAAAATTCACACCCAAGGTGCATTCAAAGGCTACAACACAAAGTTTCGACATGTGAAAATTTGTGCCCAAGGCAAGGGCTGGGGCGCACAACAAAAGTGTCGACATGTGAAAATTTGTGGCCCAAGGCGCAGTGTAGGCGCTCAAAAAAGTGTCAACATGTGAAAATTCACACTCAAGACGTAGGCTTGGGCACACAACACAAAGTGTCAACATGTGAAAATTCACCCCCAAGGTGCAGGCTGGGGGCGGACATCACAAAGTGTTGACATGTGAAAATTTGCACACCCATGCACAGGATGCGGGCGCAACACAAAGTGTCGACATGCAAAAATTTGAACCCAAGGCACAGGCTGGGGGCGCACAACACAAAGTTTTAACATGTGAAAATTTTTGCCCAAGGCGCAGGCTTGGGGCGCACAACACAAAGTGTCGACATGTGAAAATTCATGCCCAAGGTGCAGGTTGGGGGCACACAACACAAAGTGTTGACATGCGAAAATTCACGCCCAAGGCGCAGGCTGGGGGCGCACAGTACAAAGTGTCGACATGTAAAAATTCATGCCCAAGGCACACACTGGGGGTGCACAACACAAAGTGTCGACATGTGAAAATTCACACCCAAGGTGCAAGCATGGGTGCACAACACAAAGTGTCGACATGTGAAAATTTGCACCCATGGTGCAATGGGGGCGTAAAACACAAAGTGTCGACATGCAAAATATTTGTGCCCGAGGGCGTGCAGGGGCGCACAACACAAAGTGTCGACATGCGATGAAAATTCACACAACCAAGGCACAAAAAAGGGCACACAACACAAAGTGTCAACATGTGAAAATTTACGTCAAAGGTGCAGGAGTGGGGAACACAACACAAAGTGTCGACATGTGAAAATTCACACTAAAGGTGTAGGTGGGTGTGCACAACTCAAAGTGTCGACATGTGAAAATTCGTAGCCAAGGCATAGGTATGTCGCGCGCAACACAATGTGTCGACATGCGAAAATTTTTCACCCGAGGTGCAAGTTGGGGAAACACAACACAAACTGTCGACATGTGAAAATTTGTGCCAAAGGTAGGTTGGGGGCACACAACACAAAGTGTCTGTTGTTGCAAATCAACAAAGCACTCTGGATGTAAATCAGGTTTCTAAATTGATGTTTTAGGCATCCAAAGTGTGATTGCCCAACATTGAAACCTCTCTCAAAGTGTGGGACTTGTAAAAATGAGAGAGGAATCTCTAGATTAAAGGTTGGTTCCACAAAATCCTCTCTAATTAGATCTATTATTTACATAACTCACAGAGGTTTAAATCCTAATTTTATCCTAGATCAAAGGAGACAGGGATAAGAGATGCAAAAATTGAAACTAAACTAATAAGGGTGATACACCAAAGGAGTTGTGAACATTTTTTTATGAAAATTGACAAAAATCAGAAATTGTAACATAAAACATCATGCAAAGGTTGATAACTGTAATCAAAGGTCTGATATGAAGCAAACAACACATGCAAAGGACTGAAAGCATTCACAGAGCCTGCATTGTGATTTTCAACATCAAAATCCTTGTATTCCAACACCAAAGAGGCAGAAAGACCTGTTACAATCCCTGGAAGGTCTGATCCTTCCAAAATCACTTGCTTAAGGTGAAAATAGAAGCTTGCTGTGCAAAAAGGTGTTCATCCTTTGAAAAATGAGCCAAATCGCTTTTACAAAGGTGCATGGTCGAGCCTCAGGAGAGAGAAAATGTGAAAAAACGTGAGAGCCATTCCCCATTGACCAAAATGCATTAAAAACAACATGGAGTTCCTTATAAACCCATGCCCTAACATTTTTGACCATGCTGGAGAAGAATGTGACCCATTTTGCATTAAATTTGGTTGTTGAAATGTCAATTCTGTCCATGGTGCGTACTAAAAGCATTTTTGATTTTCTCCTCTAAACTGAACCAAAATTCAAAATTGACAATAGAATCTTGTAGATAATTTCACCATCTTTCCATTGATATAAAGAACATAAAAATCTGAGCTTTGGATCGAAAGTTATGGTGATTTGAAGTTTTAGGGCAAAAATAGGCCAAAATCGGATCGGCGGGCAAAAAGTTTGAATTTTTACCCGTTTGGTCTTTGGAACATTTTTCAAATTTTCCCCACGCTCCACCACTCTAGGTGCCACATGGCATGTTCTAATTGGGTGCGGGCCCTTCCTAACCATTTTTTCCTTCGGGTTGCTTGGTGTTTTTTTCCCTTGGACACGTGGCAGCTCCTGATTGGCTGCGGGCCTTCTAGGGAAAAATTTCCCACCAAAACTCCACTGAGCCATAACTTGAAAAATACATGGAGTTAGGAGGAAAAATTTACCTTTCTGGAAAGCTGAGAAAGATCTCTATCCAATGGTGCCATTTCTAGAAGGTTTTGAGTTCCTGGAAAACAAAATATTCTGACTGAGGCACAAGAGAAGGAAAGATGTAAAGGAGTTAGCCACAAAATGAGCAGGGGGCACATTTGGATAACAATTTTGGTGACTCAGAGGGGTCATCTACCTGCTGGATGAATGATCAGTAGCTTGAAGCAATCCATTGGGCATGGAGTCATGAGTAGTAGCCTGAAAACTGATCTAAACTTTGAAAACTTCCCTCTGAACCACTTGAATCCCACTGGACATGGAGTTGTTCCCACCAAAATGCCATCAAAATGAACTGTGCAAGAGCGAAACCAGCAGCACCAAAACTATGTACAAATTGAAAATCATACATGCTCCAAATGGAACATGCAGAGTGTGCACAAGCACTTCTTCTACTAAAAGAAAACCTACCTACTCTACTCTAACTGGAAGCAAAGGTGAGCTAAACAAACCCTGCAACTGGTTGTGCAAAATAGCTTCCTTTCTTCAAAATTGGTAGCCATGCAAATGATTTGGAGCTAAGTATGGCTGATTGGATGAGTGGAAAATCAACAAGAAGCTGGTCTTCTACCCAAATTAGCAAGGTGTCAACTAAAAACAAATCCAATACCTCTTTTAGTTGCTCTGCATTTGGATTGGAGAGGTATGACAACTGATCCTTGGAACTTTGCAGCTCATCCTCATGCTTAGAAGCAAGCATGACTAGTTGTGGCTTCTCCTTTGGCTCCAATGAAGCCAAATACCTGATTGGGCAAGGTCTGATCCGTTGAGTATGCCCATAATTCTGATTTTCAATTCCAAGAATGGAGTTCTCTTGTAGACCTTGAATGGATGGTGTGGAAGCAATGGTAGAACCCTTCTGCCCTTTCTCTTCCTCCAATGAAGGACATGAAAGATTAAAATCTTCCAATCTTGGTTCCAAAGAGCTTCTATAAGATGCAGGCTGCTGCAAATGAATACTCTCCTCCATGACAACAGGCTCTTGTGTTTGGAAGATGGATGATGAAAGAGAGAATGGTGGAAACTCAACCGGTTCTTCTTCATCAAAACAGTCCTCCAAATCAGACAGGTAAACTACCTCATTGTTGTCCTACTGCAAATGTTCAACCTCTCCCATGGCATTCTCTTGATCTACAACTTGATCACCATGGTTTCTTTCATCCTCCAGCATTGAGTTTGAGGGATCAAACTCTTCTTCAGTACTAGAACTTGAGAGAGATGAAGTAGAGAGAAGAACTGAAGGTTCTTCTATAACCTACTTTGTGCTCAAAGCCTTTGGATCTGCACTTTTCTCCCCCACAGCTGGAATGTGCTCCTCTTCTTTTGGATTTGGAGCAGCTTCTCCTTCCTCTTGCTATCCCTCATGACTGATTTTTGCAATTTGAATTGGATCAGCATTTCCTTCAAATAGGGTGCCAACATGGACACTATATTCTGAACAAATTGATTGCTGATCTACAACTCCTTTTTGCTCTTCTTTTGCTGCAAAAAATCAGTCCTGACCACCATTTGTTCTTTAACTCCAACCTCTTCTGAAGGTTTCATCAGCAAAGGGATCTTCTTCATCCCAAATTTAAGAGCCCAACTCTTCAAAATTTGAATTTCTTCATCCTTGTTTGGCTTCTCTTTTTGTTGTCCTTCATGACTAATTTTTGCAATTTTTTGTGGTGGTGGAGGAGGTAAAACCTCTTGTTTCTTTGGAGGAGAGGGTGTTTCATTTAGCTCTTGTGGAGGGGATGACTATTTGGAAGGGAAAAGGACAGAAGAATTGAGATGAGGTGGAAGACTAGGGGTGGAGAAATGGATTCAACACTTGGGACAGTAGATGGAGAGTTTAAAACTTGACACTGCTGAGATAAAATAGATTGGGAAAGAGGAAAAGAAAAGGCATGAGATGGTGTGCTTACCCATTGACAAGGTTGCTGAATACTCCTCTCATACACCTCTATTCCTTCAATCCACTTTGCAAGCAATGGCAGCATTGCAATCATGAAGTCAAGCTTCTCTTGAGGGTCTGTAATGCCTTGGGAGAGGTCCCACCCATGGACAAAGTGTGCTCCACAACCGATTCCAAATGCTTTCATTTGTGTTTGAGCCCTGGATTGCACCATGTTTACCTCCATCTTTTGGATTTTCTCTAATACACAGCATCTTGCATCTGATTGTCTTTGTTGTATGCACACCCTTGCTCTTGAAAGCTCCATAGCCAAACTGATTTTGGCATTGCTGCTCATATGGGTATGTATGATGATTTTGAATTTGATCAAAATGCTGATCTGGAGGATTTAAAAACATGTTGGAGGTGGGAAACATTGTTGTTGTTGTAAATGTGAATTCCATGATGGAAATGAAGTCATGATTACACAACTTCATGAATGGAAGAGAATGAAAGAGATGGAAATAATAATGGATGGAAATGGATGAAAAACAGGTCTACAACTTCAGAAATGGGTTGCTTGATCAGATGGAGTCGCCAGATGTGTTTGCAAGTGCCTCCAAAGGCTGAAATCTTCATAGGAACACACCAACCTGCAAAATATGAAGTGGAAGACCTCTAAGGTCCCACCGGGTATGCCAAAACTATTGTTGCAAATCAGCAGCACCCCTGGATGCAAATCAGGTTTCTAAATTGATGTTTTAGGCATCCAGTGTGATTGCACAACATTGAAACCTCTCTCCAAGTGTGGGACTTGTAAAAATGAGAGAGGAATCTCTAGATTAGAGGCTGGTTCCTCAAACTCCTCTGATTAGATCTATTATTTGCACAACTGCAGAGGTTCAGATCCTAATTTTATCCTAGATTGCAAGGAGACAGGGATAAGAGATGCAAAAATTGAAACTAAACTAATAAGGGTGATACACCAAAGGAGTGGTGAACATTTTTTTATGCAAATTGACACAAATCAGAAATTGTAACATAAAACATCATGCACAGGTTGATAACTGTAATCAAAGGTCTGAAATGAAGCAAACAACACATGCAAAGGACTGAAAGCATTCACAGAGCCTGCATTGTGATTTTCAACATCAAAATCCTTGTATTCCAACACCAAAGAGGTAGAAAGACTTGTTACAATCCCTGGAAGGTCTGATCCTTCCAAAATCACTTGCTTAAGGTGAAAACAGAAGCTTTTTGTGCAAAAAGGTGTTCATCCTTTGAAAAATGAGCCAAATCTGGCTTTTACAGTGCATGGGTCGAGCCCAGGAGAGAGAAAACATGAAAAAACGTGGGAGCCATTCCCCATTGACCAAAATGCATTAAAAATAGCATGGAGGTCCTTACAAACCCATGCTTTGACATTTTGACCATGTTTGGAGAAGAATGCGACCTATTTTGCATTAAAATTGGTTGTTGAAACGTCAGTTCTTTCCATGGGTGCGTACCAGAAGTGTTTTTTGATTTTCTCCCTCCAAACTAAACCAAAATTTAAAATTTACCATGGAATATTGTAGATAATTTTACCATCTTTCCATTGATATAAAGAACGTGAAAATCCAAGCTTTGGATCGAAAGTTATGGTGATTTGAAGTTTTAGGGCAAAAACAGGCCAAAATCGGATCGGCGGGCAAAAAGTTTGAATTTTTACCCGTTTGGTCTTTGGAACATTTTTCAAATTTTCCCCACGCTCCACCACTCCAGGTGCCACATGGCATGTTTTGATTTGGCGCGGGCCCTTCCTGACCATTTTTTCCTTCGGTCACTTGGATGTTTTTTTCGCCCTTGGACACGTGGCAACTCCTGATTGGTTGCGGGCCTTCTAGGGAAAAATTTCCCACCAAAACTCCACTGAGCCATAACTTGAAAAATACGTGGAGTTAGGAGGAAAAATTTACCTTTCTAGAAATCTGAGAAAGATCTCTATCCAATGGTGCCATTTCTAGAAGGTTTTGAGTTCTGAAAAAAAATATTCTAACTGAGGCACAAGAGAAGGAAAGATGTAAAGGAGTTAGCCACAAAATGAGCAGGGGGCACATTTGGATAATAGTGTCGACATGTGAAAATTCATACCCAAGGCGCAAGTTGGGGCACATAACACAAATTGTCAACATGTGAAAATTTGTGCCCAAATAGGTGGGCACGCACAACACAAAGTGTCGACATGCGAAAATTCATTCCCAAGGCGCAGTCAGGGGCACAACACAAAGTGTCGACATATGAAAATTCTTGACCAAGGCACAGTGCTAGGGGTGCACAACAAAAGTGTCGACATGTGAAAATACATGCCCAAGGCGCGCAGGCTGGGGTGCACAACACACAAAGTGTCGACATGTAAAATTTTCACTCAAGGCACAGGATGGGGGTGCACAACAAAAAATTATCGACATGAGAAAATTCACGCGCCAAAGGTGTAGGATGGGGGCGTACAACATAAATTGTCAACATGTAAAAATTCACACCCAAGTGCAGGCTAGGGGTGTAAAGCACAAAGTGTCGACATGAAAAAATTTGTGCCCAAGGTGCAGGTTGGGGGCACACAACACAAAGTGTCGACATTCGAAAATTTTTGCCCAAGGTGTAGGTTGGGGGTGCACAACACAAAGTGTCGACATACAAAAATTCATGCCTAAGGCACTGGATGGGGGTGCACAACACAAAGTGTTGACATGCAAAAATTTCCACCCAAGGCACGGGTCAGGCCGTCATGACAACACAAAGTGTCGACATATGAAAATTCACACCCAAGGTGCAGGTTTGAGGGCGCCTGACAACACAAAGTGTCGACATGCAAAATTCACGCCCAAGCATTGCGCAGGCTTGGGGCGCACACAACAAAAAGTGTCGACATGTGAAAATTCACGCCCATGGCACAAGTTGGGGGTGCACAACACAAAGTGTCGACATGTAAAAATTCATGCCCAAGGCACAGGCTGAGGGCACACAACACAAAGTGTCGACATGTAAAAATTCACGCCCAAGGCACAAGTCAGTGCACAACACAAAGTGTCGACATGCAAAAATTCATGCCCAAGGCGCAGGTTGGGGGCACACAACAAAAAGTGTCGACATGCAAAATTTGCCCAAGGCGTAGGATGGGAGGCACACAACACAAAGTGTCGACATGAGAAAATTCATGCCCAAGGCTCGTAATGAGAGTGCACAACACAAAGTGTCGACATGTGAAAATTTGACACCCAAGGCGCAGGATGGGGAGCACAACACAAAGTGTCGACATGCAAAATTTACACCCAAGGCATAAGCTTGGAGCACGTAACACAAAGTATCAACATGTGAAAATTTGTGCCCAAGGCATAGGCTGGAGGCACACAACACAAAGTGTCGACATGTAAAAATTCACCCAAGGCATAGGTGGGGTGCACAACACAAAGTGTCGACATGTAAAAATTCACTCCCAAGGCATAGGCTCAGGCGCACAACACAAAGTGTCGACATGTGAAAATTCACGCCCAAGGCGCAGGCTGGGGCGCACAACACAAAGTGTCGACATGCAAAAATTTGTTCCCAAGGCGCAGGCTGGGGATGCACAACACAAACTGTCGACATGCAAAAATTCACACCCAAGATGCAGCATAGGGGCACGCAACACAAAGTGTCGACATTCGAAACTTTGCACCCAAGGCGTAAGTCGGGTGGTGCACAACAAAAAGTATCGACATATGAAAATTCATCCCCAAGGCACAGTGGGGTGCATAACAAAAAGTGACGACATGTAAAATACGCACCCAAGGCATGGTGTGTGTGTGCGGCACAACAAAAGTGTCGACATGTGAAAATTCACACCCAAGGCACAGTTATGGATGCACAACACAAAGTGTCAACATGTGAAAATTTGTGCCCAAGGTGCAAGCTGGGGGCGCACAACACAAAGTGTCGACAATTGAAATTTAATGCACAAGGCGCAGTCATTTGGGCGCACAACACAAATTGTCGACATGCAAAATTTTGACAAAGGCGTAGGTGGGGCACAACACAAAGTGTTGACATGCAAAAATTCATGCCCAAGGTGCAGGATGGGGGCTCACAACATAAAGTATCGACATGTGAAAATTTGTGCCCAAGGCGCAAGCTAGGGGCACAAACTAAAATTTTTGACATGTAAAAATTCACAATCAAGGCGTAGTCTAGCGGTGAACAACACAAAGTGTCGACATGTGAAAATTCATAACCAAGGCATAGGCTGGCGGCGCACAACACAAAGTGTTGACATGTAAAAATTCTCGCCGAAGGCGCAGGATGGTGGCGCATAACACAAAGTGTCGACAATAGAAATTTAATGCACAAGGCGCAGGTGAGGGGGCTGAACAACAAAAATTGTTGACATGCAAAAATTTGTGAGAAAGGCACTAGGGGGTGCACAAACACAAAGTGTTGACATGCAAAAATTTGTGCCAAAGGCGTAGGCTGGGGGCACATAACACAAAGTGTCGACATGTGAAAATTCATGCCCAAGGCGCAATCTGGGGGCGTATAACTAAAAGTTTCGACATGTGAAAATTCACAATCAAGGCACAGGCTAGGGGCGATCAACACAAAGTGTCAACATGTGAAAATTCGCAACCAAGGAGTAGGCTGGTGGCGTACAACACAAAGTGTCGTAATGTGAAAATTCGTGCCCAAGGCGCAAGTTAGGGGGCGTTCAACACAAAGTGTCGACATGTGAAAATTTGTGCCCATGGCGCAAGCTGGGGGTGCATAACACAAAGTCTCGACATGTGAAAATTTGTGCCCAAGGCGCAGGCTAGGGGCGCACAACACAAAGTGTCGACATGTAAAAATTCATGCCCAAGGCGCAGGATGGGGGAAGCAGAACACAAAGTGTCGACATGTTAAATTTAATGAACAAGGCACAGGCTGGGGATGCACAACACAAATTGTCGACATGCAAAAATTTACGACAAAGGCGTAGGGTGGGGAGCACAACACAAAGTGTTGACATGCAAAAATTCATGCACAAGGTGCAGGCTGGGGTATAACACAAAGTGTCGACATGTGAAAATTTGTTCCCAGGTGCGAGGCTAGGGGCGCACAACAGAAAGTGTCGACATGTGAAAATTCATGCCCAAGGTGCAGGTTGGGGCGAAAACACAAATTGTCGACATGCAAAAATTTTGTACCAAGGCTCAGGATGGGGGCACACAACACAAAGTGTCGACATGCGAAAATTTGGGCCCAAGCGCATAGTTGGGGGGTGCTCAACACAAAGTGTCGACATGTGAAAATTTTGAGTATTGCGCAAGCTAGTGGCGCATAACACAAAGTGTCGACATGCGAAAATTTGTTCCCAAGGCATAGGCTAGGGGTGCACAACACAAAGTTTCAACATGCAAAAATTCGTGCCCAAGGCGCATTCTGGGGGTGCACAACACAAAGTTTTAACATGTGAAAATTTGTGCCCAAGGCGCAGGCTGGGGGCGCACAACACAAAGTGTCGACATGAAAAAATTCATGCCCAAGGCACAGGCTGGGGGCGCTCAAAACAAAGTGTCAACATGTAAAAATTCACGCCCAAGGCACAGGCTTGGGCACACAACACAAAGTGTCGACATGTTAAAATTCACTCCCAAGGCGCAGTAGGGGTGCACATCACAAACTGTCGACATGTGAAAATTCGTGCCCAAGGTATAGGCTGGGGGCTCACAAGACAAAGTTTCGACATGAAAAAATTTGCACCCAAGGCACAAGTTGGGGGCGCACAACACAAAGTTTCAACATGCGAAAATTTGTGCCCAAGGCGCAGGTGGGGTGCACAACACAAAGTGTCGACATGTGAAAATTTGTGCCCAAGTGTAGGCTAGGGGCACACAACACAAAGTGTCGACATGCGAAAATTCACGCCCAAGGCGTAGGCTGGAGCATACAACACAAAGTTTTGACATGTAAAAATTCATGCACAAGGCGCAGTGGGGCGCACAACACAAAGTGTCGACATGTGAAAAATTCACCCAATGTGCGGGCAAGGGCGCACAAAACAAAGTGTCGACATGCAAAAATTTACACCCATGGTGCAGGATGGGGCACACAACACAAAGTGTCGGCATGCGAAAATTTACGCCCACGGCGTAGGCTGGGGGCACACAACAAAAAGTGTCAACATGTTAAAATTCACACCCAAGGCACAGGCTAGGGGTGCACATCACAAAGTGTAAACATGTGAAAATTTGCGCCCAAGGTGTAGGATGGGGGCACACAACACAAAGTGTCGACATGTGAAAATTCACTCTGAAGGCGCAGGCTAGGGGTGCACAACACAAAGTGTCGACATGCGAAAATTCGTAGCCATGGCACAGGGTGGGGGCACATAACACAAAGTGTCGACATGCAAAAATTTTCTCCCAAGGTACAAGTTGGGGGCACACAACACATAGTGTCGACATGTGAAAAATTTTGCCAAAGGCGCAGGTTTGGGGCACAGAACACAAAGTGTCGACATGCAAAAATTCATACCCAAGGCACAAGTCTGGGCGCGCATAACACAAAGTGTCAACATGCAAAAATTTGTGCCCAAGGTGTACAGGCTGGGTGCGCACAACACAAAGTGTCGACATGTGAAAATTCGTTCCCAAGGCGCAGGTTGGGGGCGAACAACACAAAGTTTTGACATGTGAAAATTTGTGCCCAAGGCACAGGCTGAGAGGCACACAACATAAAGTGTCGACATGTGAAAATACAAGCCCAAGGCGCAGGCTGGGGTCGCATAACACAAAGTGTCGACATGTGAAAATTTGACTCAGGCGGGTTGGGGGTGCACAACACAAATTGTCGACATGCGAAAATTCACGCCGAAGGTACAGGCTGGGGGCGCACAACACAAAGTGTCAACATGTGAAAATTCATGCCCAAGGCACATGGCTATGGGTGCAAAACACAAAGTGTCGACATGAAAAAATTTGTGCCCAAGGCGCAGGTTGGGGGCGCACAACACAAAGTGCCGACATTCGAAAATTTTCACCCAAGGCGCAGGTTTGGGGTGCACAACACAAAGTGTCGACATGCAAAAATTCATGCCCAAGGTGTTGGATGGGGGTGCACAACACAAAGTGTTGACATGCTGAAAATTTGTGCCCAAGGCGCAAGCTGGGGCCGCACAACACAAAGTGTCGACATGTGAAAATTCACGCCCAAGGTGCGGGTGGGGCACAAAACACAAAATGTTGACATGCAAAAATTCACACCCAAGGCATAGGCTTTGGGTGCATAACAAAAAGTGTCGACATGAAAAATCATGCCCAAGCTGCAGGCTTCGGCGTATAACACAAAGTGTCGACATGTGAAAATTCACACCCATGGCGCAAGCTGGGGGTGCACAACACAAAGTGTCAACATGCAAAAATTCACACACAAGGCATAGGCTGGGGGCAAACAACACAATGTGTCGACATGTGAAAATTCATGCCCAAGGCATAGGTTGGGGGCACACAACACAAATTGTCGACATGTAAAAACTTACACCCAAGGCACAGGATGGGGGCGCACAACACAAAGTGTCGACATTGGAAAATTCACGCCCAAGGTGCAGGATGGGGGTGCACAACACAAAGTGTCGACATGTGAAAATTTGCGCCCATGGTACAACCTAGGGGCACACAACACAAAGTTTCTACATGCGAAAAAAATTTTCCCAAGGCATAGGCTGGGGGAGCACAACACAAAGTGTCGACATGTGAAAATTTACGCCCAAGGCATAGGCTTGGGGCACATAACATAAAGTGTTAATATGTGAAAATTTATGGACAAGGCATAGGCTGGGGGAGCACAACACAAAGTGTCGACATGTGAAAATTTACACCCAAGGCATAGGCTTGGGGCACATAACACAAAGTGTCAACATGTGAAAATTTACGCACAAGGCATAGGTTGGGGGTGCACAACACAAAGTGTCGACATGCAAAAATTCACTCCCAAGGCGCAGGCTGGGGGCGCACAACACAAAGTGTGGACATGTGAAAACTCATGCCCAAGGCGCAGGCTGGGGCTCACAACACAAAGTGTTGACATGTGAAAATTGCACCCAAGGTGCATGCTGGGGGTGCACAACACAATGTGTCGACATGCAAAAATTTTCACCCAAGGCGCAAGTTAGGGGCACATAACACAAAGTGTCGACATGTAAAAATTCATGCCCAAGGCGCTGGATGGGGTGCACAACACAAAGTTTCAATATGCAGAAATTCACACCCAAGGCATCGGTTGGGGGTGCACAACACAAAGTGTGGACATGTGAGAATTCATGCCCAAGGTGCAAGCTGGGGCCACACAACACAAACTATCGACATGTAAAAATTCACACCCAAGGCATAGGTTTGGGAGCACAACAAAAAGTGTCGACATGTGAAAATTCATGCACAAGGCATAGGCTGAGGGTGCACAACACAAAGTGTCGACATGTGAAAATTCATGCCAAAGGCACAGGCTGGGGCCGCACAACATAAAGTGTCAACATGCAAAAATTTGCACCCAAGGCGCAGGCTGGGGGCGCACAACACAAAGTGTCGACATGTGAAAATTCACGCTCAAGCTGCACACTGGGGGAACACAACACAAAGTGTCGACATGTGAAAATTCATGCCCAAGGCGCAGGCTGCGGGCACACAACACATAGTGTCAACATGCAAAAATTCCCACGCAAGGCACAAGATGGGGAAGCACAACACAAAGTGTCGACATGTGAAAATTCACACCCAAGGTGCAGGCTGGTGGCGCACAACACAAAGTGTTCACATGTAGAAATTTACACCAAGCGAAGAATTCACACCAAAAGTGTCGACATGTAAAAATTTACGCCCAAGGCACACAACACAAACAAAGTGTCAAGATGTGAAAATTTGCACCCAAGGCGTAGGTTGGGCGCACAACACAAAGTGTCGACATGTGAAAATTCACGCCCAAGGCGCAGGCTGGGGGCACACAACACAAAGTGTCGACATGTGAAAATTCACGCCTAAGGCAAGCAGTTGGGCGCACAACACAAAGTGTCGACATGTAAAAATTCACCCCAAGGCTCGGTGGGGCACACAACACAGTGTTGTCGACATCTGAAAATACGTGCCCAAGGCGCGAGCTGGGAGCACACAACACAAAGTGTCGACATGCGAAAATTTGTGCCCAAGGTAGAGGTTGGGGCCGCACAACTAAAAGTGTCGACATGTGAAAATTGCAGCCCAAGGCGTAGCCCTTGTGGGTGCACAACACAAAGTGTCGACATGCGAAAATTCACACCCAAGGCACACTATAGGTGCAAAACACAAAGTGTCGACATGAAAAAATTCGTGCCCAAGGCACAGGTTGGGGGCATATTACACAAAGTGCCGAGATTCAAAAATTTTCACCCAAGGCGCATGTTGGGGGTGCACAACAAAAGTGTCGACATGCAAAAATTCATGCCCAAGGCACTGGATGGGGGTGCACAACACAAAGTGTTGACATGTGAAAATTTGTGCCCAAGGCACAGGCTGCGGCCGCACAACATAAAGTGTCGACATGTGAAAATTCACGCCCAAGGTGCAGGATGGGGGTGCAAAACACAAAGTGTCGACATGAAAAAATTTTCGCCCAAGGTGCAAGGCTTGGGGCGCACAACAAAAAGTGTTGACATGTGAAAATTCGAGCCCAAGGCAGCTTCAGTGCACAACACAAAGTTTCGACATGTGAAAATTCATGCCCATGGCGTAAGCTGGGGGTGCTCAACACAAAGTGTCGACATGTAAAAATTCACGCCCAAGGCATAGGCTGGGGGTGCACAACACAAAGTGTCGACATGTGAAAATTCATGCCCAAGGCACAGGCTGGGGGTGCACAACACAAATTGTTGACATGCAAAAATTTACGCCCAAGGCGCAGGATGGGGCTCACAACACAAAGTGTCGACATTGAAAAATTCACGCCCAAGGTGCAGGATGGGAGTGAAGAACACAAAGTGTCGACTTGTGAAAATTTGTGCCCATGGCGCAAGCTAGGGGTGCACAACACAAAGTGTCGACATGCGAAAATTTTTGCCCAAGGCATAGGTTGGGGGCACAACACAAAGTGTCGACATGTGAAAATTTGTGCCCAAGGCACAGGCTTGGGGCACATAACACAAAGAGTCAACATGTGAAATTTTTTGCCCAAGGCATAGGCCGGTGGAGCTCAACACAAAGTGTCAACATGCAAAAATTCACACCCAAGGCATAGGCTGGGGGCACAACACAAAGTGTCGACATGTGAAAATTTGCGACAAAGGCGCAGGCTGGGGGCACACAACACAAAGTGTCGACATGTGAAAATTCACCCAAGGTGCACAGGATGGGGGTGCACAACACAAAGTGTCGACATGTGAAAATTCATGCCCAAGGCGCAGTGGGGCTGCACAACACAAAGTGTCGACATGTAAAAATTTGCACCCAAAGACACGGGATGGGGCGCACAACACAAAGTGTCGACATGCGAAAATTTTCACCCAAGGCCCAGTGCACAGTTAGGGCACACAACACAAAGTGTCGACGACATGTAAAAATTCATGCCCCAAACGCACAGGAGCTGGAGGTGCATAACAAAAAGTGACGACATGTAAAATTCACCCAAGGCAAAGGCAGGGGCACATGCACAAAAGTGTCGACATGTGAAAATTCACGCCCAAGGCATAGGCTGGGGGATGCACAACACAAAGTGTCAACATGTGAAAATTTGCACCCAAGGTGCAGATGAGGGCGCACAACAAAAGTGTCGACATGTGAAAATTCACACCGAAGGCGCAGGATGGGGGCGCACAACACAAAGTGTCGACATGTGAAAATTCACACAAAGGCATAGGTGGGGTGCACAACACAAAGTGTCGACATGTAAAAATTCGCCCAAGGCACAGGTTAGGGGCGCACAACACAAAGTGTCGACATGTGAAAATTTGTGCATAAGGCACAGTGGGGGGCAAACACAACACAAAGTGTCTACATGTGAAAATTCATGCCCAAGGCGTAAGTTGGGGGCACACACACAAAGTGTCGACATGTGAAAATTCATAATCAAGGGCATGGCTTTGGGGCAACAACACAAAGTGTCGACATGTGAAAATTCACAACCAAGGCGTAGTGCAGTGGGGCACACAACACAAAGTGTCGACATGTGAAAATTCGTGCCCAAGGCATAGGTTGGGGGTGCACAACACAAAGTGTCGACATGTGAAAATTCACCCATGGCACAAGTGGGGCACAAACACAAAGTGTCGACATGTGAAAATTCACCCAAGGCGCAGGGGGGGGTGCACAACACAAAGTGTCGACATGTGAAAATTCGTGCCCAAGGAACAGGGTGGGGGCGCACAACACAAAGTGTCGACATGTGAAAAATTCACGCCCAAGGCGCAGGCTGGGGGCACACAACACAAAGTGTCGACATGCGAAAAATTCATGCCCAAGGCGCAGGGATGGGGTGCACACACAAAAGTGTCGACATGTGAAAATTTGTGCCCAAGGTGCGGTGGGGGCACACAACACAAAGTGTCGACATGTGAAATTTGCACCCAAGGCGTAGAGGTTGGGGCACACAACACAAAGTGTCGACATGTGAAAATTCACACCCAGGCACACGCAGTTGGGGGTGCACAACACAAAGTGTCGACATGTGAAAATTCATGCCCAAGGCGCAGGCTGGGGGCATATAACACAAAGTGTCGACATGTGAAAATTTAATGCCCAAGGCGCGGGTGTTGGGCGCACACACAAAAGTGTCGACATGCAAAAAATTCATGCCCAAGAGGCCAGGATGGGGGCACAACACAAAGTGTCGACATGTGAAAATTGTGCCCAAGGCACGTTTGGAGGTGCAGGCACACACACACAAAGTGTCGACATGTGAAAATTCACGCCCAAGCGCAGTGGGGGCACTGAACACAAAGTGTCGACATGTGAAAATTCACCCAAGGCACAAAGTTAGGGCGTGACAACACAAAGTGTCTACATGTGAAAATTCGTGCCCAAGGCGCAGGCTTGGGCACACAACACAAATGTTTCGACATGTGAAAATTCATGCCCAAGGCGCAGGTTGGGGTGCACAACACAAAGTGTCGACATGTGAAAATTCATGCCCAAGGCGCATGCTGGGGGTGCACAACACAAAGTGTCGACATGTGAAAATTCATGCCCAAGGCGCAGACTGGGGCACAACACAAAGTGTCGACATGCAAAATTCATGCCTAAGGCACACAAGATTGGGGCGCACAACACAGAGTGTCGACATGAAAAAATTCACGCCCAAGGCGCAGGCTGGGGGTGCACAACACAAAGTGTCAACATGCGAAAATTCACGCCCAAGGCACAAGCTGGGGGTGCACAACACAAAGTGTCGACATGCAAAATTCATGCAAGGCAAGGTTGGGGTCGCACAACAAAAGTGTCGACATGTGAAAATTTGTGCCCAAGGCACAAGTTGGGGGTGCACAACACAAAGTGTCGACATGTGAAAATTCATGCCCAAGGCACAGGATGGGGCACAACACAAAGTGTCGACATGCAAAAATTTGTGCCCAAGGCGCAGGTTGGGGGTGCACAACACAAAGTGTCGACATGAAAAAATTCATGCCCAAGGCGCAGGTTGGGGGTGCACAACACAAAGTGTCGACATGTGAAAATTTGCCCAAGGTGCAGGCTAGGGGTGCACAACACAAAGTGTCGACATGTGAAAAATTTGTGCCCAAGGCACAGGCTGGGGCACAACACAAAGTGTCGACATGCAAAAATTCACGCCCAAGGCACGGTGAGGGTGCCTTGTGCACAACACAAAGTGTCGACATGTGAAAATTCACCCAAGTGCGAGTTGGGGCGCACAACACAAAGTGTCGACATGTGAAAATTCATGCCCAAGGCACAGGCTGGGGCGCACAACACAAAGTGTCGACATGTGAAAATTCACGCCCAAGGCATAGGATGGGGGCACACAACACAAAGTGTCGACATGTGAAAATTCACGCCCAAGGCGCAGCTGGGGGTGCACAACACAAAGTGTCGACATGTGAAAATTCATGCCCAAGGCGCAGGCTTGGGGTCACACAACACAAAGTGTCGACATGTGAAAATTCATGCACCCTTAGGCAAAGGCTTGGGGCACACAACACAAAGTGTCGACATGCGAAAATTTGTGCCCAAGGCGCAGGCTGGGGGTGCACAACACAAAGTGTCGACATGTGAAAATTTGTGCCCAAGGCAGGGCTAGGGCACACAACACAAAGTGTCGACATGTGAAAATTTGTGCCCAAGGCATAAGGCAGGGCAGCACAACACAAAGTGTCGACATGTGAAAAATTTGTGCCCAAGGCATGCAATCTTGGCAGGCAGCACAACACAAAGTGTCGACATGTGAAAATTTGTGCCCAAGGCACAGGTTGGAGGCACACAACACAAAGTGTCGACATGTGAAAATTTGTGCCCAAGGCGTAGTTTGGGGCACACAACACAAAGTGTCGACATGTGAAAATTCATATGCCCAAGGCGCGAGTTGGGGGCACAACACAAAAGTGTCGACATGTGAAAATTCACACCCAAGGCACAGGCGGGGTGCACACAACACAAAGTGTCGACATGTGAAAATTCATGCCCAAGGCACAGGCTGGGGCACACAACACAAAGTGTCGACATGTGAAAATTCACGCCCAAGGCGCAGGCTAGGGGCGCACAACACAAAGTGTCGACATGTGAAAATTCAGACCAAGGCATAGGCTGGGGCACATAACACAAAAGTGTCGACATGCAAAATTTGCACCCCAAGGCATACAGGTAGTTGGGGTGCACAACACAAAGTGTCGACATGTGAAAATTTTGCACCCAAGGCGCAGGTTGGGGGTGCACAACACAAAGTGTCGACATGTGAAAATTCATGCACCAAGGGCACGGGGGGGCACAACACAAAGTGTCGACATGTGAAAATTTGCACCCAAGGTGCAGTGGCAGTGCACAACACAAAGTGTCGACATGCAAAAATTCATGCCCAGAGGGCACGAGGTCAGGGGCGCACAACACAAAGTGTTTGACATGTGAAAATTCAATGCCCAAGGCGCAGCTGTTGGGCACACAACACAAAGTGTCGACATGCGAAAATTTGCATGCCCAAGGCGTAGGTTGGGCGCACAACACAAAGTGTCGACATGTGAAAATTCATGCCCAAGGCGCAGGCTGGGGGCACACAACACAAAGTGTCGACATGCGAAAATTCATGCCCAAAGGCACAGTGTCAGGGCACAACAATAAAAAGTCGACATGTGAAAATTCACACCCAAGGCACAGGCTAGGGGTGCACAACACAAAGTGTCGACATGTGAAAATTCACACCCAAGGCGTAGGCTGGGGGGCACACACACAAAGTGTCGACATGTGAAAATTCACGCCCAAGGCGCAGGTTGGGGCGCACAACACAAAGTGTCGACATGCAAAAATTCATGCCCAAGGCAAGTGGTGGGGGCGCACAACACAAAGTGTCGACATGCGAAAATTTGTGCCCAAGGCGCAGGCTGGGGGCGCACAACACAAAGTGTCGACATGTGAAAATTCACGCCCAAGGCGCAGGCTGGGGGCACACAACACAAAGTGTCGACATGTGAAAATTCACACCCAAGGCGTAGGCTGGGGGCGCACAACACAAAGTGTCGACATGTGAAAATTCATGCCCAAGGCGCAGGCTGAGGGGCGCACAACACAAAGTGTCGACATGTGAAAATTTGCACCCAAGTGCAGGCGCAAGCTGGGGCACACAACACAAAAAGTGTCGACATGTGAAAATTCGCACCCAAGGCATAGGTGGGGTGCACAACACAAAGTGTCGACATGTGAAAATTCATGCCCAAGGCATAGGCTGGGGGCACACAACACAAAGTGTCGACATGTGAAAATTCACCCAAGGCACGGTGGGGCGCACAACACAAAGTGTCGACATGTGAAAATTTGTGCCCAAGGCGCAGTGGGGGCACAACACAAAGTGTCGACATGTGAAAATTTGTGCCCAAGGCATAGGCTGGGGGCACACAACACAAAGTGTCGACATGCAAAAAATTTGTGCCCAAGGCATAGGTTAGGGGTGCACATAACACAAAGTGTCGACATGTGAAAATTCATGCCCAAGGCATAGGTTGGGGGCACACAACACAAAGTGTCAACATGTGAAAATTCATGCCCAAGGCATGGCTGGGGGCACACAACACAAAGTGTCAACATGTGAAAAATTTGTGCCCAAGGCATTAGGTTTGGGCACACAACACAAAGTGTCGACATGTGTGAAAATTCACGTGCCCAAGGCATAGGTTGGGGCCACAACACAAAGTGTCGACATGCAAAATTTCACCCCATGGCGCAGGGTATGGGCACACAACACAAAGTGTCGACATGTGAAAATTCATGCCCAAGGCAGGTTGGGGCACACAACACAAAGTGTCGACATGTGAAAATTTGTGCCCAAGGCACGGGCCTTGGGGCACAACACAAAGTGTCGACATGTGAAAATTTTGCCCAAGGCACAGGTTTGGGCGCACAACACAAAGTGTCGACATGTGAAAATTCATGCCCAAGGCGCAGGATGGGGGTGCACAACACAAAGTGTCGACATGGGAAAATTCACGCCCAAGGCGCAGGTTGGGGGCACACAACACAAAGTGTCGACATGAGAAAATTCACCCAAGGCATAGGTTTGGGTGCAACACAAAAGTGTCGACATGTGAAAATTCACACCCAAGGCGCAGTTGGGGGCACACAACACAAAGTGTCGACATGTGAAAATTCATGCACCAAGGCGCAGTTGGGGGCACAACACAAAGTGTCGACATGTGAAAATTTACACCCAAGGCGAGTCAGGTGGGGCACAACACAAAGTGTCGACATGTGAAAAATTTGCACCCAAGGCGTAGGTTGGGGCACACAACACAAAGTGTCGACATGTGAAAATTTGTGCCCAAGGTGCAGAGGGGCGCACAACACAAAGTGTCGACATTGAAAAATTCATGCCCAAGGCATAGGCTGGGGGCACACAACACAAAGTGTCGACATGTGAAAATTCACACCCAAGGCATAGCAGTGAGGGCCTGCAAACACAAAGTGTCGACATGTGAAAATTCACACAAGGCGGAGGCTGGGGGCACAACACAAAGTGTCGACATGTGAAAATTTGCACCCAGGCGCAGAGTTGGGGGTCACACAACACAAGTGTCGACATGTGAAAATTTGTGCACACCAAGGCGCATAGGGTTGGGGGCACACAACACAAAGTGTCGACATGTGAAAATTTGTGCCCAAAGGCAGGTGGGGGTGCACAACACAAAGTGTCGACATGTGAAAATTCATGCCCAAGGCGCGAGATGGGGGTACACAACACAAAGTGTCGACATGTGAAAATTGTGCCCAAGGCGTAGGTGGGGTGCACAACAAAAGTGTCGACATGTGAAAATTCATGCCCAAGGCATGCAAAGTTGGGGGCATGCTGACACAAAAAGTGTCGACATGTGAAAATTTGTGCCCAAGGCGTAGGTTGGGGGCACACAAAAAAAGTGTCGACATGTGAAAATTCATGCCTAAGGTGCAGGCTGGGGCACAACACAAAGTGTCGACATGTGAAAATTTGTGCCCAAGGCGCAGGCTGGGGGCGCACAACACAAAGTGTCGACATGTGAAAATTCATGCCCAAGGCGCAGGTGGGTGCACAACACAAAGTGTCGACATGTGAAAATTTGTGCCCAAGGCACTGGTAGGGGGGCACACACACAAAGTGTCGACATGTGAAAATTCATGCCCAAGGCACAATGGGGGCGCACACAACAAAGTGTCGACATGTGAAAAATTTGTGCCCAAGGCGTAGGTGAGGGGCACAACACAAAGTGTCGACATGTGAAAATTCACACCCAAGGCGTGCGGGGGGGTGCACAACACAAAGTGTCGACATGTGAAAATTTGTGCCCAAGGCGTAGGCTGGGGCACAAAACACAAAGTGTCGACATGTGAAAATTTGTGCCCAAGGTGCAGGAGTTGGGGTGCACAACACAAAGTGTCGACATGTAAAAATTTGCCCAAGGCATTTAGGCGGTGGGGGCGCACAACACAAAGTGTCGACATGCAAAAATTCACACCCAAGGCGCAGGCTGGGGGTGCACAACACAAAGTGTTGACATGTGAAAATTCACACCCAAGGCGCAGGTTGGGGTGCACACAACACAAAGTGTCGACATGCAAAAATTGTGCCCAAGGCGCAGGTTTGGGGCGCACAACACAAAGTGTCGACATGTGAAAATTCATGCCCAAGGCGCAGGTTGGGGTGCACAGACACAAAGTGTCGACATGCGAAAATTCATGCCCACATGGCAGGCTTGGGGGCACAACACAAAGTGTCGACATGTGAAAATTCACTGCCCATGGGCGCAGGGTTGAGGGGCGCACAACACAAAGTGTCGACATGACAAAATTTGCGCCCAAGGCGCAGGTGAGGCGCGGCCACAACACAAAGTGTCGACATGAAAAAATTCATGCCCAAGGCGCAGGTTGGGGCACACAACACAAAGTGTCGACATGTGAAAATTTGTGCCCAAGGCGCAGGCTGGGGCACAACACAAAGTGTCGACATGTGAAAATTCATGCCCAAGGCATAGGCTTGGGTGCACAACACAAAGTGTCGACATGTGAAAATTTGTGCACCAAAGCGCAAAGTGGGCACATGAACACAAAGTGTCGACATGTGAAAATTTGCACCCAAGGCACAGGCTGGGGGCGCACAACACAAAGTGTCGACATGTGAAAATTCATGCCCAAGGCACAGGTTGGGGCGCACAACACAAAGTGTCGACATGCAAAAATTCATGCCCAAGGCGGTTGGGGGGCACACACACAAAGTGTCGACATGTGAAAATTCATGCCCAAGGCGCAAGGTTGGGGGCACACAACACAAAGTGTCGACATGTGAAAATTCACGCCCAAGGCACAGGTTAGGGGCGCACAACACAAAGTGTCGACATGTGAAAATTCACCCAAGGCACAGGTTGGGGCACACAACACAAAGTGTCGACATGAGAAAATTCACACCCAAGGCATAGGTTGGGGCACAACACAAAGTGTCGACATGTGAAAATTCATGCCCAAAGGCAGTGGTGGGGCACACACACAAAAGTGTCGACATGTGAAAATTCACACCCAAGGCACGGGCTGGGGGGCACAAACACAAAGTGTCGACATGTGAAAATTTGTGCCCAAGGCATGGGGGTGCACAACACAAAGTGTCGACATGTGAAAATTCACACCCAAGGCGCAGGCTGGGGGCGCACAACACAAAGTGTCGACATGTGAAAATTTGTGCATTGCCCAAGGCACAGTGAGGGCGGGCACACAACACAAAGTGTCGACATGTGAAAATTCATGCCCCAAGGCACAAGGTGGGCGCACAACACAAAGTGTCGACATGCAAAAATTCACACCCAGGCGCAGGTTGGGGGGGCACACACAACACAAAGTGTCGACATGTGAAAATTTTGCCCAAGGCACAAGGCAGATGGGGCACACAACACAAAGTGTCGACATGTGAAAATTTTGCCCCAAGGCGCGGAGGTGGGGCGCACAACACAAAGTGTCGACATGTGAAAATTCACAAGGCGTTGGGGGCACATGTGAAAATTCACACCCAAGGTGGGGGCACACAACACAAAGTGTCGACATGTGAAAAATTCACCCAAGGCAGAGGTTGGGGCACACAACACAAAGTGTCGACATGTGAAAATTCACGCCCAAGGCGCAGTTAGGGGCACCTGACAAACACAAAGTGTCGACATGTGAAAATTCACACCAAGGCGTAGGTTAGGGGTGCACACAACAAAGTGTCGACATGTGAAAAATTCATGCCCAAGGCGCAAGGCTAGGGGGCGCACACAACACAAAGTGTCGACATGTGAAAATTCATGCCCAAGGCAGGTTGGGGGGCTGCACACAAAGTGTCGACATGTGAAAATTCATGCCCAAGGTGCAGGCTGGGGGCACACAACACAAAGTGTCGACATGTGAAAATTCATGCCCAAGGCGGGTTGGGGGCACATAACACAAAGTGTCGACATGTGAAAATTCACGCCCAAGGCAAGCGTGATTGGGGGGCACACAGCACAAAGTGTCGACATGGAAAAATTCATGCCCAAGGCACAGGTTGGAGGCACAAAGCACAAAGTGTCGACATGGAAAAATTCACGCCCAAGGCGCGGTGAGGCGCACAACACAAAGTGTCGACATGTGAAAATTCACCCATGGAGCGCATGATGGGGGCACACACACAAAAAGTGTCGACATGAAAAAATTCACGCCCAAGGCGCAGGTTTGAGGCGCACAACACAAAGTGTCGACATGCGAAAAATTTGTGCCCAAGGCGCATGAGGCTTGGGCACACACAACACAAAGTGTCGACATGTGAAAATTCATGCCCAAGGCACAGGCTGGGGGCGCACAACACAAAGTGTCGACATGTGAAAATTCATGCCCAAGGCACAGGCTGGGGGTGCACAACACAAAGTGTCGACATGTGAAAATTTTTGCCCAAGGCGCAGGCTGGGTGCACAACACAAAAGTGTCGACATGTGAAAATTCATGCCCCAAGGCACAGGTTGGGGGCGCACAACACAAAGTGTCGACATGTGAAAAATTTTTGTGCACCCAGGCGCGGAGTGGGGTGCACAACACAAAGTGTCGACATGTGAAAATTCATGCCCAAGGCGTAGGTTAGGGCACACAACACAAAGTGTCGACATGTGAAAATTTTGCACCCAAGGCGCAGGTTAGGGGTGCACAACACAAAGTGTCGACATGTGAAAATTCACGCCCAAGGCGTAGGCTAGGGGCACACAACACAAAGTGTCGACATGTGAAAATTCATGCCCAAGGCGCGCAGTGGGGCGCACAACACAAAGTGTCACATGTGAAAATTTGTGCACCATAAGGCGTAGGATGGGGTGCACAACACAAAGTGTCGACATGTGAAAATTCATTTGCCCAAGAGCGCAGGTTGGGGCACACACTGACACAAAGTGTCGACATGTGAAAATTTGTGCCCAAGGCATGTAGGTTGGGGGTGCACAACACAAAGTGTCGACATGTGAAAATTCACGCCCAAGGCGCAGGCTGGGGGCGCACAACACAAAGTGTCGACATGTGAAAATTTGTGCCCAAGGCACATAGTTGCGGGGTGCACAAACACAAAGTGTCGACATGTGAAAAATTGCCCAAGGCGCGAGGTTGGGCGCACACAACAAAGTGTCGACATGTGAAAATTCACACCCAGGCCAAGGCAGGCGGGGGTGCACAACACAAAGTGTCGACATGGGAAAATTCATGCCCAAGGCATAGGTTGGGGGCGCACAGCACAAAGTGTCGACATGCAAAATTCATGCCCAAGGCACAGGTTGGGGGCGCACAACACAAAGTGTCGACATGTGAAAATTCATGCCCCAAGGCGCGAGGTTGGGGTGCACAACACAAAGTGTCGACATGTGAAAATTCATGCCCAAGCGCGAGCAGGGCGCACAACACAAAGTGTCGACATGCATGAAAATTTTGCCCAAGGCATGAGGTTGGGGGCACATAACACAAAGTGTCGACATGTGAAAATTCATGCCCAAGCATAGGTTGGGGGCGCACAAACACAAAGTGTCGACATGTGAAAATTTGTACCCAGGCGCGAGTGGGGGCACACACACAAAAGTGTCGACATGTGAAAATTCATGCCCAAGGCACAGGCTGAGGTGCAGCAACACAAAGTGTCGACATGTGAAAATTCATGCCCAAGGCACGAGGTTGGGGCGCACAACACAAAGTGTCGACATGTGAAAATTCATGCCCAAGGCGCAGTCAGGGGGCACAACACAAAGTGTCGACATGTGAAAATTCAAGCAAGGCCAGGCGATTTGGGGCACAACACAAAGTGTCGACATGTGAAAATTCACACCCAAGGCACGAGGTGGGGTGCACAACACAAAGTGTCGACATGTGAAAATTTGTGCCCATGAGCGCACAGTGCAGGGGCGTACAACACAAAGTGTCGACATGTGAAAATTCACGCCCAAGGCAGGGTTAGGCGCACAACACAAAGTGTCAACATGTGAAAATTCATGCCCAAGGCGCAGGTTGGGGTGCACAACACAAAGTGTCGACATGTGAAAATTCATGCCCAAGCGCAGGCTGGGGGCACACAACACAAAGTGTCGACATGTGAAAATTCACACCCCAAGGCGCAAGGTTGGGGGCGCACAACACAAAGTGTCGACATGTGAAAATTCACACCCATGGCGCAGGTTGGGGGATGCACAACACAAAGTGTCGACATGTAAAAATTCATGCCCAAGGCATAGGCTGGGGCACACAACACAAAGTGTCGACATGTGAAAATTCACGCCCAAGGCACGCAGGTGGGGCGCACAACACAAAGTGTCGACATGTGAAAATTTGTGCCCAAGGCGCAGTTAGGGGTGCACAACACAAAGTGTCGACATGTGAAAATTTGTGCCCAAGGCGCAGGTTGGGGGCACACAACACAAAGTGTCGACATGCAAAAATTCATGCCCAAGCCCAAGGCGCAGAGGTGCATGGGGTGCATGTGAAAATTCATGCAAGCGATAACACAAAGTGTCGACATGTGAAAATTTGTGCCCAAGGCATGCGAGGTGGGGGCACAACACAAAGTGTCAACATGTGAAAATTCACACCCAAGGCGCAGGCTGGGGCACACAACACAAAGTGTCGACATGTGAAAATTCATGCCCCAAGGCGCAGGTGGGGCGCACAACACAAAGTGTCGACATGTGAAAATTTGTGCCCAAGGCATAGGTGTTGGGGTGCACAACACAAAGTGTCGACATGTGAAAATTCACACCCAAGGCACAGTTGGGGGCGCACAACAAAAGTGTCGACATGCAAAAATTCACCCAAGGCACAGGTGGGGGCACAAAAAACACAAAGTGTCGACATGCGAAAATTCATGCCCAAGGCACGAAGTGGGGGCACACAACACAAAGTGTCGACATGTGAAATTTATGCACCAGAGGCGAGTTGGGTGCACAAACACAAAGTGTCGACATGTGAAAATTCACACCCAAGGCACAAGCTGGGGGTGCACAACACAAAGTGTCGACATGTGAAAATTCATGCCCAAGGCATAGGATGGGGGTGCACAACACAAAGTGTCGACATGAAAAAATTTGTGCCCAAGGCACGGGGTCTGGGGCGCACAACACAAAGTGTCGACATGTGAAAATTCATACCCCAAGGCGAAGGTTGGGGCGGCACAAAACAAAGTGTCGACATGTGAAAATTCACACCCAAGGCGAGGCAGGGGAGCACAAACACAAAGTGTCGACATGTGAAAATTTATGCCCAAGGCATAGTTGGGGGCTGACCAACACAAAGTGTCGACATGTGAAAAAATCATGCCCAAGGCGTAGGTGGGGGCACAAGTAACAAAAGTGTCGACATGTGAAAATTCACCCATGCGCAGTGTGGGGGGCACACAACACAAAGTGTCGACATGTGAAAATTCACCCAAGGCGCGAGTGAGGCGTACAAACACAAAGTGTCGACATGTAAAAATTTGTGCCCAAGGCAAATAGGTTGGGGTGCACAACACAAAGTGTTGACATGAAAATTCATGCCCAAGGCAAGGCGGGGGGTGCACAACACAAAGTGTCGACATGTGAAAATTTGTGTCCAAGGCAGGTGGGGTGCACAACACAAAGTGTCGACATGTGAAAAATCACACCCAAGGCACGAGGTGGGGCGCACACAACACAAAGTGTCGACATGTGAAAATTCACACCTAAGGCACGGAGTTGGGGGGGCACACAACACAAAGTGTCGACATGAAAAATTCATGCCCAAGGCACAGGCTAGGGGCACAACACAAAGTGTCGACATGTGAAAATTTGCACCCAAGGTGCAGGCTGGGGGTGCACAACACAAAGTGTCGACATGTGAAAATTCATGTGCCCCAAGGGAATAGGCTGGGGTCAGCGCACAACACAAAGTGTCGACATGTGAAAATTTACCCAAGGCGTACGGGTTGGGCGCACAACACAAAGTGTCGACATGCAAAATTCACGCCCAAGGCGCAGGTTGGGGGTGCGCACAACACAAAGTGTCGACATGTGAAAATTCATGCCCAAGGCATAGGGGGGGCACACAACACAAAGTGTCGACATGTGAAAATTTACATGCCAAGGCACAGAGTTGGGGCGCATGACAACAAAAGTGTCGACATGCGAAAATTTTTTCACCAAGGCACAGGTGGGGCGCACAACACAAAGTGTCGACATGTGAAAATTTCACCCAAGGCGCAGGCTTAGGCACATAACACAAAGTGTTGACATGTGAAAAAATTCATGTCCAAGGCATAGGATGGGGCGCAGGTGTCGACATGTGCACCTGAAAGTGTCGACATGTGAAAATTTTTCCCAAGGCGCAGGCTAAGGGGAGACACTGAACAAAAGTGTCGACATGTGAAATTTTGCACCAAAGGCACAGGGTTGGGGCGCACAACACAAAGTGTCAACATGCGAAAATTTGCCCAAGGTGCAGTTGGGGCGCACACACACAAAGTGTCAACATGTGAAAATTCATGCCCAAGGTGTAGGCAGGGGCAGGCACAACACAAAGTGTCGACATGTGAAAATTCACGCCCAAGGCGCAGTGGGGCGACAACACAAAGTGTCGACATGTGAAAATTCATGCCCAAGGCACAGGCTTGAGGGGGCACACACAAAGTGTCGACATGTGAAAATTTGCACCAAGTGCAGTGTCGACATGTGGCGCACAACACAACAAAAGTGTCGACATGTGAAAATTTGCACAAGCACGAGTTGGGGGCACACAACACAAAGTGTCGACATGCTGAAAATTTGTGCCCAAGGTAAGGCAGCGAGGTTCTGGGGCGCAACACAAAAGTGTCGACATGTGAAAATTCACACCCAAGCCCAAGTGCAGGTTAGGGCGCACAGCACATAGTGTTTACATGCAAAAATTCATGCCCAAGGCGCAGGCAGGGGTGCACAACACAAAGTGTCGACATGTGAAAATTCATACCCAAGGCGCAGGTGCACAGGTGTCGCACAACACAAAGTGTCACATGCAAAAATTCACGCCAAGAGCGCGAGTGGGGGCACAACACAAAGTGTCGACATGTGAAAATTTGTGCCCAAGGCAGGTGGGGCACAACACAAAGTGTCGACATGTGAAAATTTGTGCCCAAGGACGCGGTTGGGGCGCACAACACAAAGTGTCGACATGCAAAAATTTTGCCCAAGGCACTTAGGTTGGGGTGCACAACACAAAGTGTCGACATGTGAAAATTCACCCCAAGGTGCGGTGGGGCGCACAACACAAAGTGTCGACATGCAAAATTCATGCCCAAGGCAAGGTCAGGGGCACACAACACAAAGTGTCGACATGCAAAAATTTTACCCCCAAGGCACAGGTGGGGAAGCACAACACAAAGTGTCCACATGTGAAAATTCATGCCCAAGGTGCAGGGTGCAATGCAACACAAAGTGGGAAAAATTCATGGCCCAACACAAAAAGTGTCGACATGCAAAAAATTCACGCCCAAGGCAGTAAAGTGGGGGCACACACACAAAAGTGTCGACATGTGAAAATTCACGCCCAAGGCAGTGAAGGGGGCACATGACAACACAAAGTGTCGACATGTGAAAATTCACGCCCAAGGCGTAGGTTGGGGGCACACAACACAAAGTGTCGACATGTGAAAATTCACGCCCATGGCCCAGTGGAGGAGTGCACACAACACAAAGTGTCGACATGTAAAAATTCACTGCCCAAGGCATAGCAGTGGGCGCACAACACAAAGTGTCGACATGTAAAATTCACACCCAAAGGCGATGGTGGGGCACACAACACAAAGTGTCGACATGTGAAAATTCACACCCAAGGCGCAAGGTGGGGCGCACAATGACACAAAGTGTCGACATGTGAAAATTCATGCCCCAAGGCGCGAGTGCGGGGCGCACAACACAAAGTGTCGAACATGTGAAAATTCACTCCCAAGGCGAAGCAGGGTGCACAACACAAAAGTGTCGACATGTGAAAATTCACACCCAAGGCACAGGAGTGAGGGGCAGCAACAACAAAGTGTCGACATGTGAAAATTCACGCCCAGGAGCAGGTTGGGGCCACAACACAAAGTGTCGACATGTGAAAAATTTGTGCCCATGGCATAGGCGGATGGGGCACACAACACAAAGTGTCGACATGTGAAATTTTTCCCAAGGCGGGAGTGGGGTGCACAACACAAAGTGTCGACATGTGAAAATTCGTGCCCAAGGCATAGGCTGGGGGCACACAACACAAAGTGTCGACATGCAAAAATTCACACCAAGGCACAGGTTAGGGGTGCACAACACAAAGTGTCGACATGTGAAAATTCGTGCCCAAGGAGTGCAGGCAGGGGGTGCACAACACAAAGTGTCGACATGTGAAAATTCATGCCCAAGGCACAGGTGGGGGCACACAACACAAAGTGTCGACATGTAAAAATTCACACCAAGGCATGCGCAGTGCAGGGCACACAAACAAAGTGTCGACATGTGAAAATTTGTGCACAAGCAAGGCATAAGTTTGGGCAGCACAACACAAAAATGTCGACATGTGAAAATTTGTGCCCAAGGCACAGGCTGGGGGCACAACACAAAGTGTCGACATGCAAAAATTCATGCCCAAGGCGCAGGCTGGGGGCACACAACACAAAGTGTCGACATGTGAAAATTTCACACTCAAGTCAGGAAGTAAGGGCACACAACACAAAGTGTCGACATGTAAAAATTCATGCCCAAGGCGCAGGCTGGGAGCACACAACACAAAGTGTCGACATGCAAAATTTCATGCCCTAGGCCAAGGCGTAGGGGGCTCACAACACAAAGTGTCGACATGTGAAATTCACACCAAGGCATAGCGGCTGGGGCACACAACACAAAGTGTCGACATGTAAAAATTCACACCCGAGGCGAGGCTAGTGGGGCACACAACACAAAGTGTCGACATGCATGTGAAAATTCTGCCCAAGGCATAGGTCAGGGCGCACACACAACAAAGTGTCGACATGTGAAAAATTCACAAAGGCAGCCATTAAGGCGGCAGTTCAGGCGCACAACACAAAGTGTCGACATGTGAAAATTTCACCCAAGCCCAAAGATGGTATAGGTGGGCGCACAACACAAAGTGTCGACATGTGAAAATTTTGCCCAAGGCGTACAGGTGTCGGGAATGCACAACACAAAGTGTCGACATGTGAAAATTTGCTCCCAAGGCACGGGTGGGGGCACAACAAAAGTGTCGACATGTGAAAATTCATGCCCAAGGCGTAAGGTGGGGCACACAACACAAAGTGTCGACATGTAAAAATTTGTGCCCAAGGCAGGCTTTGGGCACAACACAAAGTGTCGACATGTGAAAATTTGTGCCCAGGCGCGAGTCAGGGCACAACACAAAGTGTCGACATGTGAAAATTCACCCAGGCAGAAGGAGCAACAACACAATGTGGGGGCACAACACAAAGTGTCGACATGCAAAAATTCATGCCCAAGAAAATACAGGTGGGCGCACAATACAAAAGTGTCGACATGTGAAAATTCACACCCAAGGCGCAGGATTGGGGGTGCACAAACACAAAGTGTCGACATGTGAAAATTCACGCCCAAGGCAGCAGGGTTTGGGGTGCAACACAAAGTGTCGACATGTGAAAATTCACACCCAGGTGCAACACAAAGTGTCACATGTGAAAATTCATGGGGCCACACAACACAAAGTGTCGACATGCAAAAATTTACAGCCCAAGGCACAGTTGAAAGGTGCACAACACAAAGTGTCGACATGTGAAAATTCACACCCAAAGGTGCAGGGTGGGGCATACCTGACACAAAGTGTCGACATGTAAAAATTCACACCCAAGGTGTTTGAGGTGCACACAACACAAAGTGTCGACATGTGAAAATTTGTGCCCAAGGCAGGGGGGTGCACAACACAAAGTGTCGACATGTGAAAATTCACACCCATGGTAGGTCATGTGCACACAACACAAAGTGTCGACATGTGAAAATTTTGCCCAAAGCCTGCACATGTGAAATTTGCCGGCACAACACAAAAACACAAAGTGTCGACATGTGAAAATTTGGGCACACCAAGGCACAGCATGGGGCGCTACAACACAAAAGTGTCGACATGTGAAAATTTGTGCACCCAAGGCGCAGGTCAGGCGTCACATGAACACAAAGTGTTGACATGTGAAAATTTACCCAAGGTCACATGCAGTTTAGGGCACACAACACAAAGTGTCGACATGTGAAAATTCAGCCCAAGGCGCAGGCTGGGGTGCACAACACAAAGTGTCGACATGTGAAAATTCATGCCCATGGCTAGAGTCGGGGTGCACACAACACAAAAGTGTCGACATGTAAAATTCATCACCCAAGGCGCAGTTTGGGGCACAAACACAAAGTGTCGACATGCAAAATTCATGCACCCAAGATAAGTCAGTTTGGGGTGCACAACAAAGTGTCGACATGCAAAAATTGCACCCAAGGCGTTTCAAGTGTGGTGCACAACACAAAGTGTCGACATTGAAAATTCACCCAAAATTCACACCCAAGTGTCGACATGTGAAAAATCACCAGCAAGCAACAAAAGTGTCAAAGCATGTCGACAAAAATTCAAAGGCACGAGGCTGGGGGCCGCACAACACAAAGTGTTCGACATGCAAAATTCACACCCAACTTGGCATAGGCAAGTGCGCGACATGTGAAAATTCATCAACATGTGAAAATTTACACAAAGTGTCGACATGTGAAAATTCCGCCCAAGGTGCAGGCACACAACACAAAGTGTCGACATGTGAAAATTTGCACGCGCCGGAGCCGCCACAAAGGTCACATGTGCAAAAATTACGGCACAGTCATAAACAAAGTGTCGACATGTGAAAATTCATGCCCTGGAGCGGAGTAATGTGATGTTAATTTTAGACATGTGACATCGATTATTATGAATAGCTCTATTATAGAAATCTATTATGGATGATGATATAGTTACAAAATTGAATTTTAATGATAAATATTGAATCTTGATATTGTTGTGATTTGGATCTAATGTTTATATATCATTTAGATGTTACGATGCCAGCCACGAGGCCGAAGGAGGTATTTTGCATTTTGCGAGGTTAAATCACAACAATGTTGGGGGCTGAGACTAACCATATTGAAATTCGATGTGAAATCAACAAGGTCACCATGGCAACCTATGTTTGATTGTTGTGTTTAATTAGGATTTCCCATAGGGGATTTCCATTATTGTAATGACCATAAAGGGGCATATGTGTGTTTTATTATGTGTTCCCTTTTTAAAATTATTGTTGTGTGTATTTTATTTGTAATGTGCTTTTGTTTTAATTATTTAAAAGTGATAGTATGATGTGAGAGTCATATAGTTAAAATTTAATTAAATTAAATAGGATGTGGAAGGTGAAATTAAATGTTATTGTCTTGGTTGAAAATGAAATTTATTTATATATTTTATAACCATATGGTAATTAAATATATGGTTGTGTCTAAAGTTTGTAAAAAAATAAATGTCATTAAAATAAATGCATTTTAAAAGAGTGTGTAAGTTACCAAGTATGGGTTGTGTAAGTGAAGTGATAGATTGTGTAAGAGGTTGTAAGGCTGATTTTGGAAGCGTAGAACACTCATCCTCTTTAAAAATTCAAATTTGAACTTGGGAGACAAATTTGGAAGCATGGGGACAAGTTAAACTTGTCCCACACCTCTCAAAATCCTCCATGACCATCGTATGCTATTAATTTGGAGTCAAAATCAACTTATTTTATTGCGTTTTGACATGTTTATTGTATAGATTATTGATTGCGCTTGTCTTACAAAAATTTAAATGCATTTCTTTTGGGGTATGGGCTTTACATTGTATGTGTAAGTAATTTTGTCATTTTCATTTATTATGATTTATTTTTCCTTGATGTTGAGATGCTCTTTAGGATGAGGAGCAGTGATGTGGCATCCCACTTGGAATCCACATCATCCTCTCCCTCCATCTCTCTTTAAAAATTGAAATTTCCTCCTCATTTTGAGGTTGTTGAAAGTTGGAGATTTCACTCTTGGTAGTCAAAATTTCTCTTGCATTTTGGAGCTTGCTTGGTGGAAGAAGTGGATTTGCTTGTGCATACATTTACCTTGCTGATTTGGAATTGGTTTTTGATGAAATAAAGACCATGTTGTTTTGAAAGCAAGTCTCCATCATTTGGAGAGGTAGGCTCTCACTTTTTAATATTGCTGTTGTTTCCTCTTTTAGCATGAATTTTATGAATGTATTTGTGTTTACCCGATTCTTAGAGGAGGGATGGAGTAGAATGCTTAGGACTGCATGGTGTGAGAGAAGACTATGAGGTTTATCGGAGGAGGATAAGGGATTTGCCATTGTTATTTGTCTTGGAGGGAATGTTGGTTTGGGATCCACTTTAGGGGAAAGGAATAGTAGCTTGCATTTCCTACTTGTGCACAAGGAGGTATAAGGGATAAATTTGGAGGAGGGATAAGGAGGGTTGAGGAGGGATAAGGTTTATGTGGATTGCTTATGCAGTCTTGGCGGTTTGCTCTAGGTGGATGCCCAAAATTGAACTTGGGAGGTATAAGGAGACCTCCGTAGTTCTTTGCTTTCGCTTGTAAGAAACTACTTGCTATGGAGAAGGATCCTTTGTTTGTTTAGAATTCCATTGTTATAGATTGAGAACTACATCTTAACTAGTTGTGTTTATTTCCTTGTTTGTGAATTTATGCTTATATGTGGAAGAAGCCATGTTCGCCATGTGTTGTATTATCATGCTCCATTTCAATATGGTTCGGGAGCTCGGGGGCCATTAGGGAAAGATGGATTCTATTTTCCCATTGGATATCTTGGCTTGGGTGGAGAGTGTTGCCTTTCCCCTTCCTTGTTGTGATTCAAAAAGATACTGAGAATGAAGAAATCAGGCAAATTCTTTGTTTGGAGAGAAGAGAATACGAGTTTGACAAATCGATTTCCTTTGAGCAATTTTAATCGTAACCCCACCCACTTCGAGTGGATGAATGTAATTGACATATATATGAGAGATGTTTACCTTATTATTAGAAAATTTGTAATCAAATTTGAGGAATGTAGAAGAATTGTAATTCTGTTTTGTAAAAATGTGAAATGAAATATATCACTGTATCCTTTTGGAAATTGAAAATGGAAAATTCAATCAACTAGAAGAGTTAAATTGTAATGTATTGTTTGAAATCAAATAAAGAATCATGTTCCTTGTTGATTTCATTGTTTTATGTTGTAAATTTTAAGAATTTGTTATATCCTTCTGAAAGTTGTTTTAGAAAAGAGAGTACATATAAAGGAAAGCGTGTATCAGAGAATTTGATCCACTTTGAATTAAGTCTTAGAATTGAAATCCACTTTGAATTTTGAATGTAAGTGTGTGTTGAATCAATTTGATGCCTTGAGAGAGAGATTTCGGTATGTTTCCCCTTAATTCGAAATCTGCATATTAAAATTAATAAACTGTTAATGCGAAATAACTTTGTTTCATTTTAAATTGTAACTACTGATTTTTAAAAAAATAAAAATAAATAATACAACTGATGTATAGTTTTGAGTTATGACTAAAATTAAGGAATAGACAATGTATTTAAGATGTACTTAATGTATAAAAAACCTTGTGTGTACTTCAATGATTAAAATGAACAACGAATATCCCCTTAAAACTAGAATTATACTTAATTTTAATTTAGATCCACATCACAAAGATGTAAAAATGAAAATGGGAAAGAAATCGTCCAAATTGAATCTTGGAAACAATACTTAAACTTATCTAGACCATCCCTGCAATGTTGCAGTTTACATGTTTGAGGAAAAGAAATCAAATTGAACAAAACTTAAAAGTTATAAAAATTGCTAGTCTTAAATTACAAAACCCTGCAGGATAAATTTTATTAAAATTGACCCTTAAAACCTTTACCCAATTCTAAAATTGATGATTTACCTATGCCACAAAGAGGACTCAGGGCCTTCCACGGAAAGTCCCAGGATTTGCCAAAAATGGAGCTTCACCTCAAAAGTTAGGGCCATTTGAAGTTTTACTTGAAAATGGCCATCCCAGCTCAAAAAATGAAATAATTCGACCTTAGAAAAATTAAAATTTTGAACTTTGGAAAAAATTTCCTAAAAATTCTCGCGACCGCATACACCCCTCATCCTATCGAAATTTTCCATGTGGCACGCTTGGAGAGGCAGGCGGGCCATTATTAAAAACTTAACCTTTTTGAAAATTTTGCCTTGGGAAAATTTTCCCCAATTCCCCGCAAACCCGCCCTTTGACCCGATCATGTGCTAACACATGGCGAAGTGAGAATGCAGTAGGATCAAAATGGAAAACTCGCCCTTTTTTTCCTTTTGGAAAACATTTCTCTTTTTCCCTCAGCCCGCCCACTGTGAATGGCAAATCTAGTGCATACGCGTGCACCTTCATTTGAGGCAAATCACGGAGGCGTGGAGGAAAATTTTCCTTTGGAAGAAGTGAGACTTTAGATTTGGGAAAAATTTAAAATGTTTACCCATGACCCACTAGGCTGAATGAATCACATGATGACACGTGGTGTTTGAAAAATTTTCCCAATTTTCTCCCTGTATCAAAGGCGTGGACCCTCTGAAGGGGGAAAATTTTCCCTCCTGAAACTCATGCACAGCCATAGCTTAAGTTTCTGAGGAATGTAGGAGGACTTCTTTATATAGTTGGAAAGGTAAGGAGAATTTCTATTTATCCATTAAGCCTAGATAAGGAAATTTTGATGATTCTAAGTGTGTAGAAAAATCTATTTGAATTTCAGGTCTTGATAGAGAGCATGGCGATAAATTTCTCCACGAACCTTAGTAAAACTTATAACCCCCAGGTTGGAACCTTATGAGCTTGTTATAAGATAAAGATAGAAAATATTGTGTTTGGTTAATCAAAATCTATTCCCCGAACCTATTGGTTTTGAAACTAATATCTTATTTACTTGTTTGTAAACCTCTTCTGAAAAAGAAAAATTATTCCATAATTTTCCTAGTTTATTTCTTGGTCTCAGTGGTAGTTAGAAGCGAGGCATTACACTTTGGTATCGGAGGTAGATGGTTGAAAAGCTTGGACCATTGAGCCCACTAGAAACATTAAGACTTGAAACGTAAAACTAGTGAATTGTTAATCTAGAAAACAAAACAAATTGAAAAAATGAACATGTTAGTAAACTTAGAAAGGCGGAAGAAAACTCAAGGTAATGTGGCTAACTCCCAGCTCCTGAAGGTCACGTACGAGGAAGGCTTAGAGCAGAAGCGTGGAGAAACGTTCACGAGGAAGATCGGGAAATCACCGCCACCTCCACCGCCACCTGCTTGCCCACCACCACCGAGACGAGGGTTTGGCTAGCTATCTACCACCACGATTTTCTACAGAGCCTCTCTGAGGATATTAATGCCGCCTTACGGAGGATCGGTAGGAGGAGCACTCGGGCGAGACGCAGGGCGAGGAGAATACTTCCGTTGAGGGACATGCACGTCCTCCACTTGGTGAGGAGGATGGAGGAGAGGAATTTACTACATGTAGAGTCGGCTCAACGAAGAGTCACCACAGTAGGCAGACATAGTGACCATATTGGAGGCGTAGAGAGAGGTCACGGCGAGCCCACAGGCTCGAGACGATGGAAGATTATAAGAGAAGGCCAGGCGTTAGGCCCTGATTGAGGATCATGTTAGGGATATCCACAAGCTTAGGCCCTCTCCCATTATTCGAGGAGACACACGTGGTTTTCCAAAAGCGATGCTTTGTAGTTAACATCTTGAAGTGGTTACTTTAAGCTTTGTTTTCCTTATTACAGCAAACCTGGAAGCTCGTATTGCGGTCGTCTATCTGAAGAGACGGAGGCCGGAGTATGGTGGAGGGCAGAGAGGTAGAAACTCCCATTATAGATTTGAGAGGCAGCTCACTTGGAAGTTGTTTGAGGAGAGATTTAGGAGCGTAGATGCTTAGCCTACGAGAGATTAAATACGATGGAGGATTGATGAGTTCCGCACGGCCTTTGTGGAGCTTCACTTACAGTGGCCCGAGTATGAGAGTAGGATTAACTGGACCTGCACTTCGGTATATTGATTACATGTCAGGATGTGCAGTGCTGAATCCATGGAGTTAAGTAGGGGCCTTAATAAAGACTGTTGGAGAGTGTAGTTCAGATCCACTTTACCTGAGACATTAGCGGGAGGCCGTAGGAAGGCCTACGTGCGAGAGGAGACTCGAAGTAAAACCGGCGGAGCTAGAGAATAGAGTCGGGGCCAAGTATTCGGCCCGGTTGCTTAGGATAGTAGATAGAGAGTTCAGCTCCTCTTCCTCGCCCAGTGAGTTAGCATTATTGCGGTAGTGCTGAGCCATAAACGGCGGCGATCCCGCTACCACGACGGCGGTAGGCCTCCTTAGGAGAGCTGAAATGCGATAGAGGAGGTCGCTGAGTATGGGGCCTCCTACTGAGGGTCCCCACCGGAGACATAGAAGTAGAGCCCAGAGGCTCGGTCGGTAGGAGAATCAAGCCATAGAAGCCAGCATATGAAGCCCGCCAGCTGAATCATTCGGGATCATGGCTTACCTGTCTCAGCGCACCTTACCGGTGATGCTTTACAGTTTTGGAGGGCGTCAGTGGTTGCTTTAGGTGTGGAAGTAAGTGGGACACTTTGGGAGAGATTTCCCTGGAAACCTGGCAAAGGAGTAAGGCACCCATCTCGAGCCTACGAGTCGGAGACCCATGGGGCCGGAGTCACGGGATCTACACGTAGTAGTTGTTATGAACTACGGCTGAAACAGCGAGCACTGATCATTTGGGGACCTAGAGTAGCTATCCAGGAGGTATTCACCCACCTCGTGTTGTTGAATCTAGTTCTTTTGGTGCATTTATTGCACCCATCATAGTAGAAGCGATCACGAAACTGAGTGCCGGTACATTGAAACGAGTCGCAGTTGGGATGTCGAGATGGCTTCTTGGGCGCAGTGCTTGGTAGAATCCTTGGTAAAGGGAGTGTGTTTGTTAACTTGGGACCTTTAGCCACCACTTGAGATCTCTGCGTACTTCCCTTTGGAGGCTCGTGTCGAGTCGTTTTAGGCATGTGGATTGGTTGTACGCCACATAGGGCCGGGATAGATTGACTATCTGTAAGACTATATCTTGTGTGGAACGATCTTGGAGATTAGTCGGCGTCGATTTCACGAGGTCGGGGAGACCTATTTCTATTAAATACTTACTCTGTTATGCAGCTCAAAGCGGTGTGTCACGACAAGGTTGTTAGGATGTATGCGGTCATGATTCGGTGACAGAGCGAGAGGATGGAATGTACAGTGGGCCATGTTTAGATGACCATCCCATTTTGAGAGGAAGTATCTGAGATGTTTTCCCAGAAGGAGCTCACAGGGGATCTGCCACCCCATCGTGAGATTGATTTCCCGTGTTGATCTGGTTCGGGAGGCAGGAGGCACTATCTCACTGAGCTCGCCTGATCAGATGACCACCCTAGGGCTACATTGAGCTCAAGTTGCGAACTGGAGGGCCTTTTAGAAAAAAGGCCTTATCCCGTCTAATTGTATCCCCTTGGGGTGCCTTTGGTAGATTATTTTGTTAAGAATGATGGATCCCTTATACAGTTTAATGCTGTGAACTATCGCTTGGTGGAATAAGGTAGCGATCGAAATCGTTGTCCTCTTCCTCGCGTGGATTGATGAGTTTGATGGAGTAGAGAAAGGGGCCACAATTATTCTCTAAAAGATTGATCTCAAGTCTGCAGTGCCCATCAGATTGAGGATTACGAGAGACAGTTTGACATCCATACAAGCGCTACTTTTTGAAGTACAACGTATGAGCCTTGTAAGAGTTCACAGATTGTACCCTTTGGGTTGGCGAATGCCCGCATTGTGGTATTCATGATTTTGATAGATGAATGGGGTATTTAGGACCTTCTAGAACTACTTCCGTGCTCATCTTTGATGCCAGTAACATTTAGTTACTCACATCGCGTGAGGAGCACGAGGGCGCCTTGTCCGGTTCTTCGATGTCTTAAGTGAGCAGCAAGCTTCTGAGGAACTTGGAAGTGTGCTTTCTTCGAATCGAAGATTGATGCTTAGTCCATATCATCTCTAGGTGAAGAGAATCATAATTTGATCCTTCCATATTGGAAGCCATTATAGATTGGAAATACCCTCCCGAGTGATAGAGTGCGCGGCTTCTGATGAGGAGTGTAGCGGTGTTCTACGAAAAGATTTGTGTAGGACTTCTCTCACAGATAGCACAGCCCCCATCACTTCCTTGACGGGAAAGGAAGAAATTTGTTGAATTTAGAAACGGGTGTGAAGCAGAGCATTGAGGATGTTTGAAGGAATATCTCACTACATCACCCATTCTTGTAGTATCGAGATCCACATGTGGTGAGTTAACTGTTGTATGCCTGGAGGATACTTTGTTGGCCGAGGCATTGGAATTGTTCTTATGAAGGGGAGAAGCGTAGGTTATGTAGCTTTTGGGTCTATTAAAGCTCCAAGGATAACGAGCTTAATTTATCACATAGGTGATCACCGAAACGCTGCGGTATTTATTAAATGCTTTAGTTTCGATGGAGACGACTTTCTTCTTGGTGAGAGATTCATACTCAGGACGGATCATTTGAGTCTTAGCCATGCACCTTTTCATGTAGCCTAATCTGGCCGCTCGTGAGAGATATTTGGATGGAATTAACTTTGTGAAGTATGGCATGCTGGAAATTAGAAGCATGTGAAGCAGAGGAAGGAGAATGTGGCTGCAGACGCTCTCCTTGGATGAAGGATGCATTTGAACATGCCATGCTTTACTTGAGAGGCATGCAGATTTATGGAGCAAGATCCCTCTGACCCGACTTCCTCTTGATAGTTTCTACACATTCTGACGAGCGAGAGATTAAGTCCCGAGACCCCGCCGAGGGAAATTTGATGGTTTCTCACCCTAGATGTAGATGGTCTTCTGAGGCCTGAGATGTCATTGATTTATGTTCACAAGAGATGGAGACTTGAGGGCGGGACATCTAAAGCTGAGAGGCACATAGTGCACCCTATTCCAGCCCCGTCACAGGGTGTTGAAGAAGATGAAGCAGCCACCTTGGTCAAGATTCTTATATCACTAGAGAGGTCTTTACGGGGACATGGCTCATGGTTGTGTGCATCTTTATTTAGAAGTGATTAGAAAGTGAAATCTAGGCATGAGCATCCATTTAGCCTTCTATATCCTCTATGTTATGCGGAGTGGAAATGGGACACCATTTTTCATGGATTTCATTGTTGGATTACCGATGTGGCGAAGATATCATCACGATGACCATACGTAGTCACAGTTGACTCTAAATTGACAAAATTAGCTCACTTTTCTCTGAAGTAAAGACCACGTATAAAGCTAGTGTAGTAGCACGTATTTACTTGGATGAGATTGTCAGGGTGCATGCAGGATTCCACGGAGAAGATCATTGTGGCTGCGATCCTTTATACACTTCTCATTCCTGGACCACCATGCGGTATGTTCTCAAGATGAAAATTAACTTCATCATCTTATCACCACAGAATGGATGGAGACGGGCCCGAGAGGGTAGATCATATTTTTGGAGGATATACTTTCGGGATGTCACGTGATGGATCAGCGGTCTAAGTGGGAGGAGTATCATATCTTGTGGAATTTTCTACAATAATAATTTCCACGGTTACATAGGCATGTCTCCTTTTCGAACCTTATATGGTAAAGTGCGAGACACCCACTGCATTTGAGACAGTTGGAAGATAAATATCTCTTGAGTAGCTCTTTTGCGGGACATGGAGCGGTGGTGTTGATCGAGGCGGTGCGGGGAGGCACGGGATAGGCAAAATAAGTACTGATCAGCATAGAGCAGGCGTAATTTTGATGTGGGCGTGAAGGTTTTCCTTAAGTGTTAGGCCACGCAGAGCGATCCATTATGAAAAGAGTTAAGATTGTAGCCCCTCGGTTCGTTGGACCTTTTGACATCACAGATGTCGGCCGTGAGAAGCTTCTTTAATACGCATTGCCACTAGCTTGTCGCGTACATGATGTGTTTCATGTTCTGTTCTTAGGAGATACATCGCAGATCCTTCGTGTCTTTGATTAGACATCCCACTGGCAGTGTAAGATCGGGGATAGGTGATGGTGGAGCCACTCTGTATCATCGATACGTAGGACCACAGGCCTTCGAAGGGGCGGAGAGATTGATCGGAGTACGAGTGCGGTTTCACATTTTCTAGTACTTCTAGGAGGAAGTCTAGTTTAAGGGGAGGATACAATTGCCCACTTCCCTTTGAAGTATTTGATCACAAATCCTGAATCTATTGATCATATTTTGGATATTATTATATTTTGATGTAAGGATGTGTATATCTTATCTATTGGATTAATATGGACATTAATATGTTTTAATTAGCATGATGGTTAGATGTTAGACTATGGATTAATATTGATACAGATTGATTATTGTCTTGAGGATCATTGAGGCATTTTTATTATTATGTGGATGATATCTTAGTTGACGTGAATGAGGAGTTATTGATGTTAATTTTAGACATGTGACATTGATTATTATGAATAGCTACAGTATAGAAATCTATTGGATGATATCGTTGCAAATTAAATTTTAATCATAAATATTGAATCTTGATATTGTTGTGATTTGGATCTAATATTTATATATCATTTAGATGTTGATATGGCCATGGCGAAGGAGTATTTTAGCAATACGT